>CM059281.1:4254401-4435775 GCA_030347295.1 Setipinna tenuifilis
TTTACGTGCCAAGTAAATCAAACTAACAACTCCTAAGGCTAAACCTTTCTCTACAACAACAACCCCTATCAACCACTCTCACAAAGAGCGCAGTTCTTACTTGTATGATACCATGATGAACTTGAGCTGAGAGGGATGACCCTGGGTTGTGTTGCCATGGTGCCACGGTGGAACTTCCTGTTGTCTCAAGGGCAACATTTGTGCTCTCATCTTCCGCTCTGCCTCGAATGTGCTGAGTGGCTGGGCCGTGTGCCCCTGCGGATATCCCTGAGCACACTTCAGGATGTCTGATGAAGGAGTCGAGCAGAACAGGAACAAGGGAACAAGGGAGAATGTGCTACATTTCAGCCAATTAAGTCCAGAATGATTCCTCCACTAAACAGCCACATGTCAGCCCCAAGCTTTCCAGTGCAGGCAATTTCATGGTTTGGTTAAATAGACAGCTATGTTGTGGAAAGGGCTTCATGGGTTTTTTTTTCATAAATGGATTTAAGTGCAGGTAGCACATTTTGGAATCATTGAGAACTACTGGCAGTCTCTGTAATGGTTTTCCATTATTTTCCATTATTTACAACACCCAGGTGGCCTTGTGATATCACAAAAAAAAATATTTTTTATGGTGACTGTAGTGGATGTGATGCAAGACCTGCCGGCAAGTCCCCGGAGCTGTTTTTGATGCAATATTTTTTAGTTTCCACATTATTTTTCTCTTTTGAAAGACCTGCCCTAGTAAAGGGCTACAGGCGACATGTTTATCTTTCAGGACACTAACTCGCACAAGGAACACTGTGTGACCATGTCTGGCAGTGCCGTTCTGCCATAGTAGGGCATATTGGATCGTCCACAACATTCCTGACATGGCTGTGGGATAAGAGGAACCAAGAGGAAAATATTGATTCCTAAAATTGCATTTCAGAAAAAAAATACGATTTTATATTAAGGTGGGGTTTGGTCTCTCTAAGCATGTAGGGAATTCAGCAATACAGTAGGATTTTGCCTTTGTCTCATATTTCATTTAAACAGCTAAAACAGTGTACAGCGAAGCCTGATCTACATTCAATCTAAGTTCAATTTTAAATATAAAATTGATCTGTATTGTTCTTTTTAGGAGAAATGGATAAAAAAGTCAATAAGATCTTAATAATCTTTATGTGGGACAAAAGGAAGACTGGTATAAGAAGTAACATTTTCCTCTGGGGAACTGGACTCCAGGGTACAGCCTGTTTTCAGAGATCTGGAATGCATGCCTGATCAATTCAGCTCACTTTTGTATACAAATATGAACACTTACTCAACATGCATGTTATGGTGCTATAGGATTTCATAAGTAGACAGTATTTTGCACAGTGTTTGAGAATGTTTTGAAGCCCATTCAATGTCATCAGAGAGATAATCAAGATAACCCAGTCCTGAGGATATAGTAGTTCAGGATAGGATTAGTTTATATGTCTGTTTCTTTAGCTTGTCAGAAAGTTCTCATATTATAGCCTTTCACTAACAACAAGGGTTGACACAAACCATTATCATCTGGATAGCACTTATGAGTGACTGACAATGTGAACTTAAGCCACACAGGGTTCAGTCAATGGGACCAATAATAAGTCACATTAATGAAAGGCCTCTGAAAAGCAAGACAGAAAAAAGGCAGCGAGCAGCACATCGACTGGGTCAGTCATCCACTTTCACCTGTCAAGGTGGCTGGCTGGTGCTTTTTCATAGCTCCCATTTAATATGCCTTGTTAAACTGTCAGTGGGGTGGCATGGGAGGAGTGATAGCACATCGAACAGGACGAAAATAAATATCCCAGAGACCAAATCTCACACTCATAGCATCATTCAAAAAAGGCAAAAAAGGGACTCTTAAATCATTTGTCAGCTAACAGGGAGAGGTATTCTATTTGCCTTTCAAATACCAGCCTCTCTTCTACAATAAAGATGTCCTTGCAGGGCAAGGAAAGGGGGGACAATAAAACCATGGTGCATAATGAAAATGAAAAGGGACAATGAAAATATCACAAGGCCTCAGACGTCCAGACACAGCCACAGAGAACTGTTGGTGTCAACACAGCAAGTAAATGTCATTTCAGTGCACAAACAGGCACCAGTAGCTCAGGAGCAGCAGCACAGTGCTTCAGTTTGGGGGGTATCCTTCCTCGTTGGTTTTCCTTCCTGGCTTCTGTGAGTGGAGATGATTATACCCTGCATTGTGTGACTAGGGTCAATGTTTCGTGTGAGAGGATAATGGCAGCTAAATCAAAGAGCATATGTAGCAATGCAGTAGTTAGCTTGAATGCAGGCACACGAGAGGGCACAGACAAGGCCCATTTTCCAGGCCATTTTTTTGTTAAAAGAAAACATTTTAGCATAATGATTGTGGAAGTCTCTGCAGGTGGATGCAGGCCTGCAGAATGTGTCTGCAGCCTGAGTAAGAGCATAAATGGAAGAGAGATGATATCTCCCAATCTAAACTGTCATTTCACTACCTGGTTCACCTCTGACCTAGAAAACACACAAAATTGGTGAACTAACTACCGCCTGCACATACAAATCATCTCCAAATAACCATCCTCTGGGATTCAAATGGTGATATTGAAAGTGAAGAAAGTGGTCAGAAGCAGTGTGAACAAACACAAATGGCTAATTCCTCCCTTGAGAACATCTATGCCAGATTTCACACAATCGTGTTTTTTTTTTCAGGAAGAGGTTTACACTTCCGATTTGCTAAGTGTGTCTCGATCCGCCTTGAGCTTATTACAACGATGTGGGCTAACCCCCCTCTGTTGCCTACACTTCAAAGCTGCACGAGCCTCCCCCTCCTGAGATTATGCTGGCCCCCGTTGGCAAACATCAAATGCATTTACACACGAGACAAAGGCAAACAGGAATCTGCAAGAGGTCCGTTTCCCCAGCGATTACCGAGGATTACAGGCGGGATCACAGAAATTACTCCACGCAGTGATGCCGCTTTAAATTCCGCCCATCTCCCACACTCTTGTTTGCACTGTCAGACAGCTGTGGAAGACATCTAAGCTACTTTATATGCTAGGTGCTCAACATCCCCTTGCTATGACAGTACCATAGGTATTACACACAGGGGGGACAGGTATAGAGGGCAAGAGGGGCCAGGGTAGGAGCTCTAAAAGTAAAACCAAGTTTAACAAATTAGCTCAGTGAAATTAAATGCTCCACAGTGCGTACACTGTTCATGCCAGTCCAAAACAGACCTTCATACATAGCTTCCTGTAATTGCATGAGTAATGTTTTCCACCTGAAAGCATTAAGCATTTTCTCATTTTCCAGCCTTGAGTCTTGAACCTGCACCTGTGGCTTCATTTGGGATTTCTACAGAAATTGTCTTTGCTGAGGTTGTCAAAACTTAATGTTGGTGTTAGTTTTGTAGGTCTGCATCCTCTGACTTCTCATAATGCCTCCTATCAATCCAAGTTAGACTTGTGCAGAAGAGGCAGTGGCTAAAGATCAGTGTGGGCTTATCCTGACAGCTGCAGCTTGCTATGAGTAAATCCACTTTAAGTTGTAAGTCTTTCTAGAAAGTTGAAAGTGCTTTCAGTGAACAGTGTGGCTTTAGTTTTTGCAGGCTTTTTTCCAGTAGATACCATGGCTGGGGGGTGTACACTATTATACCTCCCTAACTTACCTCTTTATTTACATAATACTTGTTGTCTGACAAGTGGAAGATGCAAACGTGCAGAAGAAAGTGGGTTATCTAAAAGGAGAGAGGAGAGAAGCAGAGGGTGTGTGTGTGTGTGTGTGTGTGTGTGTGTGTGTGTGTGTGTGTGTGTGTGTGTGTGTGTGTGTGTAGGGAGATGATGTGCTCCTGAGAGTGTGTGTCAGTAAATGGTTGAGAAAGACAGATAAAGATGTGTGTTTGTGCCAGTATGAGTGAACTTTGTTCTGCCAGAATGCACGTCTAATGCCAAAGACCTGAGTATGAAGCCACTAAAGCCACTAAAACCGAGATGCCACAGATGAAAGCATGCAGGTCAAAAGCACAGGGCTGATTTACACATGACAGCAATACTAAAGGTATAATACAACAAACTGAAGTGCAATATCTTGGACACCCATGATCCTTGATCAAAATTTAATTTCACAGCATGAATTTCCCAGCATGAAGGTGACAGGAATGCTTCGCCTTAATCTGTGTTTCTTTTCACAGAAGTCTGTGTTTGTGTGTGTGTGTTTCATTACTAGTGACAACAAACACCATGGAGAGCCATCACAGGTGCAAATGCAGCCAGATACAGGAGTTTAGCTGTTAATGTTGTGATACCGTTACTTGCCCCGCCTGCTGTATTGGCCATTAGCCAAACCTCTGCCTTTCACACACAATGAGAGGAAGCTGGAGTTAATACTGCACACTTTATATTCTACTTTTTATCTGCACACAACCACCCTCTTTAACACCACCACCACCACACTCCCCTACTCTCTATCTCTCTCACACACACACAAACACACATGCACGCACACACACACACACACACACACACACACACACACACACACACACACACGCGCACACACACACACACACACACGCGCACACACACACTCACACATATTTTTGGCCCACCCTGTATTTGGGGGTAGGGGAAGGTAATTCTTAGTGCCCTCTGGAGTGGCACCATTGTTCACTTGGTCGGGTTGGGATGGCTGCATGTGTGTGTATGTGCTTGTGCATTGCATGAGGGTGTGTCAGGGTGTGTGTATGTATCCCTGCCTCTTACTTTTTACAGTTTTTTCTGAATGCTTTAACACTTATAGTGATTGTTGTAGCACAATTTTTAAAACTACTAACTCTTATAGCAAAACCCCTCACTGAGTTCGCAAAACTAATAGCACAAACTCTGCTTTACACTCTGTTTGTAATTTTGTAACACACACTTCCACTGCACAGCACTCTTTTTGCAAAACTGAAAACACAACTCACTGCTTTACACACAACTTGCAAATAATCAACACACTCTTAGCAAAACTATACACAATTATGGCTATTATTTAAACTATTTTGCCACTTTCTGGCCACACTGTCACGTGTGAAAACTCTTTTATATAAATAATTCACTTTGCAATCAGCCTGAACACTAGCAATACAGTAAGCCACAGGTAAGCTTTTGAGGTGGAGTACAATAGAATAAAGAAGAGTGAGAGTTAGAGAGGAGCATGATGTGGAGGTGAAAAAGCAAGAGGGAGAAGATGACGAGGACAAGGAGGTGGTTAGAGGAAGAGGATGAGGAGGTGACAAAGTAAGAGGAGGATGAGGTAGTGAAGAGGAAAGGGAAGGAAGAAGAGTAAGAAATACATTTTTTGATGACATCAGAGCTACTTTAGTGGACAGTGGAATGACCCTGAGGGAAGCTGGCCAATGGGTTCAGCCTAATCTGAGCCGCTACAGTGTAGCAAGCATCATGAGGTATAAGGCTATAGTAACGTTGGTAGTGAATCTGGACGTGCATACTTTAGAGCTGTGCATGGGCCTGCTGTGCTGCATTTGTTTTGTCTTTTCCAGAGAGTGATGGAGCTAAAGGCAGATGCCATAGGTCATGCGCTGATTCTTGTGGATGAGGCAGGTTTCAACCTCACTATAACGAGGAACATTGTCGGACAACATGGTAGCATAACTATGTGTGCAGCTATAAGTCAAAATAGTGTTGTTCTCCTTGTCTGCCTTGCGCTAGAAGGTCTATGACCATCATCCAGATCAATGCATGGCCCTTCTACAGGCAATGGAGGAGGCATACAGGGATATTGTAGTAAAGGGGAAAAAAGTCACCCCACCTGGATTTGAACCCAGGTCTCCAGGGTAGCAGATCTGCACTTTGACCACAACACCACAGAGCCAGGTTTGTTTGTATGGTAGTCAAAGCATACACACAACCCTAGTGGTGGCACGCCATCACAGACATTGACTAGGCCTCATGTCAGGCCTTTATACTGCACTCCAGAGATATTTTCTTGTCAGTGCCTTTGACTAGAAAACATTACAGCTGATGTTGACAAAATGTTGTGGTTGGACCCAGAGAGAAGACAAGATGTAGACTTCTTGTTTTTTTTTTGTTTTGTTTTTTTTCTCTCAGTAAAATTACTGTATGTTTTCTTGTGTTTTCAGTTGGAAAAAAATGTTTGTATTGATGTGTGTAAATGAACATCCATACTTGAACTTTGAATCCCTGTGTGTTGAGTTGGATACCTGTGTCCAAAAGCCAGATGTGTTTTTCATTGATACCATTAGTGTGTAGTTGCCGCATTGTGTGCTAATTAATATGATGGTTTGTGTTAACTGTTTGGTACAAAAACACCATTTTTACAAAGGTTTGCAGAGTTAAGCAAGATGTGTTAGCTTTTGCAAGGTATCTACAATGTTTTGCTAATTTGGTGAAAGGTTTTGTTATTTGTGTGTAGAGTTTTGCAAAAACAGCCAATAGGTGCAAAAAATGTGCTTAAGCGATCAGAAAAAACTGTAATCAAAAATGAAAAATACTTTCAACACTCAGCATACTGTATTTAGTTAATGACTTTCAGTTCAGAATCTAGATGTCAACACCATTTTCCTTGTGAACTGAGATAGGTGTGGCTACACAGGAAGTTAAGTGCCTAGGGCACGTCACACAAAGCTGTAGGAAAATTCCCAGTGTTTAATCTTTAATATTTTTCAATTCTGTACTGAATCACACATTCCAGCTAGTGACACATACACATGCAAACACGTAGGGACGGAGGCTACATAAAAGAAGTGAAAAATGGAAATATATACAAATAACATAAAAAATCCGTAGTGAAGACATAGTTTAGCAAAAAATTGTCCAAGCTTGACACTCAGAACAAAACATGGAAAAGCTGCTGTACTCCATCTCCAGAAAAAAATCATAAGTGGCAGTCTGATGGGAGCAGCCCTGCTAGTGGGGCACAAAATGAGGGCTGATTGCCAAGTTGCCCTTTGCTTAATGGACAAGGCCCCCAGAGAGAGAGAGAGAGAGAGAGAGAGAGAGAGAGAGAGAGAGAGAGAGAGAGAGAGAGAGATTGTGTGTGTGTGTGACACACACTCCCACTGCACTTTAACAACTGCGGTAAAGGTAATGGCAGCCTGACCTGTCTCTCTAGTGGAGCAAAGTTGTTATCGCATCAGGGCACGTTAAGTGGGGATGTGGGTCTGCGCTCTAAAGAAACAAGCAGAGCCTCTTGATTGACAGCAAGACACCACAGTCATGGTAACCTGGTCAAAAACCAAATGGTATTTTGGGTGTTTTTTTAGTTGAAAGATGTGTTTTCTTCCTTTAGTAAGCCAATGACTCACACTCATGTCAGTGAACTTTAATGAAACTTATGACCACAGTGATTGTTCACTTACATCAAACTGACATTTTGACATTTACCTTGGTGGGTATAACTGCCCTGTGGCCAGGCACCTAAGTGATGATGAGCTTGTAGTTACCATCTTCTTCAAGGTGAAAATGACAGTAGATAAAACAGCAATTGTGTATACGAGGGTTCACGCTCAAATCTAAAGTCAGCATTTCTATCCATGCTGGAGCATAGAGCCACCAATCTACATCGTCAAGCTTAATCTTAACTCTACTATCAATTATGTAACCATAGAGGTTATCATGATACAGAAACACAGTTAAGGGTTTTTTTCTAAACCAGTGGTTGTCAAACTGCTGTATGAATACCACTGAGGATACCTGGATCAACATAGGGCAAAATAAATCTGTGAATGGGTTGTCAGTTCTCACAGGCATTGAGGTGTTGTTTAGGTACAGGCTCTGTGTGGAGTAAGATTTTGCAGGTAAACTATCCCTACTAAAAACCCAATTGCCACTTTATTCTTATGTAGCATGTAATGTGTTCACATTTTATTATTTATTATTAAAATAATCATAGCAAGCTGTCTGTGGTGCAGGGGCTATTTGGTAGGTCACGGGTTGTCTTAGGGTGTAGGCGGCAGGGAAAATTTTGGGAAGCCCCTAGCCCAGCTGTCATCCTGCAGACTTCAGAGAGAGACAGGAAGTGAGAGCTGAGTGTGTGTGTGTGTGTGTGTGTGTGTGTGTGTGGTGGGGCATTGACAAGATGGAAGAGGAGGTGCTGAGCTGTAATGCGGAGCAGCTACCCTCTCGGTGTGGATCAGCACGAGGGAGAACTGTTACAAATGTTTGCAAATCCCGCAAGCTAATCCCAACCCTTCTCAACAAGGCCTTGGGCTGTTTCTGTTAATGCAGGACATGGCTCAAAACATATGTGGATTTATTTATTTATTTTTGACAGTGAATCTTACCCAAATTCCCTCACCCTCCTACACAAAGTTGTCCCTGGTGTGGCATTAGCGTCAGATTACTCAGAAGTCAACTCTAAGCAAAGCTAACCACTTTAATGTTGTTAACCATGAACTGTGTTTGCCTGCACTGCAGAGCAGTGTCTCATGTCTACCTAGACTGTATTAACTCAGTTGACTAATTTAAATGGCAATTACTTACCTGGCATTTATTAGCCTTCATTAGATCAGTTAGTGTGCACTGTGTTTATCAGCATGATTTAACCTACACTGAATTAGCCATGGCTAGTTCAGACTGCAGTGTCTTACTCAGAACTCGCAAGCATGCAGTAACTTACTGAGGGCTACATGCCACATCACTTCTTTTAATGAACACCAGTTAGCATGGACCAAAATGACCAGGGGTAAACTAGCCTGAGCACAGTTAGATAGCCCAGGCTAATGAAGATGGCATTGGAGCTGTGGCCATAAGAGAAGGAACAGGAGCTGGAGGGGCATTTCCTTCAGTTTCAAACTCAAAGACGTTTAAGAAGGACTGTGCTAAAGTTAGCTGCAACAGGGAAGTGTGCAGTGGCTAATACATCACTCATTTTTTTTATTGATATGTAGCCTTTGCTCTTGATGGCTTTCACTTGAAAGTTAAGTCCTACTGACAGACACAGCTAGACTGTGCTCCATGTGTTACTGTGCACTGTTGTGAAATTTAAGGAAAGGACAACAGAGTGATGATGTTCTAACGTTTTAACCATTCTGTGAAATATCATGCCATGATCTAGCCTCAGGAATCATTAGGCTCAAGTTGATCTCTAACACTGGGTAAGCCCTCAGTAATCACTTATAGTTGTTGAAGTTTTTCCGACAACACTTTATCATCTTTTCAGAAATGTTTGTCAGTGTCCTTATTATTAACTATTACCGATCATGAACTTTTGGCTGGGTAGATTTGTTTTGTGTATTAAAAATATTTGTGTGCCTTATATGTTGTTAACAGAGCCAGAGTTGTATTTTTTATTTGTTTATCCATCCATTTATTTTAGTACTCTTTTAGCTGTATAAATATGATACATGTATTTCTGTGATAGGAGGAGCTTGCAGCTGTTTTGTGATAAAAGAGAAACCAACGACTCCAAGGGCACATCAGGTAGGCTAATAATTGACTTTTTACCGGTAACAGTAAAGGCTGCTATTCACTTAAAGTCTGTGTGCCCCACGCCAACACCAGTTGTTATTTCAGCAGGGAAAGGTGGAGTGGGTATGACTCATACACTTTTCTATATCAGCCTGATAAAACCACCGTAGAGCACTGTTCAAACACATCCCACACCTCTGAGAAACTCCTCAAGTCAGGATAAGAGGAAGACAAGGTGGAGGACAAGGAATGGCCGCTGTGTACTGTTCTGTGACTAAAGTAAGATTTCTATAAAACTACATTTTATCGTGTGTGTGTGTGTGTGTGTGTAAAATTAAGTTTGTTCTGTCATGTAAATTTACAGATGGACACTGTGCAATACTTTTCCTTACTACTTTGTGTTTTTCTCATCGCTATTGCAAGAGTGGATAGTGGTGAGTAGCAGTCCATAAAACCTCTTCCCATATTAAATGCACATGTCAGAGTAATTATTTGTTTTACAATCATCAAAAGACTACTTTGTTTCCAATCACTATATATTGTAGTGTTCTATGGTAGTCTATAGAGTACATACCTTTGGACTCTGATGAGTCCCAAAGTGAAAGTGTTGACGGTATCTCTGCTAGCTCATTGAAAAAGGCTCACCATGATCCTGCCATTTGTGTCCTTATGATTGCTTTGGCAAGGTTAAAAAGGTTGTCAAACAAAAGAAGAGACTGAATAACATGGTTGCAGTCTTTTTATTTAGTGCAAACAAAAGTAAAACTGACTCACTAAGGAAAACAACGTTTTTGTTACGTTTTAAAACTATCCTTTCATTTGTAAACCAAGAAAACTGAGATTTGTCCTGTAAATCTAGTTTGTGCTAAATTAAAAACTGCAAGTTGCAATGAGTGTGGTGCAGCCTCTACTTTTATTTAATGCCCGCTGTCCTACTAACAAGCACCTGACTTCGCAGTTTATAAGAATTAACATTTACATTGTAGTTACATTTCACACTCCACAATTAGTGCATCAGTTTGAGTGATTTGCATGTCTGCCCATACATCATACCTCATATGATCTAAATGTCATTTAAATAGTTGTATATTTACCTACGATCTTCTTGTCTAGATGTGCTACATCATATCATGACACTCAGGAGCACAGAATTAGTAAGCCCTCGCTGCCATGACCATACAACCATGACCTGTGACATCAACTCTCATCAAGAGCCCACTATCACTTATTTTGCATGGATCAATCCTAGCGGGACAGTACTTTGTGAACTACACACTCATGGGAGAATCATCAACCACAACAGCGGAGCAAACTGTACATACAGAGACAAGCAACTGGTATTGACCATACATGATGTGACACCGCTTAATGAGGGAAAGTATCACTGCAAACTGCGCTCCAGTTTAGGAGTAAAGTCTGCTTTCACTAGCCTAAAATTACAAGGTAGGTCTCTAGTATATGCATTTTTGCATCAGCATGTACTACCAAGGTGCAATTTATTTACAATATTAATCTATCTATCTAAACTCAGTTCAGTGCCCTGAGATATTGTTAATTGTTAAAGACTTTATATGACCATCACCCTGGTCTTTACGTGGTTGTCTTTACGTGTATATGGCTGAACTGAAAGAAGAACGAACTAATACACTTCCTGAACGTAGTTCTAATATTATTCACAGACTTTATTCCTACCAAAGGAGGGTTAAACCACTGAGTCTTAGGTTTCTTCCTGTAGGTTTACTTACTTCTGAATATAGATATCCTATGGATGTTTTCATCAAAGAGATGAAATGTAGTGTACAGCACATTCTGCGTGTATATATGTATGTGTGTGTATGTGTATGCATTGCCTATAATGTCCATACCTCCTTATCCATCAGAGTGCCACCACAGACTCCATCATCACAGCCATGGTGGCAATGTGACCTGCCAGGCAAAAGGGGTCTACCCAGAGGCTCACATCCACTGGTTCCAGGGACACCATAACCTGACCCATTTATCAGTGGCCCATCCCAGCTCACGAGCAGAGGATGGCACCTATGAGATAGCCAGCACCCTTCTCCACCACCCTACGTCTGCTTTTAAGTGCTCCCTGTGGAGCCCCACCTCTGTGAGGTACCTCACTAGCACAGAGATGCACCCAGGGCCGAAGCATGCAGCGACGCGGTCAAGCTCCAAGGCTTACTCTTTAGGAGCTGCTGGAACTATTGTCACTCTTCTTGTAGCAGCACTTAATCTGTTGTAAATACGTATGTTGCTTTGGAAGTTTTTTTTACTGTTGTACATAAAATGACTGAGGTGCAGATGTATGAGTTTTACGTAAACTTGGAAATTGCTACTCAATAATTTTTATATGACTCACAGGACTTTTCCCAGCTCTTATTTGTATTTTGGGTGCCCATGTCGTATGCAGGGGAAATGACAGATTAGTGAACAGAGTCCTGTAATGAGGTTTTGCCTGATTTGCTGTACAATATTGACCCCTGCTGTTCAATATATGGACTTGCACTTTGCTGACAATAAAAAAACAAAACTTTTCTCTGCAGATTGCTAAAAGACCCAAACACTTTTCACAATAATGAAAATGTGTAACATTATGTTTTCAGAATGAAAAAGTTAAAGACAACTGTATTCAAACACAGGTGTCTGTGCTGATAAATACATAAATAAATAAAACATATCATATAAATAAACCAAGCATTACGTCTGACCAAAGTGCTATTTTTGACATGACTCTAATTGCATTTGAAATGTGCCACCCCCATACTTTAAGCCCAAGGAAGGCCTGACTTGCCCATCCTTTAGTTGAGACCAGAAAATAAGACCAGGAATAGGATAGGAGCTAATCTGTCACTAATGAACACAGCCTCTATTTGGATAAAATTAGCTGGAAAAAGCATGAATAACCTACAAGCTAAGCATAACTTTTAGCATTAAAGAGGCTAATTAACAAAATCTTGATCAGACAGTTACATTTCATTTTTGGAAAATGTGAATGCTATAGTGAAACATACCATCTTTTATTCAGGGATTAGGCAATTATGTGCAACATCTTCTAGGGTAGGGTTGGAGTGTTCCAAATCCACTGTATCGTCTAATCCTGGGGCTGCATCTGTGCATAAGGGCATGCCATTTGTTTTAAACTACCTGTGTGCTAGTATAATTAGCTGCCACACAAACTAGGATGGGGTTACATTAAAAGCTCATTACTCAGACAAAAATACAGTCTCATTCTAATAATTTTCAATGGAGACCAAATCTATAGGATAGGTTTTTCATATGAATGACAGTGGAAATGATTTTTTTTTTTCGTTCTTCGCCATCCTTGAAATAGCCTGATGGTCGAACTCAGCTGGGTTTATCTTTTTGGCTATTATAAGCTTGTTAATGAGCAGCTAGTTAAAATGCCTTTATTTTTTAATAATAATAATAATAATAATAACTCTCTCTTTCCTTCCTTGTGTCCTCTGATATCTTGACATGCATTTCGGACGTCTGCTCAGGGTCTGGCACTGCTGTACTGAGAAGCTCTTTCTCCGGTAGAATCCTTACCGGAGGGAGTGTTTGTGAGCGATGACATCATTGTATGCGCTACATTTCACTTGTAGTCTATCTGTGGATGTAGATCGGCAATGGCAGTGGAAAATTAAGTAAGCAAGGCCATTCAGTCTGTTGTGACAACGCTTTGGAATATCAAGGAATTAAAGCAAGAAGAACGTTTAAGGAGTTTCATTTGTGGAAGACACGTTGTGGCCCTACTTCCCACTGGGTTTGGGAAAAGTGTAATCTTCCAGCTTGCTCTGCTAGTTGTTAGTTCGTTAGTTTCTGGAAAACTTTCGTTCACAATCCGACGCATCGCATACGTCACGAGTAGGTGGTAACATTTCCACACCTCCAGGAAAAAAGAGCTTTTCAATCAAGTGCACAGGAATAGACATGGAAGTTGAAACCTCAGGGGCAAAAGGGCCCAGTAGCCTTTAGCATTCCATAGACGTTCAGTCATCTTAGCGTCACTTTGACATGAAATAACTTAACATAGGAAGCCTGGAACAAAAGTTAGTAGAATACCCAAGTACATTATTAGACTAGCCATTACGGTAGAAAAACACTCCTTACGAAAATGATCGTATGCTGTCTGATTTGTGTTTGAGCCTCTACTGGTCAATTTATCGTATTTGTATTCATTGGCCGACGTCAATCGACGTCAGCAGGAGCTTGCGCAGTAGACCGAAGTGGACACATGGCCAAACCAAAAATTGAAAAATAGGCCTCCCAGTGAAAACGACGCTATCACTCAGCCCATTTCTTCTACTGTCTATGTTCTCAAAACACCAGTGCCAGACCTTATGTACAGAACAAACTGAGGTACAAGGGGCTGGTACAAAGTGAAGTAGGAGGGGCTGATTTACCAGGCTAAAGCCATGCACCCCAAGCAGTGTTGCCATATTGGATTGAGTGATTTCCGCCCAATTGCGTACGAAAACCCGTCCACTTCAGCAAAAAAACGCATTTTATAACATTTTATCTACCCGCCCAAGGCGTTTTTCACCCGCCTGAGAAAGTCAAAACAAGCCCAATTGGGCGGGCACCCGCCCAATCTGGCAACACTGACCCCAAGTAACTTGCATGTAAACTTAACTGACAAACGGAGCAGTAACAGGTTGGACTATACCAAATAATGGAAAATTATAGGGGTGTGTGTGACATATACAAAAATGACTGCAAAATCTAAACAACCAAACTAGTTATATATTCTTTAAATCTGAAAGAAAACTTTAAATGGATAATTTAAATTAGTATGTCCAATACTTGCGTATTGTTGATTAAAAACTCATAGTCCTCTGTGGGCCGATGTGAAGCACTCCCCCCCCCAACTTTTCCTAACACTGGCAGGGGCGCTGCTAGAATTTGTATAGGCCCCATGAAAGAAAATAATTGTGGCTGCCCACCATAGAGGTGCCCACACCAACCACAACACCCACATTCTTTTTTTAATGCCTGTTTTAATTGTAGGCCAACACGTAGGCTATAGTCATAGGTCCATTTAAAAGGTATGGAAAAAAATAGATACGAAACTGAAAGTAACGAATCAAAAGAAAGGGAAGTGAAAAACTGCCTTGAAAAACAAGATTCGCCCATATCTGAAGGTCGGATAGGCGCACTTCAGATTTACCACGATCCAAGACTAGACTATAGATGTGCTAAGAAAAGAAAGCACACGTTGTTTAACAAGTTGTTCAACTGCAGTCTGTGTCTGTGCGGGACTAACCTACACTTTAAGTTACTTTGAAATGCTGCGGCGTATTTGAATACTGACTTATTACCATGTTAAAGTTACATGTGCTTTTATGCCTTGCCATTTTGTTCGCTGCCACGAACAGTGGAGGTAAGTGTTTTTATTTTTTGTTTTTTAGGTCGTTTGTTCTGGTGATTTCTGCCTGTTTCACTGTGTCGTCATTGTAAAGCAAAGCTGAAACAGTCTTGTACATTCGCTTAAAGAAAGAAAGAACATGAATTATAACCGTTACCCACACACCACACGCCATGCCGATAATTATGTAAGGGATAATGTATTGTCCACGGGCGACTATAGGAAAATATTTCCCGACAGGGGCGAACAGCACCCCCACGCCGAAGTCACAAACCAGTAGGCCTACTACGAAGTAGTTACATTCCATCACTAAATAATTTTATTTCAAACAGCAAAACTCTTAACCACGTAGAAGAGTTCATCAGTGAAATTCCAATGTATTCACCGCACAGGTAGATCCAGGTGATTTTGAATATATGCTACCCTGGTCTGACTTGTGGCCTTTGAGTTTCTCAGTATATGAACCCACCTAACTGTAGAATAAAAAACACTGTCGACAATGTAGATTAGTAAGATTGTTTAGGCCTACAGTAAGGTGACTTCAGGTAACTCGGGACAGTTTTTGAGAAACGTGGGAAAGTTCCATCATAAAATCTTAGGATGGAAATGAATAAAAAGCCAAAAATTGAGTTTGTTTTTATAAAGTCACTTGTATTCTACTGTTCTTTGGCAACAAGAATGTGTTCTGTTTAATATAGCCTATATATAAATAATAAAGTGTTTTAATGTTGGGGGCTCCTTTCTGGGAGTTTGTGATGAGCCACGTGTTCACTGTTCAGGTAATGTGGGCCAGCAACTAAGCTGTAAATAAGCTGTTTTTTTAATCATTCATTTGATTTATTTTTCATTTGAATTACAAGGCACAGAATTTAATGAGAACACAAGGAAATCCAATCTATTATTTTAGCAGTTAAACAATTAATTGCTTTTAACAAGGCCTATAGGCCTATTAATAATTTTTAACCACAATTTTTGCCAGTCTAAGCACTGACTGCAGTCAGTTTTATCATGCATCAGTCATGTCATCATGCTAGCAGCCCAAAAAGTATGTTTTGGGGAGCAGTGCCACTTTCAGGTCTATTTCTCTGAGCTTGTGTCTTAAAGCAACATTAAAGCACTTTCATCTTCGGTCGCCCTACAGTTTGGAAGCAGAATTGTCTTTCTTATGTCTCATTTTAAGATCAGAGCAACCCGCTTCTGCAAACTTGCATAGTGTGGTTATAGCAGATTTTAAAACGCAAAGTGCAGAATTCAGAAGTGCTGTTCACCCTGTTATGAGTTGAAACAATTTTTGGAAAAACTACGTTAAGCTATACCTTGCCAACACAGCACATAGGTCTGCTATTGCGCACATAAAAGCGATGCATTAATTACCACAAACATTTCTCCTAAATGTCTCTTTTCTTTCTCCCTCAAACCTTTCTGCTCAAACATGGCCACATTGTTGTTAAAAAAAGTACATTATTGACTAAATCCTCATTAAAAGGAGGCCCATTTTATCTGAAAGAGGTGGCTCATCACAATGAATATGTTTAATTTGTTTAGGGAAACATAGTTGTAGTTACATTACAAATAATAGAGAAATACCTATTTCTATAATATTAGAAATACCTCAGAAAACCCATCGGCCCATGTTAGCTGAGAATGCAAAAGTAAAATGGGTTACCTTTTACAGTTTTTTCTGATCGCTTAAGCACATTTTTTGCACCTATTGGCTGTTTTTGCAAAACTCTACACACAAATAACAAAACCTTTCACCAAATTAGCAAAACATTGTAGATACCTTGCAAAAGCTAACACATCTTGCTTAACTCTGCAAACCTTTGTAAAAATGGTGTTTTTGTACCAAACAGTTAACACAAACCATCATATTAATTAGCACACAATGCGGCAACTACACACTAATGGTATCAATGAAAAACACATCTGGCTTTTGGACACAGGTATCCAACTCAACACACAGGGATTCAAAGTTCAAGTATGGATGTTCATTTACACACATCAATACAAACATTTTTTTCCAACTGAAAACACAAGAAAACATACAGTAATTTTACTGAGAGAAAAAAAACAAAACAAAAAAAAAACAAGAAGTCTACATCTTGTCTTCTCTCTGGGTCCAACCACAACATTTTGTCAACATCAGCTGTAATGTTTTCTTTTTTTAATGCCTGTTTTAATTGTAGGCCAACACGTAGGCTATAGTCATAGGTCCATTTAAAAGGTATGGAAAAAAATAGATACGAAACTGAAAGTAACGAATCAAAAGAAAGGGAAGTGAAAAACTGCCTTGAAAAACAAGATTCGCCCATATCTGAAGGTCGGATAGGCGCACTTCAGATTTACCACGATCCAAGACTAGACTATAGATGTGCTAAGAAAAGAAAGCACACGTTGTTTAACAAGTTGTTCAACTGCAGTCTGTGTCTGTGCGGGACTAACCTACACTTTAAGTTACTTTGAAATGCTGCGGCGTATTTGAATACTGACTTATTACCATGTTAAAGTTACATGTGCTTTTATGCCTTGCCATTTTGTTCGCTGCCACGAACAGTGGAGGTAAGTGTTTTTATTTTTTGTTTTTTAGGTCGTTTGTTCTGGTGATTTCTGCCTGTTTCACTGTGTCGTCATTGTAAAGCAAAGCTGAAACAGTCTTGTACATTCGCTTAAAGAAAGAAAGAACATGAATTATAACCGTTACCCACACACCACACGCCATGCCGATAATTATGTAAGGGATAATGTATTGTCCACGGGCGACTATAGGAAAATATTTCCCGACAGGGGCGAACAGCACCCCCACGCCGAAGTCACAAACCAGTAGGCCTACTACGAAGTAGTTACATTCCATCACTAAATAATTTTATTTCAAACAGCAAAACTCTTAACCACGTAGAAGAGTTCATCAGTGAAATTCCAATGTATTCACCGCACAGGTAGATCCAGGTGATTTTGAATATATGCTACCCTGGTCTGACTTGTGGCCTTTGAGTTTCTCAGTATATGAACCCACCTAACTGTAGAATAAAAAACACTGTCGACAATGTAGATTAGTAAGATTGTTTAGGCCTACAGTAAGGTGACTTCAGGTAACTCGGGACAGTTTTTGAGAAACGTGGGAAAGTTCCATCATAAAATCTTAGGATGGAAATGAATAAAAAGCCAAAAATTGAGTTTGTTTTTATAAAGTCACTTGTATTCTACTGTTCTTTGGCAACAAGAATGTGTTCTGTTTAATATAGCCTATATATAAATAATAAAGTGTTTTAATGTTGGGGGCTCCTTTCTGGGAGTTTGTGATGAGCCACGTGTTCACTGTTCAGGTAATGTGGGCCAGCAACTAAGCTGTAAATAAGCTGTTTTTTTAATCATTCATTTGATTTATTTTTCATTTGAATTACAAGGCACAGAATTTAATGAGAACACAAGGAAATCCAATCTATTATTTTAGCAGTTAAACAATTAATTGCTTTTAACAAGGCCTATAGGCCTATTAATAATTTTTAACCACAATTTTTGCCAGTCTAAGCACTGACTGCAGTCAGTTTTATCATGCATCAGTCATGTCATCATGCTAGCAGCCCAAAAAGTATGTTTTGGGGAGCAGTGCCACTTTCAGGTCTATTTCTCTGAGCTTGTGTCTTAAAGCAACATTAAAGCACTTTCATCTTCGGTCGCCCTACAGTTTGGAAGCAGAATTGTCTTTCTTATGTCTCATTTTAAGATCAGAGCAACCCGCTTCTGCAAACTTGCATAGTGTGGTTATAGCAGATTTTAAAACGCAAAGTGCAGAATTCAGAAGTGCTGTTCACCCTGTTATGAGTTGAAACAATTTTTGGAAAAACTACGTTAAGCTATACCTTGCCAACACAGCACATAGGTCTGCTATTGCGCACATAAAAGCGATGCATTAATTACCACAAACATTTCTCCTAAATGTCTCTTTTCTTTCTCCCTCAAACCTTTCTGCTCAAACATGGCCACATTGTTGTTAAAAAAAGTACATTATTGACTAAATCCTCATTAAAAGGAGGCCCATTTTATCTGAAAGAGGTGGCTCATCACAATGAATATGTTTAATTTGTTTAGGGAAACATAGTTGTAGTTACATTACAAATAATAGAGAAATACCTATTTCTATAATATTAGAAATACCTCAGAAAACCCATCGGCCCATGTTAGCTGAGAATGCAAAAGTAAAATGGGTTACCTTTTACAGTTTTTTCTGATCGCTTAAGCACATTTTTTGCACCTATTGGCTGTTTTTGCAAAACTCTACACACAAATAACAAAACCTTTCACCAAATTAGCAAAACATTGTAGATACCTTGCAAAAGCTAACACATCTTGCTTAACTCTGCAAACCTTTGTAAAAATGGTGTTTTTGTACCAAACAGTTAACACAAACCATCATATTAATTAGCACACAATGCGGCAACTACACACTAATGGTATCAATGAAAAACACATCTGGCTTTTGGACACAGGTATCCAACTCAACACACAGGGATTCAAAGTTCAAGTATGGATGTTCATTTACACACATCAATACAAACATTTTTTTCCAACTGAAAACACAAGAAAACATACAGTAATTTTACTGAGAGAAAAAAAACAAAACAAAAAAAAAACAAGAAGTCTACATCTTGTCTTCTCTCTGGGTCCAACCACAACATTTTGTCAACATCAGCTGTAATGTTTTCTTTTTTTAATGCCTGTTTTAATTGTAGGCCAACACGTAGGCTATAGTCATAGGTCCATTTAAAAGGTATGGAAAAAAATAGATACGAAACTGAAAGTAACGAATCAAAAGAAAGGGAAGTGAAAAACTGCCTTGAAAAACAAGATTCGCCCATATCTGAAGGTCGGATAGGCGCACTTCAGATTTACCACGATCCAAGACTAGACTATAGATGTGCTAAGAAAAGAAAGCACACGTTGTTTAACAAGTTGTTCAACTGCAGTCTGTGTCTGTGCGGGACTAACCTACACTTTAAGTTACTTTGAAATGCTGCGGCGTATTTGAATACTGACTTATTACCATGTTAAAGTTACATGTGCTTTTATGCCTTGCCATTTTGTTCGCTGCCACGAACAGTGGAGGTAAGTGTTTTTATTTTTTGTTTTTTAGGTCGTTTGTTCTGGTGATTTCTGCCTGTTTCACTGTGTCGTCATTGTAAAGCAAAGCTGAAACAGTCTTGTACATTCGCTTAAAGAAAGAAAGAACATGAATTATAACCGTTACCCACACACCACACGCCATGCCGATAATTATGTAAGGGATAATGTATTGTCCACGGGCGACTATAGGAAAATATTTCCCGACAGGGGCGAACAGCACCCCCACGCCGAAGTCACAAACCAGTAGGCCTACTACGAAGTAGTTACATTCCATCACTAAATAATTTTATTTCAAACAGCAAAACTCTTAACCACGTAGAAGAGTTCATCAGTGAAATTCCAATGTATTCACCGCACAGGTAGATCCAGGTGATTTTGAATATATGCTACCCTGGTCTGACTTGTGGCCTTTGAGTTTCTCAGTATATGAACCCACCTAACTGTAGAATAAAAAACACTGTCGACAATGTAGATTAGTAAGATTGTTTAGGCCTACAGTAAGGTGACTTCAGGTAACTCGGGACAGTTTTTGAGAAACGTGGGAAAGTTCCATCATAAAATCTTAGGATGGAAATGAATAAAAAGCCAAAAATTGAGTTTGTTTTTATAAAGTCACTTGTATTCTACTGTTCTTTGGCAACAAGAATGTGTTCTGTTTAATATAGCCTATATATAAATAATAAAGTGTTTTAATGTTGGGGGCTCCTTTCTGGGAGTTTGTGATGAGCCACGTGTTCACTGTTCAGGTAATGTGGGCCAGCAACTAAGCTGTAAATAAGCTGTTTTTTTAATCATTCATTTGATTTATTTTTCATTTGAATTACAAGGCACAGAATTTAATGAGAACACAAGGAAATCCAATCTATTATTTTAGCAGTTAAACAATTAATTGCTTTTAACAAGGCCTATAGGCCTATTAATAATTTTTAACCACAATTTTTGCCAGTCTAAGCACTGACTGCAGTCAGTTTTATCATGCATCAGTCATGTCATCATGCTAGCAGCCCAAAAAGTATGTTTTGGGGAGCAGTGCCACTTTCAGGTCTATTTCTCTGAGCTTGTGTCTTAAAGCAACATTAAAGCACTTTCATCTTCGGTCGCCCTACAGTTTGGAAGCAGAATTGTCTTTCTTATGTCTCATTTTAAGATCAGAGCAACCCGCTTCTGCAAACTTGCATAGTGTGGTTATAGCAGATTTTAAAACGCAAAGTGCAGAATTCAGAAGTGCTGTTCACCCTGTTATGAGTTGAAACAATTTTTGGAAAAACTACGTTAAGCTATACCTTGCCAACACAGCACATAGGTCTGCTATTGCGCACATAAAAGCGATGCATTAATTACCACAAACATTTCTCCTAAATGTCTCTTTTCTTTCTCCCTCAAACCTTTCTGCTCAAACATGGCCACATTGTTGTTAAAAAAAGTACATTATTGACTAAATCCTCATTAAAAGGAGGCCCATTTTATCTGAAAGAGGTGGCTCATCACAATGAATATGTTTAATTTGTTTAGGGAAACATAGTTGTAGTTACATTACAAATAATAGAGAAATACCTATTTCTATAATATTAGAAATACCTCAGAAAACCCATCGGCCCATGTTAGCTGAGAATGCAAAAGTAAAATGGGTTACCTTTTACAGTTTTTTCTGATCGCTTAAGCACATTTTTTGCACCTATTGGCTGTTTTTGCAAAACTCTACACACAAATAACAAAACCTTTCACCAAATTAGCAAAACATTGTAGATACCTTGCAAAAGCTAACACATCTTGCTTAACTCTGCAAACCTTTGTAAAAATGGTGTTTTTGTACCAAACAGTTAACACAAACCATCATATTAATTAGCACACAATGCGGCAACTACACACTAATGGTATCAATGAAAAACACATCTGGCTTTTGGACACAGGTATCCAACTCAACACACAGGGATTCAAAGTTCAAGTATGGATGTTCATTTACACACATCAATACAAACATTTTTTTCCAACTGAAAACACAAGAAAACATACAGTAATTTTACTGAGAGAAAAAAAACAAAACAAAAAAAAAACAAGAAGTCTACATCTTGTCTTCTCTCTGGGTCCAACCACAACATTTTGTCAACATCAGCTGTAATGTTTTCTAGTCAAAGGCACTGACAAGAAAATATCTCTGGAGTGCAGTATAAAGGCCTGACATGAGGCCTAGTCAATGTCTGTGATGGCGTGCCACCACTAGGGTTGTGTGTATGCTTTGACTACCATACAAACAAACCTGGCTCTGTGGTGTTGTGGTCAAAGTGCAGATCTGCTACCCTGGAGACCTGGGTTCAAATCCAGGTGGGGTGACTTTTTTCCCCTTTACTACAATATCCCTGTATGCCTCCTCCATTGCCTGTAGAAGGGCCATGCATTGATCTGGATGATGGTCATAGACCTTCTAGCGCAAGGCAGACAAGGAGAACAACACTATTTTGACTTATAGCTGCACACATAGTTATGCTACCATGTTGTCCGACAATGTTCCTCGTTATAGTGAGGTTGAAACCTGCCTCATCCACAAGAATCAGCGCATGACCTATGGCATCTGCCTTTAGCTCCATCACTCTCTGGAAAAGACAAAACAAATGCAGCACAGCAGGCCCATGCACAGCTCTAAAGTATGCACGTCCAGATTCACTACCAACGTTACTATAGCCTTATACCTCATGATGCTTGCTACACTGTAGCGGCTCAGATTAGGCTGAACCCATTGGCCAGCTTCCCTCAGGGTCATTCCACTGTCCACTAAAGTAGCTCTGATGTCATCAAAAAATGTATTTCTTACTCTTCTTCCTTCCCTTTCCTCTTCACTACCTCATCCTCCTCTTACTTTGTCACCTCCTCATCCTCTTCCTCTAACCACCTCCTTGTCCTCGTCATCTTCTCCCTCTTGCTTTTTCACCTCCACATCATGCTCCTCTCTAACTCTCACTCTTCTTTATTCTATTGTACTCCACCTCAAAAGCTTACCTGTGGCTTACTGTATTGCTAGTGTTCAGGCTGATTGCAAAGTGAATTATTTATATAAAAGAGTTTTCACACGTGACAGTGTGGCCAGAAAGTGGCAAAATAGTTTAAATAATAGCCATAATTGTGTATAGTTTTGCTAAGAGTGTGTTGATTATTTGCAAGTTGTGTGTAAAGCAGTGAGTTGTGTTTTCAGTTTTGCAAAAAGAGTGCTGTGCAGTGGAAGTGTGTGTTACAAAATTACAAACAGAGTGTAAAGCAGAGTTTGTGCTATTAGTTTTGCGAACTCAGTGAGGGGTTTTGCTATAAGAATTAGTAGTTTTAAAAATTGTGCTACAACAATCACTATAAGTGTTAAAGCATTCAGAAAAAACTGTAAGGAGGATTTCTGTTTTACTATTTTTAAGGAGAATTCTTTTAGACATTTATGAGACATGTTTGTGGTAATGAATGCACCGCTTTTATGTGCGCCATAGCAGAATGTTTACTGTAGGTAGGTTAGGTATAGCTTACTGTTAGGTATAGCAGACTGTAGGTTAGGTATAGCTTAAAGCAGAGGTTTTAGGGCCATACATTAGATGGTTGCAATTAAACATAGTTGCACGATTAAATTGTACAAATTAATTTGATGCAAATGATGTATTAGGCTGCCTCAACTTTGCCAGTCTATTTCAAGGCCTGACATTTATGCTGTATGTCTTCATCAACATAGAGAACTAGTAAGAAAACTAAATATGTGTGCAGATTATATCAACATACAGACTTAAGACAGACTGGCTTGGAATGATCACATTTTATTTAGGTTAGCAGAGGGAGATGTTCTCACTGAATGACAAACACATGCCTATCTAGCTGATGTCAGTTGTGATTATTCATTTTTGACATTTCTGTCATATACATATACAGACATATTTGTACTCCTACAAAGACATTCTTTTTTTAACTTTATTGCCTTTATCAAACTTAACAGACAATACAAACAGACATACAATCAATACAAATATACACAACACAGGCTACAAACAAAGAGAAACAAAACAGACTACAGCAAAAAGACAAAACACAAAATAAAACAAAACAAATAAAAAGGTCACCTTGTCATTATGTTATTGTTGGTTATACAGGGTCAAAGTAGATTCATAAGATAAAATTGTACATTACATTTAAGGTATCAGCATAATTTCAGTCCCAAAATAACTGCGGCCCATCTTCTTATGAACAGCGGAACTTTAAACTGTAATACAGCTGTCATATCTTCCATTGTACATATCTGTTCAACCTTTTGTATCCATTGAGCTTTTGTAGGTGTACATGGCTGCATCCAATGAACAGTAATCATTTTCTTAGCAGTCATTAAAATAATATGTATGTAGCATTGGTCCTTAGAGAGCAAATTTTCAGGTATCTTCTCCAGTAGGAAAATTAAAGGGTCCAGAGGGATATCAACTCTGAAGACATTGTCTAGTTCTTCTTTAATCTTTCCAGTATGTTTGTATTAGTGGGCAGTCCCAGAATATGTGGGCATGATCCCCCACCATGCCACAGTTTCTTGTACAAGTGTTGGAGGTATAACTTGTAAACTTTAACACCTTCAGAGGGGTTCTGAAGAATCTCAATTTCACTTTCCAGTCAAATTCTTTCCACATTTGGCTTCCAATCCCTTTATGACTTGCTAAACATATATTTTCCCAAGCATCATCATCTATTTGCATTAAGTTCTAGTTCCCACTCGCTTTTACAGTTTTTCTCAGTCGCTTTGGTGCTTTTCTCAGAGCAGAAAGTAAATTCTCATAACTATTAGTTCAACCTCCACAACATTTAGTCACTTGTGCACCTCATAATAGCATTTTCTCCTTCCTCTGAACAAATTGCCAATGCTTTTGGACATGTGTCAGTTGCTTTTATACAATACAATGTTGTTTTTTAACATTATCATTTGCCTTTGTCATGTCAGTCAAAATGAACTATACTTATGGATGCTGAATAGTCATTCCCAATAAAACTAATAGTCTTAGTTTTATTGCTTGAGTCATTACATACAAAATTGTTGAACTAGTTATCAAATTCTGTCAAGCACATTTTATACCTTTCTTTATTTATTTTTTTGCTGGAAATGTCTCCTAAATGGACCAGTTGCTCTCAGGTGAACTTCAGCTTTCACTCACAATGAGGTGTGTGAAGTATTACAGTTTTTCCCAGTCGCTTTGATGCTTTTCTTACATCACTATTTACTTTTGCATAGCAGTTACTGCATTTCTCAAAACAGTTAGTGTAAACTGCAAAACCTCCTACTGGTCGGAGGGTGCAACCAAATGTTGGAAGAACCAGTGATTCAAAAATGTTGTGAATTCAATCATTCAAAAAATTTGTAGGGATATAAGTTTGAAAAAAAAATCAAAGCGCTGTCATAGAGGATAACAATGTATTTGTCAATATTGAATCTCTGTCAACTGCAACAATTGACAGAGTGCTCAAGAGAAATGAAATGCGCATGAAACAATTGTGCAAAGTGCCATTTGAAAGGAACAGTGAAAGACTAAAGGAAATCCATCAGCAGTATGTACAGGTAAAACATGTCTTCTATGTGTACTCTAATGTTCAGCACTGTAAACTGTCTGCTCTGCTGCAGCAGAGTCATGCAGAGGGTGGATTTGCCACTCCAGGAGATACTTTTCTTGCTGCATTGCAAGGGTTGATATACATTGTTATGTAGATGAAAATATGTGGCCAGACAGACAGGAACGTCTGGATGTGCCAGAATGATTTACCTATTTTCAGTTACAATACATACTGTTATGTTGTTCACATTTGTGCACACCTCTACCAAAAGGGTGTTTCTTATGTTTGTTCTAAATAAGTGACTGTAGTGTATTTTTCTTTTGCACAATGCTGTAGAATTGCAAAGAGCATATACAGTAAAAATGTGAAATGTACGTATTCAGTGTCTTGTACTCACTCCCCTAACTATAGCAACATGTAACTTGCAACTAAAATGGCTGTACAGGTAGTGTATAGTGCTGTCTTGAGCATTTTCAGGTAGTGTCAATGAGTTCTAACCTTTTTTTCTGCATTGGAAAACACTGAGAGAAGTTACTGTCATAATGAAAACATGACAAACCCATTTGACTTTCTTGTTCATAAACAAGATAAAAAGACTTCTCATTTTGATGATACTGGCAGTTTCATTGACATGAATACTTGCTTTTGAGGAATTGACTATCCATTTTGAGCAAGTGACTTGCTTTTGCAGGTTATCCACTAGGTTTTGCAGTTTGCACTAACTGTTTTGAGAAATGCACTAAATGCTGCGCAAATGTTAATAGTGTTGTGAGAAAAGTACCAAAGCGACTGAGAAAAACTGTAATATGTAAGGTATTGTCTGAAGTGTCTTTAAAAGACTCTTGTAGATATTTGACACAATGTTTTGCAGATACCTTATGTTGAGAAATCTGTATAAAATACCTTTAAGCGGGAGCGCAAAGAAAAAAAATGAAAAAGACAGGGAATTGAAACATATTCCAAAAATAGGGACATGTGTTACTTCGAAGCACACTCATCTGAGAAAAGTTAATGATAAAGTAATGTAGACTGATTGGAGCGGATGATGGACACAGCTGCACCCGCTCACCTGGAGACAATGACTTTGATGAATTGACGTGCCAAGAAAGAGAGACCGTGTTGTGGGCGCATTCGAGAGAGGCCGAGACACAGAAGCGGTTGGGGCTGCTGGGTCCAATTGTGGGGAACGTTTTGTGGCGTTCACGGTTTTGTAGGACCACCGGCGCCGAAGACACCGGGGATCACTTAGCGACCCGGAGGAAGGTAGTGGGGGGAAATGTATAGAAGGTACCCAGGAAAGTGTAGTCGGACCCAGCGGGATTGCCCCACTGGTCGGCCCTCCCATGCCCGTCTGAAAAGCCACTGACTCTGATGAACCGAAAACTCGCCCACCTCAAAGACTATTCTGATGGATCGAGGGCTCCTTCCTGATCAAAAGGACTGAATAACCGAGGGTTCGCTCCACAGCAAGACAACGGGGTCTCGCTCCACACGGACAGGGAAGTCCGCTTTTAAACATTCTCATTCATTGTGCGTGTGTGCGTTTGCTTGTGGGTGTGTGTTTGGTCGTGCGCGCATGGACCATCGTACTATAGCCTATACTGGTGCTACCTGTTTATACCTGAGGATTGAGGAAGTCTGTCTTCTCACGCTTGTATCTTTTAGATATTTGATGTGATCATTCAGAGTGCTGTGTGTTAATGAATCTAATACTCATACTCGATTATCGTGATGAATTGCTGTACAGAGTTGCTGTGATGAATTGCTTAAGGCCTGAATTGCTGTGATGAGCTGCCGTGATTAATTTGCTGTGATGTATTTGTACTCTGTAGCCTCTATTTATTATTGCAATCTGTTAGCTATTTATTGTGTGTGGGTGGGGGTGGTCGGTATAATTTTTAAAATGCAGTGTCTTAGCCTAGTTTTCATCTGACCTGTGTGTTGTGTACTCCGACTTCCTTTAGGTGTGGGGCAGGGAAACTCAGTACTGTGGGATGGTCTATGTGAGCCCAGTAATTTTAATTCATTGTTAATAATAAAAAGAAAGATTTGTTACTCCTTGAATTTGCTTGTCCTGGGGCCTATTTCACAAAACCTGACTAAACACATCCAAGATAAGTGACGAAAACGGGGCTTGACCTAGCCTTGTCTATGTAAACACGCTCAATACGTTTCACTAACGCCGAGCACGGATGAGTTGAGGCGGCTAGGCCAAGCCAGGTGTAACAAATCCTGTTAAGAGCGCGTTCACGTCATTCTATAAAAGACGGCATAGATCGATCCCAGAATGAGCGATGAAATGGAGAAGACGCATGCGCAGTACTTCACCCCGGCGGAGCAGAGCCTCCTCATGGAATGTTATGAGGAGGTGAAGCACGTGCTGACCAAAAAAGGCAATACAGCCGCTGTGAAAAAACGGCGTGAAATGGCTTGGGACTCCATAGCGCAGAGATTAAATGCGCAAGTACTTGACTAAGTAAGATAAAGGAACATTTATCAGCCACGGATTCTTGCATTGATTCACTTTTATTCCCACTGAGTGTGAATTTTCTAACCTAAATAGAATCGTAGATAAATGTAGTCATTAGCTTTCACGCATTTTACGTACTTTTTCTTCTGTTTAATAAAAGCTGTGCTTAAAGAGTTTGTCCAACTTTAATTTCAATAGGCTACTGACATTGTAGGCCTATATAATGTCCCCAGATGAGGAGGAGACTCTATCTTTGAACTCCGCAAGGACTGAAGTAGCGGAATTGAAATGGGCTACTAATGAAATATAATAACGGACAATGAAGGAGTGTTACTCAAAGATAATTTAATTTGTATCAGGATGAAGACACCCCGGTGTTCTGTCATTCTGTCCTACATTGTCAGAAAATCCTACGGTAGGATGTCTCGACAGACATAATCTGTCAGATTGTCCTACATTGTCAAAGCATCCTACGGTAGGAGGAATGACACTATCAGACACGTCTTTACCATAACATGTTTTAGGATAGGCTACCTACCCAACATTTAAGGATAATGTAGACTTCCGAGTATTATTTTAGCCAACACACGAATGCAGGACGTCATGAAAATTCAAGTTTACCAGCAATTTAGTCTACGTGATACGCAGGTAGTATACCCACCACGCCACCAGTTTGGCGTTTTCTATACACACCTAAATAAATGACTGTACCAACCTAAAGTAGACGTACTCACCGATTGCAAATAGCACCAGCAGTTTGGTTAGAACCAGAGACCCTTTATCAGAGTCTGCGACAGACGTTAGCAAACCTCCCTCACGACAGCATGGAACATTCTCTAACTCAATGTCTTTGGAACGTCTTTGATATAGTATCCGTAGCATTGAAATGTTGCTCCTGAAGTTTAGCTTAGTGGTAGCGTGCTGTGACTCCCTTGATAAATGAGTGGCGTATCGCGGGTTCGTGTCCCGAATTGGCCATATGGGCAGAATGTCCTCCATCACTTAAATCCGAAATAATGCATCAGTTTTTATAGCGCTTTACATGGTACGCTAGTACTCAAAGCAGCTTAATTGTGTAAGAGATTGCATCTAAGAACACCGTAACTCCACTCCAATTCCCCAGTCCCTTACCGCTGCGACCCCAGTTTGGGAGCCTATGGCTGTCTTGATATAGCGTAGGCCTATACCCACTACAGTAAAGTACATTACACCACTGGCTTATAGGCCTACCTTCCAACTAGTGGTGTTTTCCATTATGTAGGCAAATGGATTAGGCCTACCGTTTACAGTTGGACTGGTTGTTGTGTACTTGCAGAATTTTCACCACATTTTGGTCAAATAATTTGAAGAGATCAGTAACTTAAACATTTCATTTGATGTCTCACATGTGGGCAAAAGGAAAAGCAAAATAAATTTACACAACTTCTTTATGTTTTTTTTTTTTATTCAACACTTAACAAACACTGTTTGACACAGGGTTTATGAACAGGTGCTGTAGTCTAGACAGTATCTAGGCGTTGGTTAGGGTCCAGGTCCAGGGTCTTCACTGATGTCCAAACCTGAACACATGAACGACAGGACAACCAATCAAACATTTGTTACAGTAGGGCAATTCCAGCGTATATCACTTAGAACTATCTCTTAAGTTCTTAAATATGACTAAGACTGGCTGTTGTCTTGCTATTTTGTGGCTGACGCCTCCCCGAACAATCTCCAGATTGTCTGATATGAATGAACTTGACTGGGCTACACAGAGTCCTTACCTGAACATGACAAAACACCTTTTGGATGAATTACAGCGAGGATTAAGAACCAGTCCCTCTCAACCAATATCACATGTTTTGTGTATTTGGTGTGCTTTCCGCAGTGAACAACAGAACATGGCTTGCTGTTGTAATACTTTTGGGATATAGCCATTTCCAAAAAGATGGCTAATTATGTTTGCGTGCTTACTTCATTCACAAACTCCCTGCCTTGATCCGACAGGATCCTTGAAGGGCACCCATGCCTATAAACCATGGCCACCAGCTTCTCTGCCACCTCGGCAGCCGACTTGGTTTGGAGCGGGAAAGCCTCCACCCACTTTGAAAAGTAGTCCGTGGCTGTCAGAATATACTGACAGCCACGGGGTGTCTTTGGCAGGGGACCAGTAAGGTCTATTCCGACCAATTCCCAGACTGCGGAGACCTGATATGGAAACAAAGTAGCCCAGTATGCATGTAGTCGTTTAATAATATTAACCGTGTCAATGTAAAGTAATGTAGCCCTTTTGTTACCTTTATGCATTCAAGAGGCTGCACACCTTTGAGCGGCTTGCCCACCTTTTGGCAACGGTCACATTCCTGGATCTGAAACACATAAGGCGGAATTGGTTTTCATTGCTGCTTACACGATCCTCTTTCTGCTTTTCTTGCATTAATTTCAGAAACAAACATACATACCCATTGCTCTATGTCTACTGACATGCCATGCCAGTAGAAACGTTGTGTGATGGCCCCTCGGGTTTTAATGATGCCCGAGTGCCCTCCCATGGGCGAGGCATGGAATTGTTGAAATATTTCCCTTGCCTCTAACCTCTCCCTAATGGCCCTCCTTTGTCCAAAGAACAGCACATCCTCTACAGTGCATATAAATGATCGTTATGATTACAGAAATTGCAATGAAATTCATCACTGATGCAGTGTTACCACACATTTGTGACAGTTTTACAGAAACTACTGACCTCTCACGGTGAACTTGGACGCATACCGCCTCAGGTTTTGCCTTTCAATGCGGTCATACTGATTGGGATAGGACCCATTTGACAGCAATCCATATACTGCATCATATTTGGCTTCCATTTCTACAAATACAGTTGTGCATTAAATGTTAGTACAGTCAAAAATATATAAGTTGAGTACTGCAGGCTGTAAGTCCTTTATTCTTTGGAATGCTGCACAATACATATTGTAATTATTATAATTACTACCAAAGTAGGGATGCACCAACACCACCAAGCAGTGTTGTGCCAGTTCACAGCTTTTCTGAACTAGTTCAAGTTCAGTTCATTCATGCTCAAAGTGAACTGTTCACGTTCAAAGTTCACAATTTTAATTCTGAACTGTTCAAAGTTCAGTTCATTTTCAGTTCATTCGGGAAAAAAGCCTTTTTTTCAGACTATGATTAGTAATATATGATTATTCATTATTACAAATATTTGATATTTGATTAGGCTATATATATATGACTATATATATATATATATATATATATATATATATATATATAGCCTATATATATAGAGAGAGAGGGGGGGGGGGGGGTAAGGTTTTTGCCGTCGGGGTCTTTGTGTGACATTGTATAAAACGGACTGAAATGTTAATAAGCAGAATCCGTGTCTGGGATCTCCGTCTCATCACTTCTGAACAAGCCATTTGAAAATTGCAACGCGCTCACTCTCTCTCGCCACAGTACAAACATTTCAAACATTCAAACAGACCAATGCGAGACAATAAAGAAGGAAAACGAGTCAATCCAACCTTACGAAACGGTGAGAAATCAACATTGTATTCGATTATTTATGTAGGAACAACTGAATGAATGTTCACCCCCTCTCCTCTGCTTCATAAAACAACGCCTGCGCACCGCGCATGTTGTGCATTGCGCATGCGCGAAGAGGGAACCACATCAGCTGATTTGCGAAATGAAAAGTTGAAAAGTTAAACTGTTTAGGGAAGATATTTTTTGTATTTCAAGACTCGCTCACTTTTTTAAATCAGAATTATATTACATTGTGTGGTTAATATTGAATTTACGTCATTAATCTACCCCGCTTGCTCTGCAAAGTTTTAGTAACAGCTGATGTAGGACAAATTGATGTTTAAATGGCGGGAAATGGAGTATCGTGATCTGCTCATGCGCGCGCATGTGCCGTGGTGTTTGTAGGATAAAATGATATGTAGGATAGAATGATAGAACACCGGCCCAGTCGACTGGCAATGTGGTGAGAACATATAAACATATCTACTTAAGGTATAACATGCCAGTCTTTAATTACTAACTGAACACTGTGTTTCCAAGAATTCACAGACGGTGAGGTGTCTGTACAGCAGACATCTCGAAAAACAAATTGAACTGGCGGATGTCCAAATCCACTATCATAAAAGGAAAATGATAGAGGTGGATTTGGACATCCAAATAAAAGAAAAACAACTGAAGAAAATTGATTTGGAGATCCAGCTCCTTGAAACACAGGTAGCGTCCAAAACAATTCGTTCCCAAAAGAATTGATGAGCATTTTGAACAACGTGTTTAACACTCCCTCTCCCCTTCTCTCTGCAGCTGCAAAAAAGGAAACAATAAAATAATGACACCAATGCATGTCGTCTCATTTTTCCATAAACATTTATTTCACTTCGGCAAACCAAAAGTAACTGAAAAGTTAATGAAAAGGATGGTCGGCACATTAAACAACCAATTAACTAAAAAAACCCTGCATATATTGGTCCCTGACACTGCGCCCGTCGGCATTGTCGGGATACAGAGGCATGTCCTCCCAGTCGACATTCAAATGCACCCTGGGAGCCCGTTCCCTTCGGATGGTGGCGATGTTGTGCAGCACAGCACAGGCAATAATGATGTCACATGCCCTCTCCGGTGTGACCCTGAGGTGGCGGAGACAGTGGAAGCGTGCTTTTACAAGCCCAAAGGCCATTTCAATTCGTGCACGCGTTTTTGGCATGGGTACCAATGAAAGCACGCTGTGCTGCTCTATCGGGGTCTGCGAAGGGGGTCAATAGAAAGGGCTGACACGCATATCCCCTATCCCCAAGCAACACCCCTGCAAGTTCACCTAGAAAAGGACAGAAAAGAACAGTAACTAAAACTGCATCTATTCGCGGAGTTTCATGTATTGTTCGTATGCTTATTTGTGTGGAACCATACAATTACATTCTATTTTAATCATTACCATTTGTGAGCCGTTGGTGAATTGTAGAGGCCCTGAATATCCGTGAATCGTGAACGGACCCGGGCCACTTAGCTTCCACATTCGAAATGATGCAATCTGCATCACAGATCATCTGACACGATATGCGCAAAAATGCGTAAAGATACACCAAGCAACAGTTGGTAGTTTACAATAACCACAAGCAATTACTTGGCAAAACGTACCTGAACATTGAGACTATGAAATGATTTCCTGTTCACAAAATCTCCTTCATGTTCAGCGGGGCGTTTAATTCGTATGTGGGTACAGTCCAGTGCCCCGATGACATTAGGGAAGCCTGTAATTAGTCAGTCTATATTTGATTTGTGTCCCCTATTAAGTCAACGGCACCAGTAAGGAGTAGTGTAAGAAGTACAGTTTTAGTAATCGCATAGGCATGTTAGCAATTGTTTACTCAGTCTTGACAATGACAATGGACTGACATAGGTTACCTGCAATTCTGTAGAATCCTTCCTTAATGTGGTGGAGTGGTCTATGGCCGGGGAAGGTGATAAATACCTGATGGCAGCTTTTCAGGCCCAAATACACCCTGCGGATGGCACGGCACACAGTGGCCTTGCTTAGACCTTCTGCATCTCCAATGGAGTACAGAAAGGTGCCACTCGCAAAGAAACGCAGGGCCACACACACCATCTGAGGGACGGTAAGTGCGTGGCTCCGCTCAGTTGTGTGGCGAATTCTGGGTCCCAGGAGTCGGCAGATGTATCTCAGACCATCCGAAGAAAACCGATAACGCTCAAATAAAAAATCCTCTGAATGTGCAAATGGGTCTGCACGGTCGAGAAAAACCCTCTCGCGTCGAAATGCCCTCCTAACAATACGAGCCTCCTCATCTGCAATGTCGGGCAAAAAAGGGCAAGCCATTGTGTTGCAATGTGTTGGACGTGTAGCCTGTCATTATATACTGCTGTGATCACCGACTTAATTGAGAACACAAGTGAAGTTGGTTTGCGTATTCATTCAATTAATGAAATAAATAAAAGAAACTATTTGATTACAATTGGTTCAGAAATTAAAAGCATAATAATAAGCAAACAAACAAATATAATAAACAGCAGAGAAAATGTTTTATTTAGCCTATTCAAAGTGTTTCATACAGGCCATTAAAAGTTGGCTAACACCATTGCTGGCTGGCCGGCCGCGTCTCTTTACTTAAGGTTCACTGACAACTCTGAGTGACAGTTCATTGAGCCAATAAGGGGCAAGAATTAACTAATCCTGGTTCTTAGCCTGGTCGGGAACAGGCTAGCTGCAAGGTATAAATCCCCATGGTAACTTATATGCGATTTCTTCTGTGAAACGACTTCAAGGCTAAAGTCATCTAGGATGACCAAGTAAACCCGTCTTAATCCCTTATCTTGGTTTTGTGAAATAGGCCCCAGGATTGTTCCCTACCGGACCATACCGGGGTATAGATAGATTTCATGTTTACAAACATTGCGCATGCGCACGCAAATCCGGGGCAGAAAGTTATGCCCCGCCATAGAAAAAACACCAAAGCCAATAATGAATGTATTGTTTGTTGCTTGTAGTAGTTCACCTACTAAACCATCTTCTGTAGCCAGGAAGGCTTTTACAAACACCGTCAACATGTTCCCAAACGTATGTTTACATATTTGAGGCTTTGTTGATGTACTTTGTCTGTGTTTTAGAATTTTGGAATTAAACATGCCACTTGTTGCGAGTGAATGACCTGACTGACGGCTAACAACATTAGTTTGGCTACTGCTAACAACAAACATGAAAATAACATTAGCTAGCAGTAAACAGAACATACCGACTGATTAAGTGTTACTAACCAACTGTTTTACTGCTTAAATCGTCTGTAGTCCACTTAATCACATTCAACAGTTCTACAGTAGACTGATTAACATGAACACGCTAGGACATTGATAACCAGGCAGTAAACAATTAGCTAGTACTGCCGCTAGCGTGCTAGCAAAGAGCTTAGAGGTGCTCTATGCTCTTTGGTGCTAGATAGCTAAGTTCGAGTGACCACAGTGTGAGAAAGCCAACGGCTCCTCCGTGCAGGATGCCAGCGACTGGATATAGGGGTCGAAGTGGGAAAAAAACAAAACCTTCAAAAAATCCACGAGTGTTCTTGAAAAAATATATGCCTTTTATTTTATACACAAAAACGTGCATTCCACGCACACAAAACAAAATAACTAAAATTAACGACACTTAAACCGAAAGTAAACGTGCACAAAATTAAAGGCAACAAACCCTTTGAACGTACTGCTCACAACCAGTACACAGCAGTTCTTGTTCTTTCGTGTGTCGTTCTCAACGTCTCTCATGTTCTCTCTCTGTTCGTCTTCTTCTCGTTCGTCTCTCTGTGTTCTCTCTCCCAGAAATGAGGCTCTCTTAAATAGCCAGTTCAATTTGAGCTCATTACAAGTTAATTGGACGCAGCCCCCACCCAATGCCGCAATCGTCGTGCTGCAGGTCAGGTGGGGGAAAGCGTAGCAAACCGAGAGTTCAGTTTTTTTGACAATAAAAACGGTGAGAGGGTGAGAAAAGTTCACCATCTCACACACAGCTTTACTCAACTTTAGCCTAGTTAATGAAAGTTAACAATTTTACTGGCAAATGGATTAACATGCACACGAACAGCGAAGGCAGTGGTCATTTTATACGTACAATTACACGATTAATCGATTAAGCGGACCATCTTTGCCCCAGTCCACCCTTTTTATAGCTTGTCAATAAGGCTAGCCTGGGCACGCCCATACTTCCTGTGCCGCTGCATTTGAATTTCGCTTGCAAAGTCAGTCTGGCCAAGCTCCCATTCTACACCGTTTCTACATTAACAGAGAAACTGGGACCAATGAAAATCTAGCATTTCAAAAAGGCAATGACGCGGTAGTTTAGCGACCGGAAATCTACCTCAGTCACTGTCAACATGGCGAACGTGGAGCAACGGCAAGATTTCAATGCAGCTGCAGCTGCTGTTTTGGAAGATGGATGAACATGTTAGCCAACGAAGTCTACAAAGAAAATCTCCTTGGTATTGTTGTCAACGAGGTTCATCTGACTTATAAATGGTAATAGTCCGTGAGCCAGAGGGGTTGGTCGTTACCGAAAAAGTGGCAAAGGCTACCATACCTTTTCTGAAAGCCTGGAATCTCAGCTTTTCAATGATGTATGATGGCCATCTGGCAAGAGTAGCTGTTTTGAGTTATCACACATAATGTGAACTAAGGTAGAGAAAATAATGCGTATAAATCAAGCAGACCATGGACGTAGCTAAAGATCTATATTGGACATATTGGAATATTTTATTTTGTTATGTTTGGTATCATTTTAAACAGGAGACTCTGGGCTTTCATTTAAGACCTTTTGTGAACATTTTGGATAAGTACAGCCAAACCTGGAGCTCTTCAAATTTTTTATCACACACATTTTCCTGCCATTTCCGCCTAAGTCATCTTTTGTCTTTTAATCCTGTGGCACCAGGGAGCATCAGAGAAACAAAATCAAAACACTGAAATACTGCCCTGACCCTAAGGATTCAGAAAATGTATCATTTACCCATATTATCTGATTTGAAGGGGGTGATTTTCGGTCTTATATCAGACATGGCGTTTGAGAAAATAATGCATATAAAGTAAGCAGAACATTGACACAGCTGAAAATCTAAAAACGGTATAACAAATAACAAATGTGACATGGATTCCTATGTTTTAAGGTGTGGTAACCCCAATTATGACATTGCCATTACTGTAAAAGGTCAAGGTCATGACCTTTAGGCATGGTTAATGACATTCTTTCTTGTGTGTATGTTTGGGTGTGGGTATGTGTGTGTGGGAGGGGGGTTACAGATAGACATGTAATGAGTATGTGTGTGGGCGTGTGTGTTTGGGTGGGGGCATGTGTGTGCATGTGTGTTGTGTGGGGGAGGGGGTGGGGGTTTACAGATAGACATGTAATGTATAGTATCTGTTTTATATATTGTAGTTTTACTTTTTTGTGTATAACTTGGTTTTAATTACCAGGTACCGTGCTTCTTTTGGCAGGGGAACTACCAATGGAAATTAGCCTTTTGGCTATCACTGGGTGCATTTTATTTATAAAATGTCCATTAATGTACAACGCCCTCAATGATAAATAAGGGAAATAATAATAATAAGAATTTTGTGACATTTTTCGCAAACATTGCATCATTCAAGGTCACGACACTAATCAAACTCCTCGTCGGGATCCTCATCAGAGAAATAGGATTGTTCTTCATCAGCAAAGTCATCCTTCTGGTTTTTGCACTGTCTTGCATGGCATAGGTCAGTGCAGGCCAAGTTGTTGGCAACACACTGACATGATGGAGTGACACAGTCCCTCTTGCATGAGCAGGACAGAAACTCAAGTACTGCTTGTGGACCAATGGAGACATTGAACCAGTCTATGGAGAGCTGCAAATCACCATCTTGGTCCACTCTAGACCACCCATGCTCAACTGGGGAAGGAACTTCAGGGTTGTTCTCAAGGCATCTTCTCCAGATAGCACCTTGATAGTTAGCCCTGAGACAGTGCTTACTGAGAGAATCTGAGCATGGCGGTAACTGCCAGGATTCTATGCCTTTCTTTGCACAAAAAAGTGCATACCTCATTTCATTGATGTTGGTGATTCTGGACTTGGAGCTGTACATTTGACATGTGAACTCCTGTAAGGCTGCATACAACTCAGGTGTCATTGTCCAGTCTGCCCCAACCTTCTGAAAGGTCTCACAGAACTTTTCATTCTTCTGAAGAAGTTTTAGGGCTGACACTTTACCACGACCTGCAAATGCACTTACAGTGTCGCAGCCTGTGTATGCATGTAAACCAGGCAAAGCCTGACACAACTGTGAACCCAGACCACGAGCGAGTTGTGAGATGTTTATGTAACTGGTCCGATTGTTTGTCCCTGTCTTCAGGAACAGGTCACATGTAAGTGCGTCACTGGTAGCCAGGCTTATCACCAAGACATCAGTGTCATCAGATACAAGGATGACAGATTTGTGACCAGTCCTTGAAGCATGGCAAGCATGGAGCAGCATACGGGTGTCAGCCTCTTCCTGAGTGGACGACAGGTCTGCTACCTTGTGCACTCCCTGTTGAGTCAGCTTGTAACACTCATCTTTGGTTGTAGTGTACAGAACCTTTTCACAGAGTCTTGTTCTAGACTGTTCTTTGCCCCACTCTTTGAGCAAGAAGGTAGCAAGATTTGTTTTGTTGTTGCTGCTTTGTAGGAATTTCTTCCATTGCTGAACTCTGTGCCCTGCAGTGATCTGTTTGACCTCTGTGCCTGAGTATGCACCTCTGGCCACTCTCTCCATGTGTTTGATAGAAGCCTCATTATATACATCAAAAACAATGTCAACACGGGTGCTGTGACTTGCTTCAGCTAGCACAGTGGACAAGGCATAGTCTGCAATATCAGCAAATGTCTTGCCATCACCATTCAGCTTCTGAACAAGTGCCATGCCATCTATTACGCAGGTAGAATTTAATGGCAATGATTCAGCAACACATGGGAACTTGAGCAGTTGCTTGGCAAGTGAGGATTTGCAAGTCTTTCTCACATTGCCATCTGGTGAAGCAAGAGCCCACGGAAGTGGTCCAAGGGGATGAGATAATACCTCCTTCAGGTTGAGCTGTCTACTCTTTGCAATCAGTACCATCTGGGCAAATATTCGATGATCAGCTTTGAGGATAACTTCTTTATTCCCAGTTTTACATGTCTTTGCCTTTCCCTGCATTGAGGAGAATGTTTTCAGTTTCATCTTGGAGAGTGGTGCATGGAACTGCTTTACAGGAGGATTACTCTCAACACGCTCAGCAGTGAAGGTTCTGTAGGCATTCATGCCAATGGTGTGTGCATTCAGAAGGTCTTCAGCAACATCTGCTGGTGCAGTACTTCCAGTAGACAGAGAAACAAGGGACTCGCCACCTGCAAATGGATTTATCCAACTAGAATCCAACAGATCCACAATGCTTGTAATGTGTTCTTCATCTTTGGCAATTCTGCTTTGTCCAAGGTCCTTGTGAAAACAGTCACTTTGTTGGAGTCCCAGGGAGCTTTTCAATATAGACAGGTAAGTGCTTTTGTACTCAGCAGTAAGATAATATCTTGAGACAGCTGCTGGGTTCAAGCTGAACCCTTTTGTGCCTCCAGCTGTCTGAGTGTCCCGATTGACTGTTTCCTCTAGGGTCTGGTCAATCGGAACCCTGCCAAATGTGTTTGTTGCACTCAGCTGGGCCGAAAAGCCACCTTCACAGAGAAACATGTACAGATCTGGTTTCTCATGTTCAATGTGGCTCATCTCTGAGTAGTAAGCAGTGAGTGACCTTGCATAATTCAGATTATCATAAGCAAAGGTCCAGGGGATGATTGATCGAATGCTAGCCATGTGCAATGCCCAGTTTCCTTCACGTGATGCCCTCACAAGGTTTAGTACAACCTCCACCATGTCAACATATGACATCCAGAAGCTGGCCAGTGGACCTTGCTGTGACCTGAGATGCTGCAGGAATTCACAGAAGTACTGATGGACCTTTCTGAAGACTGTACGCTCAAGTGATTCTTCTACAGTGGTTGATGATATACCCTCAGAAAAGACACTCAAGTCTAGGGGCAGGATATCTAAGAGATTGTGGACATCAGGATGGTTCTCTGTGAGCCACTGGGGAAACTGATTCCAGACTAGCCTCAGGAGGGCTTCATACAGGATTTTGTGGAATCTCAGAGATCTATTATACTTATGGCCATCCAAAACACCACTGACAGATCCCTCGGCCACAGCTCCAGATTCAATGCATATGTCCCTTAGGCCCGCAGCCTGGAAGCGCTTCCCAATCACACCCAAGAACATACAGATGGTGTGAAAGACTCCAAGTCTTGGCACAATGTTGGGAAACCTGTCTCTATGTGCCCACAGAATTTCTGTAACTTTACAGTAGAGAGCCTGATCAAAGGTAACTGACATGTTGCTGATGTGTAAGGAAGTCATGATTTTCTTACTTTGAAGGAGAATCTCATGAACAGTTGCCATCTGGGTGGCTGGAGCATTAATGGTTGGCAGATAGCTGACAACACTAGGAATAACATCCACAGAATTTGATGCTAAAATGTTGTAACCTGTCCAGCTAGGGACGCTTTGATTTGTGGCAGAGTGCAGTCTGCATAGCAACCATAAGAAGTTCTTCTTCAAAGCATCAGCACAGATATCTGTCTTGACCTCAACATAGGATCTAGTTGGAGGACCACACCTAGTTCCCACAGCATACACTGGCAGAGCTGGCAAAGATACAGAGACAGTTCTCTGTTTGTTCTTGGGCACATCACAAGCTGGTTTAGGCAGTTCAGGACCGAACATCCGAGGCTGCACTGCTATACCATTGACCCTGTGGGATGTTCCACGGCCTGTCAGTGTCTCTTCCAGCCTGTCAATATTGTCCCAAGCTAGAGCCGTGGGCACATATGGTTTCACTTGGTCTGGAGTAACTCCACCATCCTGCCCTAGCTTGTGCAAGCACAATGAGGTGTCAATTTCCTCTAGCATACTGTAGGATACACAATGACCAAATCCATTTAATATTCTGATGAGATTGACATTACCAGTAAGCGACTTCACAGCAAAAGCCAAAAGGATGTGCTTGGAAGTCTTGACTTTGCCATGAGATATGGCATACACCAGATCCATGCCAAATGAGTCTCTTAGTCGTTGTTCCTTCTCACCAGTGCCTGGTAAGAGACAAGATAGCAATGACTTCACGGAAGAAGGCACAGAGGAATAGGAGTCTAACTCTGTTGGTAGAGGTGGCCATGGCTGGTCCTGATTGAGATGCTTCACATCTTGATGGATTTCTTTTGCAACAACCTGGCATGAAGCTTCAATGCCAACGTTTGGTTTTTCAAGATTGGATATCCTCTTCCTAAGAGCCATATTCTCTTTGACCAGCATTTCACGAGTGAGACTATCAGGGTATATCAGGACTTTCCCATCATCATCAGAAACTGTATGTATGGTAGTGCCAAATTCTTTTGCCAGATTTCTACCGATGTGTGTTTTGGTAGAGTGTTTGATTTCAGTCACACTATCATTTGTTCTCAGAAATTGGATTAGCTTATCTAACAGATCTGATTGATTCACAACACAGCATTCAGGTATGATGGTACTCCTGATATAAGCATACAGTTTCTTGTAAGCCTCACTTTCAGCCAGATGATAATGACTATCGCCATTCTCAATGGATTCTGCTTCATTTGAGTGCAATAAAGTCTTGCAAGTATACTGACGGTAACAGACACGATGGTAGTGTGCCTCAGCAGCAACAATATCCCTAGAAGTAATTGCTAGGATGTCAGCATAATTTCTCCTTATTGCTATGTTGCGTACTTTTTCATCACAGCGTAACTCTGTGCATTTGACAAGAGGCTCTCTTGTGTGACTTCCTTTTTTATACTTGTCCTTCTTTTTGCAAAATATGCAAATCCTGTCATATACTCTGGTTGTTTTGTTTGAGACTAGGGCTCCACGAGCCATCTTTCTGGGAGGCTCGAAGTTGCCCGGTTCATTGCATGATGGTTCTCCAGGACTTTCCTTTCTCAACCTATCCAGAGTCTTCTTGTGGGTAAAGGTGCTCCTACATGCCCTGTGATAGTACACATCAGGAACATGTACATCATTGTTACCTAGGTTCTCTGCTACCTTGAGAACAGGTTCAAACCCACGCACATGTGCAGCTTCAAGCAAACTCTTCCACGATGCTATGTCTTTGACCTTTGTCAGACCTACACCAGGATCCTCATGACTCTCTGAAGTATGGAGAATGCAGGAATGAGGAGTTTGACTGATTTTCTCCATGTGCCGGGATTCCAAAGAACCATCTTCTCTACTTGTCATTTTCAGTATTCAAAGATTTAAGTTGCAGTTGTTCACAAATGCTAAAACACTAAACCCCTTGCAGTAAGGAAGGCAGAATACGACTGTATTACACCAATTGGCCTGTTAGCACGTTAGCTGTGACTGTGTGTATGTAACAATGTTAGTGTATGAGCTGTGTCTGTGTGTGAGTGAGAGAGAGAGATGAAGTGATACAATGTGTGTGTGTGAGAGAGAGAGGGAGAGAGAGCGATAACGTGGTTTCAGAACCAGACACCAATTGGAACCAGACAGTTAGCACGTATTAGCACGTTAGCTGTGACTGTGTGTGACTGTTAGCACATGAGCTGTGTCTATGCCTGTGTGTGTGTGTGAGTAAGTGAGAAAGAGAGATAAAGTGATACAGTGTGTGTGTGTGTGGGAGAGAGAGAGAGATAATGTAATACTATGTTCTTTTCAGAACCAGACCAGACCAAGCCCGGTTAGCATGTTAGCTGTGACTTTGTGTGTGTGTGCTAGAGAGAGAGAGAAAGAGAGACAAAAACAAAGAGGTAATACAATACAGTACAAATACAAAAAAAGATAAATAAAATAACTAAGTAGTAAGCGTGAGTGTGTGAGTGGGTCTGAGTTAGTCAGTGTGAGAAAGAAAGAAAGAAAGAAAGAAGTTTTTTTAAGTGTGTGTAGTTCACCACCAAAAGAAGGTGAATGTGGCACACAATCAATTATACAGTATTTAACTGCAAATATCGAATGTAAAGCAAACTATTGTACGAGCAGTAGATTCAAACTGAGAGGGTCAGTCAGAGTGAGCTCAGGCACAGAAGAACCGTCTTTATATTCGACAGGCAGAGAGGACACTGTTGGTGAAATTTTTAATTATTTGCCAATAGACTTGTGGGCCCTTCAATGGGGAGGAGTCAACAATTCCATAGTCAGCGCAGAGTGGTGTATAAAGAGAGTGAGGACATTTCCATATCTATTTCCATCTATTTATCAGTATTTTCTCGCCCGATTTTTTAAATGTAAATTCCATGAAAGTGGGGACCTGATATAAATTATATGTGGTGGATGTACATCAAGGACCCTTTGACCTATCTAAAAATGCTGAATAACAGCTTTTTCTAAAAAATATTTACTTCAGACTTTCAACCGATTGGACTGTTAGCACGTTAGCTGTGACTGTGCGTGTGTGTGTGTGTTAGAGGAGGATCACGATCAAGGACCCTTTGAACTATCTAAAAATGCTGAAAAACAACTTTTTCTAAAAAAATATTTATGTCAGACTTTCAACCAATTGGCCTGTTAGCATGTTAGCTGTGAGCACGTTAGCAACTCGATATATCAATAAATTAGCCTATAGTGAAAAAACGCCATGTCTGATATAAGACCGAAAATCACCCCCTTCAAATCAGATAATATGGGTAAATGATACATTTTCTGAATCCTTAGGGTCAGGGCAGTATTTCAGTGTTTTGATTTTGTTTCTCTGATGCTCCCTGGTGCCACAGGATTAAAAGACAAAAGATGACTTAGGCGGAAATGGCAGGAAAATATGTGTGATTAAAATTTTGAAGAGCTCCAGGCTTGGCTGTACTTATCCAAAATGTTCACAAAAGGTCTTAAATGAAAGCCCAGAGTCTCCTGTTTAAAATGATACCAAACATAACAAAATAAAATATTCCAATATGTCCAATATAGATCTTTAGCTACGTCCATGGTCTGCTTGATTTATACGCATTATTTTCTCTACCTTAGTTCACATTATGTGTGATAACTCAAAACAGCTACTCTTGCCAGATGGCCATCATACATCATTGAAAAGCTGAGATTCCAGGCTTTCAGAAAAGGTATGGTAGCCTTTGCCACTTTTTCGGTAACGGTTTCCATATTTTGAGGCCCTGGCTCACGGTTTATAAGTGTTGCCAAGTCAACCCAGTTTACAGTATGTAAATAGCAGAACAACACAGTAATATCTTGCAAAGTTGTGGAGCTATTTCACTGACAAAATAGCTGCACGTTACATTGTCAGCGATAGCATATGGAATTTCGAGCTTTTGTGCAGTTACGTTTTTGTTTACTCATATGCACGTTACTATTCTCTGTGTTATACATGGACACTAATGTGATTGGTCGAAGCTTTGTCCAGTAGCAAACACAGGCATTTCACACACGTGGGTTAAGCCCGCCCTCTGAGAAATGGGTTTACAACACAGCTTGGCCAGACTAATGTTCGCAGAGCATTGATAAGTCGCGTTAGCCAGGCTACAATAAGGCACCTCTGATTGGGCAAATTCGCCGTCTTTCGCTCACCTAGCTTCTGTCCATCAATCCTTTGGGATGTGGGCTTGCCATACATGGCTCTGGGCGGGGCTTACGACCTAGTGACGTAGATAGGTTTAGCATGCTTTGATCCGCTCGTTTTGGTTAGCTCGACCCTTCAATGACCAGTAAAACAATGAGGGTCGAATTTCACGTCTTGGAATGCTGCGTGCATATACTGCTTGTTGTGACCCACCACATTGTAAATAGAGCTACTAAAAGTGGTTTTTGACGGAAGGACCCCTTTAAGTGTTTAATGGTAACATTTATCTGAGCTGTGAAATGTGTCATTTTAGGGTTTCTCTGGTGTCCGACAATGCCAACATCAAGGTATGACATGCTTCTCATGTAAAGTGATATGTGTGGTTTACAGAGACAGAGGGGGGCATTAAACATTTGAGGGGCAGGTGGGAGGCAAGGGGGAAAGGGTAAGACCGAGTAATGGGACGCAGTCTCAGTCTACTAGTGAGAGATGCACTGTAAACATTAACAAGTGCTTAACACGTGCTTGACCGTATTTGGCTTGAAGCACGTCAAAGCCACTCCACCACCCCTCTACATTGGTCCACATCTCTCCTTGTCATTGGCTCGAAGAGGCTGTAATTATGCACCAACGCTGCATTTTGGGAAAAAAAGACTTCAGATACAGTATTAGGGGATCACTAAGACCTATATAAAAGCATGAAGAAGCACCATGTCATAGGTCCTTTAAATTTATCAGTGGACTGGACATTAATGAAAACCGATATAACTGACTTATAACTGACAAGTAATGCAAACCCCAAATTGAGTATCTCAGAAAATTAGAATATTGTGGAAAGGTTCAAAATTGAAGACACCTGGTGCCATACTTTAATCAGCTAATTAACTCAAAACACCTGCAAAGGCCTTTTAATGGTCTCTCAGTCTAATTCTATATGCTACACAATCATGGGGAAGACTGCTGACCTGACCGTTGTCCAAAAGATGGCCACTGACACAAAAGGTCACTGCTAAAAAGACTGGCTGTTCACCGAGCTCTGTGTCCAAGCACAATAATAGAAAGGGAAAGGGAAGGAAAAGATGTGGTAGAAAAAAAGTGTAGAAGCAATATAACTGCACCCTGGAGAGGATTGTGAAACAAAACCCATGCAAAAATGTGGGAAGACTCACAAAGAGTGCACAGCAGCTGGAGTCAGTGCTTCAAGAACCACCACACACAGATGTATGCAAGACATGGGTTTCAGCTGTTGCATTCCTTGTGTCAAGCCACTCTTCAACAAGAGACAGCATCAGAAGTGTTTCACCCAGGTGAAAGACAAAAAGGACTGGACTGCTGCAGAGTGGTTTCAGCTGTCACATTCCTTGCGTTAGGCCAGTGTTTCCCAAACTTTTTTTCTGGTGACCCACATTTTTAAAAGTCACAAACTTTTGTGACCCAAATCAGTACACTGCGTTCCAAATTATTATGCGAATGATGTTTTTGTTTGATTTTCCAAAATACTTGATGCAAATGACGATCAGCATAATTTTCAAGTCATTAGCTGTCAAATTTTATTTCAAATATTATTGAACAAACCTCCTAATGAAAACAGTATTTAAAAAATAAATAAAAAACTTAAAACGCACTGTTCCAAATTATTATGCATAACATAGTTTCAAGACATTTTCTAATTTATAAAGAACTGAAAATAGTAATTTGTTGAATTTACAGCAATATGAGGTCATATTCACTGAAATAAAAAGCCATTTCAATCCAAAACATCTTAACAGGTCAAGTTACATGTTAACATAGGAACCCTTGTTTGATAGCAGCTTCACAATTCTTGCATCCATAGAACTTGTGAGTTTATGGAGAGTTTCTGCTTGAATGTCTTTGCAGGATGACAGAACAGCCTCCCAAAGTTGCTGTTTGGATGTGAACTGCCTCCCACCCGCATAGATCTTTTGCTTGAGGATGCTCCAGAGATTCTCAATAGGGTTGAGGTCAGGGGAGGATGGGGGCCACACCATGAGTTTCTCCCCTTTTATGCCCATAGCAGCCAATGAAGCAGATGTGTTCCTTGCAGCATGAGATGGTGCATTGTGAAGATGATTTTGTTTCGGGAAGCACGATTCTTCTTTTTGTACCACGGAAGGAAGTGGTCTGTCATAAACTCAACATAACCCAACTTTGCAGAAGTCATTTTCACACCGTCAGGGATCCTAAAGGGGCCAAGCAGAGCTTTCCCTAGGATTCCGGCCCAAAACATGACTCCGCCACCTCCTTGCTGATGTCGCAGCCTTGTTGGGACATGGTGGCCATACACCAACCATCCACTACTCCATCCATCAGGACCATCCAGACTTGCACGGCACTCATCAGTGAACAAGACTGTTTGAAAATCGGTCTTCATGTATTTCTGGGCCCACTGCAGCTGTTTCTGCTTGTGAGCACTGTTTAGGGGTGCTCGAATAGAAGGTTTATGCATAACTGCAAGCCTCTGGAGGATCCTACACCTTGATGTTCGTGGGACTCCAGGGACATCAGCAGCTTCAAATACCTGTTTTCTGCTTTGTAATGACATTTTAGCAGCTGCTCTCTTTATCCGATGTATTTGTCTAGCAGAAACCTTCCTCATTTTGCCTTTATCTGCACAAACCCGTGTGTGCTCTGAATCAGCCACAAATCTCTTAATTGTACGATGATCACGCTTAAGTTTTCGTGAAATATCTAAAGTTTTCATACCTTGTCCAAGGCATTCAACTATTTCACGCTTTTCAGCAGCAGAGAGATCCTTTTTCTTTCCCATATTGCTTGAAAATGGTGGTCTGCTTAATAATGTGGAACATCCTTCTTAAGCAGTTTTTCCTTTAATTGGGCTCACCTGACCAAGTAATTATCACAAGTGTATGTGATTGATTTCAGTGATCCACAGAGCCCTGAGACACAATACCATCCATGAGTTTAACTGAAAAACACAAAATTTAATCTTTATGACACTTAAATACAATTTGCATAATAATTTGGAACGCAGTGTAGTTCTTATATGTTAATAAAAAAATAAAGACGTAACATCTGCCTGTACGGCAAGTGAAACTGGAAAAAAATATTTCGTTTTCCCACGAGTAGGAAAATGCTTTCTGTGTTTCACACTTGATAGGCTGGAGACTGTCGCATTGACCAGCACAGAATGCATCATTCACCATAGGCCTGTCAAATGCCACGTCATCGTGGTTTATAGAAAAAAAAAGCTTAGTAGCCTACACATATGTTCATAGCATTTGTTTGAATCCAAAACGGAGATGGCTCAGCCTACTGGGCCATTATTAATTACATGAGATTAACCTATATTTCGCTGGGTGATTGACTGTTTGGCACGTCCACCTGGAGACAGCTACCCCTTTCAGAGCCTGTGAAAGGGCGAACTTCTCCGTCTCCCCCTTTCACTGTTTTTAACTGTTTAAGAAACTGAACGCATGAACACGGTACCCCTGCGCACACACACGCACACATCCACAATAATCAAACCGGTCATCATACAAATGTAACTGTTAAAGCTTTTTATTATGAACATCTCCGGCATGGTGAGGTACCCACTCATGTCCCATTTACCATATCTTACAGTGGCGGCTGGCCCATAGGGGGCGCTTGGGCGCCGCCCTCCCAAAGAGGAGAGGAAAAATATAAAATGTATAATACTAAAAATACATGTTTTTTTGTAATCAATGTCGGTTTTAATTATTTGTGTGTCTCTACATGTAATCTGAATTATTCAAACAACATTTCCACTAAATGACTCTCATTCAACAGTGAATTTCCACCGACATAGTCGTACTGTTTCCGTTCTTGGGGCGCTTTTCCTAGCGCCCCTGAAGTGTAGCGAAATAGCCAATCCGGTGTGGTTGCTAGGGGAAGATTTTACAAATATTATTCCTATCAGCATCGCCGAATAAAATGGTCTTGGGGCGCTAGAAAAATCGCCCCTAGGACAGAAAGTTTTGGATTGCTATTCTGTCACCATGGTGATTGGCTAAGACTTTTAGCAGGAGTTGGTTCGAATGAAACAGGCTAACAGGCTGTGGGATAGCCAAAGCACTTTTCTGTTTCCCCTGCATCCTGTTTAAAAGTGACAAGTGTGATTCGACGTGGACACGGTCTGTGCAAACCGGCTTAAAACACCTGTCCAAACGCATGAAGAAACATGAAGGATCAAGAATTCACATGGAAAACTGTGTCAAGCTAGCTATGGTCGGAGGGATTAGCATAGCAATGCAGCTAGATGATGGCCATCGAATTGCTGTAAGGTGGCACAACGAAGAGGTGGACAAAAACCGGCACATTTTATGTAAGATTATTGATTGTGTAAAGTTCTGTGTTGCTTTTTAACTCGCAATGAGGGGACAACTTATATAGTTTATCGTTGCCAAGGCAACGGAGTAGTTCATGGCTAGTGACGTCACATGTAAACAAGAATGAATAGGCCCCGTTCGAGTAACACACCGGTCTGTCTACGTCTAACTTCGGCTACATGCGTCAGCAAGAACTCCGCCTCGCAGCATGGGCGGGTGTTTAAAAGGCGGTGGTCAAGTCGGACACAAGTCTTTTGTTTACACCACCTGATCTTCGTAGTAGATGGCGGAGAAGTCATGTGTTGTGTGTGAGGGACAAGGAGGGGCGGGCGGTTGTAGTAGGGTGCATTGAGACTTCAAGTCAAGTCGAGTCGTTTTTTACTAGCACATTTAAACAAAACAACAGAGATGTCCCAAAGTGCTGCACAACACAAGGATGAAAAATAACACGGCAAAACCATAACCCAAAGATCATTAATAGGTATAGCCTACTGACACAAAGCAATACAATAAAAACGAGATTAACAAATACATAAATAAATAAAAGATTGAGCTGGACAGCATCAGATACACGCCCCAGAACAAGCTAAAAAGAGAGAGAAAAGATATGTCTTCAAACTGGACTAAAATAACGTACATATAAGATGAGAAGTTCCGTGACAGAGCGCTACACAACATCCGTGTCCAGACGTCAATGAACTTTAAACCAACCAGGGCAAAGTTGCGTCACCACGGAGGCGTTAGTTAGACGATTGTAGCCGCGGAAAAAGCAACTGCAAGCGGCTGCACGTTTTGTCTACAGACGGCTACAAGCGGCTACATCACATGGGTTTTTAGGTCATCTGACCTTGTGACGTTTTTGTGACAGCGCCACGCCTTTCTGGCAACTCTGACACAAAGTCTAACCATAATGCAACATTTTCAGCCCACAATGCATCGCTGACTACAGGCAGCTACAGCCGTCTGTAGACGTTTACCCTTATCCAAACACGGCTAATGAATGGGGGAGCCTAATGTAACGTAGTCGGAGGTGTTCTTGGTCATCATAACATTGGTGTGTCTTTTAGGCTTAATATAGCCGATTTATTGCTGTTACCATTAGCCTGGTTCAATATGGTTTTGTAACAATTCTGCATCTCCTCTGCAGTTTGGACAGAGGAGATGCAAGGACTACATCTGTTTTGTTTTTGTTATTGTTAGTTTAGTAACTGTAGTAAACACACATGCACAGTTGATCTGAATAAAAATTGTATTGTATTTGTATTTGCACTATATTTAAATTTGTGAAAAACGATTTGTATTTGCTGTCCAAAGCATAAATGGAGCCTAACTGGACTTAAACTGGAATTAAAGTATTATTGTGGAATTGTACTCATTTTCAGATTATTTATTTGTTATTGGAGTGCTTACACTGGACTAGGCAGGCAAATCTATTGGCACATCAGCCCCACCAAATTTTTTTTTCACCAGCTGCCACTGATATCTTACTGTTTCAATCCATGATTCATACACTCCGTTTGCATACTTCCTCATCTCCTGGACACTGGCTGCTATGCGGAAGCGCGCACCGCTAGGGCAGCATTTTAGAACTTGTTGGGAGCTGGGATCTGTTATGTGGTAGAGGGGTGTCACTGGTGTTGGTTTGGGTTTGTGTATTGTGAATCACCAATTTGATTGTTAATAATGTCTTGTATTATGTGTGCTGTGTTTACATAGTAATATCGTGTGTGTGTATATACTGTATATTACTATGGGTATTATTGGTGGGTGTGCAAATGTATGTTTAGCTGTGTGTTCATGCCTGTTTAGTTTCACTGGGTGGTGGTATGGCCCAATCACGAAATGATTGGGCAATTGGTTACAATTGACGCGCACATTTAAAAGAGCCTCAGTTTAACCAAAGAGGAAGAACGAGAAAAAGACGAACGAACAGAACGAGAGCGACACGGACGTTACAAGCCAGCAAGAAAGCGAATGAAGGGACAACAGCTGAGTAGCAGGGCTGCTGATAATCTGAAAAAACAGTGAGCCTAAAGGCATTGTTTTGATTTCTCCTTGCTTTTGTAGAAGTTTATTTTTGGATTAAGTGTTGTGTTAATATTATTTACTTTTTGTTTTGTTTGTGCACGGGATTTTGTTTGTTAAAAATAAACGGCAACATTTTTTCTACATACGTTCATGGATTTTTTGAGGTCTTTTTGTACCCGCTTCACCCTTACTTCCAGCAGCTCGCATCCTACACGAAGGAGCCTGACCGGCAACTTCACAGAGCCCTACCAAAAAGGATTGTTCAACAGGTCACATTCAATTTAATGGTCATTAAAATGGATGCTTCTGCTGCAGAAAAATACCTTGTTGTCTCCAGACACCTTTTGATTTTTGCGCTTGTCTCCCCAAGTGAGTCCAACAGGATGCTTTTCCTTTCAGAGGGATAGATGACCTGGGAGACGGCATGGAGTGTCATCTGAATAATCTCTTAGTTTTATGGGTAATCTAAAGCAATAGTTATATAGAATTACTACTTACAACAACAAACCAATGGTGAGAGTGATTTACCACCCCTAAAATCATTTGGTACATGGCCGGGTCCAGCTGAAAAAAGGAAAATAACTAATGGAAAACAAAATTGTTACAAAGATGTTGAGGTTATATTCTTTTTGTTTAAATTATTATTATGAAAGTAAACTGGGCTACAACAGAATGTGTTTGTAGCTAATGAAAAGCACCCCTCTGTGTTTACAATCTCACCAAGCCACTACCCCACCACCAACACACAATTAGTTACAGCACACCTTCAGCTTCATATTGTTCTTGTTCCACATGGCCGTTATTGCGAATGTGTCTCAGGTTCTCAGGCTCTGGCTGGAGGATGTGGGGGGAGGTGGAAGTGGGTGGTGAGACATGGTTCGTATAGTGCTGAATGGGTGATGGGAGGAATTTGGGGTATGAGAGGTCTGGAGGGGAAAGTGGTTCCGGTGTAAGTGACAGGTCCAGTGGAGCAGGTGGTGAATGTTCTGGAATAATAATTATAGTGAGAGGAATGGGTGTAAGTGGAGGGGTTGGGTCAGGTGATTGGACTGTGTCCTTGTGCTTCTTCTTGGGTGGTGGTTCGTGGGTCTGGATCCTGTGAGGTATGCGGGGTTGTTTCTGAAAATATGGTTTGATTTTGGGATGGATGGTTCCTTTGCTGTCCAAAAGGTCTGCACTTTTTCCTGCCAGGTTTGTGATGGTGTATGGTACCAACCAGCTGCATTCCAACTTTCCGCCTTTCCTTTGTTCCGTCCTTATGTTTTTTCTAAGGACCCTTTGCCCCACAGCCAGAGGGGTTGGGTTGGCAATTTTGTGCCGTCGCGCCTGTTTTCTGCTCACAATCTCTTTTACAATGGACTCCATTTTGTCCTTCAGGACGATGCCACTTGACACTGCTGAACTAGCAGTTATGTCCTCCACCGAACTGTCCACCTATGCAGGAAATAATGGCATATTTACATTACTTAACATTTATATTCATATTTGACGGCTGCTTTAATACTTGACAGCTGCATTTTAAAACATCAAAATAAATAATGGCGTCTGCTGATTGTTAAGCATTGCATACCTCAAACGTCTCTAGCAACTCACATGGGTAGCATGCCTCCATCCCAAACATTAAAAAAAAAGGGTGAAAACTGTAGAGTGGAGTAGAGTACTGTCATCTATTCAAAAGACAATTAAGGAGTCCAGCAGCTCACACATTACACAAGTAACCTTACAAGTAACACATGACACAAGTACCTGTGTGGTGAGGTGCGGTTTAGTTCTCAGGCCAAACATAACCGCATCCAGATACTCATCCCAGCGGGTCCGTGTACGTGGTGGCCATTCGATTTCCGTTTTCAAAACAGGAACTGGAAAACGGATAACGAGCCGTCTCGGAGACGAAAAATGGGAGACAAGGAACGAACCGATTTCCCATTTCCGATTTCCAACTTCAAAAGGGGTTTTCTGCGCTCCAATTCGTTGCTCATGAATGGGAATCGGGGTAAATAAAAACAGGGTCATTTTTTTATATCTAAGTTTGCATTAATATCTTTTAGTTCAACCGGAAGACATTATGATGAACTTGAATTTGAACTTGTTCTTGAGAGGGGGCTGCCATTATTGCTTTTCCCGGTGGTGTAGCTAGTTTGTTGGTAGTTGATAGTTTGTGGATATTTTTGTTAACATGTCTCTCGAAAAATATGGTGACTTCATTCGTAGTAGGAGGTGTGGCGGCATGTCATGTATTGACATTGCCCATGATTTGGCCATGGAGTTTGGTGAAATTAGGGGTATTTCACCACGGAATGTCCGTCGGTGGTGTCTGGAGCAGGGACTCCTCAAAGACTTCTGCAGCGATGATCAGCTTGAGGCTGCAGTCGCGCAAGGAATTGTGGAAGTAGGTGCCGGCAAATTATTCGCTTCTTTTTCATTGCTCTTTCGAGAGGTTTTTTTGTTATTGTAGAAAAATCTTTTTTTTAAAAACAATGTACAGATTGATGACGTTTGCGTGTCTCTTGTGTGTGTAAAATATTGTAGCCTACCAATCAGTAGCGGTTTTAGGCACGGGCGAACCGGGTATGTGTAATTTGAAGATGTGTAATTTGAAGCGAGGCTTCGAAGCATGTGTCGAGCAAAAGTGGGCGTGTCAGTTGAAGCCTCAGTTCGAGGCTTGTATCCATAGACATCCTAGAGTACTAGACTGAGCAACGCACCTACTTTCTACTGGAGCGAACGTGACGCGGGGCCGCCACCTTGAGGTGGTGATTCGCTCCACTCAGTATAACTGGTTTGACAGAATTAATGAGTTGTCACCGCATTTTATAAATAATATCTCGCTAAAATAACACTGGTTTTTATGTCATCCATGAAGCAATGATAAAAAAACGTGGTTCGAAGGGATATTACACACACACACAGTTGAAGTCAATATTATAAGCCCCCCTCCTGAAATTAGACATCACTCTTGATTTCTCAGTGAGAATGAAAATTATTAATTATTAATAGTCAAAAAGTGAAATATGAATCAGAGTGTGTGTGTGTGTGTGTGTTTTTGCTTCCACAGGCTGGGTCATCATATGGCCGGCGCATGATGACTGGTCATTTGGCAGCAAATGGAGTCCGGGCTTCTGAGGGCAGGGTGGGCAAAGTCCTCAGAAGACTTCAGCCAATGTATCACGTGGCGAGACAGCAAGTAAGGCCAAATATAATGTATTACAGTTTCTATAGAAAAGTTTGGAACAATTAGCAGCCCAGGGGGCCAAATCTGTGTCATGTCAATAGCAAGCGGTACAACCTCCTTGCAGCCTGTTTAGCCTATTTGAGGCATAGGTCGGAATAATGTGTGTTGGAACATGTATGTCTTTAGGCAGAATGGCCCACTGAGCTGCTGTGTAAGACAAGAAGTTCAGAAGTTTCAGTCCCAATGCCAGTCCTCCTCTATCCAACCTCTATGTCTTATATGCCTCTAAGGGCTCCAAGGCACCTAATCACGCACGACGACTTCACTTTTGGACGAAAGCATCAGCTACTATAGAATGTGATGTGTATGTGTGCATACCAATTAAACTTGTTCTTGCTACAGAGCGCCAGCAACCTGAACCCAACCCCTTATGTGGCCCAGTACATGGGCCACAAACTCCATGTGGACCAGAATAAAAAACTGGTCATGTTTGGTGTCACCCATGTGATGGCTATCTATGGGTACAGCAAAAAGGTTGTTGGCTGCTCCACCATGCCCATCAAAAACAATCTTAAGATTTATGACGAGGTATACAGGTAAGCCACAAAGTAAACAGAGGAAGACATTCCAGGACACATTTCTGTGAAATTCTATTTCCACTTTAACTAGCCTACAGGTTTTCCTTTGTTATCCTTTGTACCTTTTTCAGACCTGCTGTGCTCTCATATGGGATGTGGGACCAAGTCCGGGTGGACTGTGGGAGGGAGTTTTACCTGCTCCTTTTCATGCAGGAGAAGCTGGCTGTGTACCGTTTCAACCAGGAAAGACCTGCATACCTGCAGACACCATCTACCAGAGTAAAATCACCTCTTACCATATTCGGTCTCACATATGCTACTGTTTTGTAACAGGGACTTCACAATCATTAGGCTCAGTGACCGCTTCTTTCCTAAAGCTGTCGCACATCACCCTCATAATAAAAAATCGTCTCTTCTGCACAGAATCACACCATTGAGAGAATGTGGGTGAAAGTCAACCAAAGGGTCAACTACCCATTGAAAACTGCCCTTATGCAGGCCCTGGACCAGGAGTCCTCCTTGGAAGACTCCCTCGCCAAATACTGTGTGTCTACACTGACCTGTCATGTGGCAAGGCTTGGCATGTCCAATTTTGTAGAGGCGTGGAACGCCCACAGAATTCCAGGTACTTACATGTATTGACATTGTATCTGTACACATGGCCACATGTCAACTCTTTCAACCCTCGAGAAGGCTGTAAAGACCGTTCTTCACACATTGCTTTCTAAACAAATATGTCCATGACATGCTTAACTGCTCAGAAATAAAGACCAGAATTTTTAGTCTGTCTGTAAATGTAATGCAATGTAAAGTAATGAAGACTTCTTTTACAGGGAAAGGTGTACCCAACATTTTGTGTGGGGAAGGCTGCCCAGCGAAGGTCAGTCCAGACCACTTACCAACTGCTGACATCGCGGCAGACATGTACCAGGTGGAGGTGGGGACTGGACTGACAAGGGAGTCAACTTTTGGGTCGGACCCCTTTCCCAGTGAGGAAGCCCGCAGTAATGCTGCTCAGGCATTCAATGCTGAATGTCCATCACTGCCGTCACTGCTGCACAGTGCGGTGAACAATGACTATTTCCCACTGCAGTCGGCATTGCACTTAATTGACATTACACGACACTACGCTGCATAACACACACACACACACACACACAGTGAAGCCTTTCTCTCCCCCAACACACACACACACACACATTTTTTTTATTTTGTGTTTGTGATGTATGGGTATGACGTCTGCATGTTCTGTCTGTCACAGTGTTCCATTGGGGTTTTTTTGGCAGTGCTGTGTTTTTCCTTTGTTTTCCCCCGAGCACATTATTAGTTTCAATTATTCTCCCTACACCCTGCACTGCCACAATAATCTCTCACCTGTGCCTTGTCTTCCTGTTCCTTGTTAAATTTGCCCCACCTGTCTGCCTCGTTTCCTTGTTGCCCTGTTAATCTGTTTCACCTTGTCTCCTTGTTTCCTTGTTCCCTTATAATCAGCTGCACCTGCACAACCTCGTTTAGCCTTGTTTTCTCTCGTTAAGTTTTCACTACTACGTGTCCTGTTTTGTTCTGTGGATTCTTGTCCTGCCGGTGCCTCGTCTCTCGTCCTGTTTTTGCCAGTCCTGCCTCCTGTGGGTTCTGTGTCTGCTTGGACTGACTCCCGGCTTCAACATGGACCTCACCGCTTCTGTTCCTGACCCGGTGGCTGACGGCGGCTGCTTCTGTTCCTGACCCGGCGGCCAACGGCGGCTGCTTCTGTTCCAGTCCTGTCCGCCCTGTACCCTGACTCTGTTCCTGTCTGCCTAGCTCTGTGTTCTGTTACCTTGTCTCTGCCCCATGTGTGCACAGTCCTGTGTACCCTGTCTTCGTGTCTGTCAATAAAGGCCTCTGGGGCAACGCTTACGCAATTGGGTCCTCTCCTGTTCTGTCCTGTTTCCCTGGTTCCTAGTCCCGTATTCGTGACACTGTCATGTGTTCTACTGTTTGTTTTATTATTGTTTTATTATTGATTGTTGCATAATACCTGCCTTAGGATATATATAATATCTTGAATATCTTGTTAAAATACAAATAACATTACATTCATTACATGTGTTTTTATTTCGTGGTTCTAAAAAAAAAACATTACAGAAAAGTGATTATGAAAACAGTACAAAGTACACATCGAAATCACAGAAAAAATGTGCCGCCGGGGACAGCCCTCTAACTGTATGGATATTTTGGCGGAAGTTTTCCGCCCGGCACTTCAGGCAAATATCGGAGGTGGCACACCACACCTCCACACACACCTTGCAGCCCACCAAGGATCCACAGCACACTGCAAACTGCGGCTCCTCAAAAATAGCTGTAGAACACACAATAACAAGATTAACTAGACTGCATTCCCGCAGAAAATGCAAAAAGTGTGCTTGCATTTTAGCATTGTTAGCAATGTTACCATAACTGGTAAATAGCTTCGGTAATATAGCTACACAACACTGTAAGCACAGTTAATTACTTCACATTTTAGCATAGTTAGCATTGTTAGCATAATTAGCATTGTTAACATAACTGTTAACAAACACTAGCTGTGTTAACTAAGTAACACTGTTAACCCAGTTAATTACTGTGCATTTTAGCATAGTTAGCATTGTTAGCATAGTTAGCGTAACTGCTAACGAATACTAGCTGAGTCAACCAAGTAACACTTTTAACCCACTTAATTATTTTCCATTTTAGCATAGTTAGCATTACTAGCCTTGTTAGCATAACGGCTAACAAACGTTTGCTAAGTTAGCAGAGTTGCACTGACTACATAGATAACTACTAGAGATAACTACTATAGGCTGCAATACACTCCCATGGCAGAACATTATGCAGGCCATGGCATGGGGATTATGACATCACTTTAGAGTTCTATTCCTGAACATTCCACATTTAAAAAATGGCAGTTGGTCCAGGTGCAACTGCCACAGTATTGTCTGCCTCTCTTTCACCATTTTTAAACTGTCCTGTTTCAAAAAGTTTAAGTAGTTGCCACATCAAAATTTCACAGCTCACAGTCAGATCCCAGACCTCTCTTACAAAGTTTAAATCAAGTTTATAGGTTAAAAGGTTGAGTTTTGATCATTTAAAACTTCAGACATGCACCCTGACCTGTTTACAGTAAGATGATGAAATGTATGGCAAAATCCCATAGACTGTCTGACACCATTTTTAAACTGTCCTGCCTCAAACAGTTTAAGTAGTTACCACATGAATTTTACACAGGTCACAGTCAGATCCCAGACCTCTCTGAAATCAAGTTTATAGGTTAAGTGGTTAAGTTTTAATCATTAAAAAACGAAGTGGAGGTTAGAGTGAGGGCAGAGCTCACTCTGGCTGCTACAGTGGACCAGTGTACTATGACATCATCAGCCTGAACATTCCGCCATTCATTTTCAATGGGCCAAAAAGTTGCAGAAAAACGACAATAACGGACGAACGACAAGAGGTACGGTATACAGAAATGTGGGCGGTCTGGTCCAAACCGGGCCGGTCGTTTTAGAGTTGGAACGGTGTCTCTATCTCGAAAGCCTGAGGAGTAGTAACGTCTGAAAGATCTGGTTCAGGAGAATAAACGGTGGGATAACAATAAGTGTGCTTTTTGCAAGCACACTTAATAAATTAGGTAAATTGAACAGGTCGCTGATGACTTCATATAGCCTACCTAGGATGAATGCCACTAAAGAACTGAACTTAAACCCTTAGTTTATCCCTCAAAAAACATGTTTCTTTGCCAATGAACATGTCAGTGCCATCACAATGTTTAGTCATCGTGTCCGTGTGTATGGATAAGATAGTCCTGTTGTAATAAAAGCCGATTATAATTTATATCAAATGTGGAAAAAGATGTGAAATTATTTGTCTTTCTGCCAATTTTTTACAGCACAAAAACTTGGAATTTGAACAGGGGTGTGCAGACTTTCTATATACACAGTACTTCTACTCAAGTCTCAGTTATGTGCATGTGTGGTGTCAAATGCAGAGGTTTTTCTATAGGTTTTTCCATAATACCTTTGCACACAAGGCAGGACATTGCATCCTTGGCGGGCTGCAAGCCTGGTCTCTGGAGATGGGCAGTGGCCACCTCCGACAACTTCTGAATGGCACTGGCCACATTCTGCAGCGCCTCTGCTGCCACCTTCACCTCCTCTGCCTTGTTAATTAAGACGTTGCAGTCATCCCTTCGACTGAAAGACATGGATGACGAATAATTAGTAACAACATGTACAGTTACCGTTCAAGATGATACTATAAGCCCCCCTCTTCAAATAAGACATTACATTACGTTACACTTAGCTGACGCTCTTATCCAGAGCGACTTACAGGTATTTACAGGGTTTCAGTTACTTTGCACCCCCTTCACTGCGAATTTGAGCACTGAAATGGGACGAGATGTTACATACCTCACTTTGGCCCGTCTTTCCTGTTGCAACTCGTCATATGTCCCCTCATTCAGCACGAACACCTTACGGCTGTTCTACCTCCAGAAGTGTGATGCTGAAGTAAAAGGCAATATTTTAGTTGACTGACTACTACTTTTGTAATTTTATCAGAAACATAACAGAAACATAAGTTGGCGTACGACTGCAATTGCATATGTTTGGTTTTTTTTTCCTTGATAATGCTATCTGTATTTTTTTCCTTTTTACAGGCACAGAAGGGTCATTGTGTAGGACAATGTGCTATACAATTAGTGTTTATTGTGCTATTGTTATTGTATAGTATCATAACATACTTCTGGTGCCATCTGTATCCTGGATGGCATTGCCCTGACTGTCTGTCAGGACAATGCCATCGGCGTCGTCCTCCTGGCGGCCCAGGGCCTCCATTGTCTTGATCACCATTCCCTCCATGTTTGCCTCGGCCTCTGTGAATCGCACCACCAGAGTTTTGGTGAATACAATGCGGTTGCCCACCACTTCCCCCACATTGATGGACCTGCACAGACCATAAATGCAGTCAAATCAGAGCAGTTCAGATTGCAGGATGGCCACTGTCGTCTGTCATCAGTGTTTTTAAAGTACAGTTGAGAGTTAGGCCACAGCAGACCCTTTAGAATGTTGGGTCTCCAGTCCCTCCAGTACCCAACGTGATGGCAGACACTGCTTTATGGGGAAAGAATAATGGACACTTTTTCGTGTAATATTATATTTTGTGTTAACCAACCGAATAAAATACAATGGATAATAGTTTAACAAGAAAGTGGTGAAAAGTCATTATCATTTATCACCTGCACCATAGGCTTTAAAAATCTTTCTGTCAGCCTACCTCTGAAAGGTCCTGGTGAAAGCTGAAGCCCGGGGAGGGAGGGTCCTTGGCCCAGCTTGAAAAGAAAAAGTAGATGTGGAGGGAAAGGAGAAAGACAAGGGGGATGAGGTGGAGGGAGGGGAGAAAGAAAAGGGGGCAGGTGTGGCAGGTGCAGCAGCAGCAGGGGTTTGTTCACCCTGGACCTCATAGTGGCCCATGGCCACAAGGGCCCCCACAGGGAATTCCCCAGAGGGAAGGGGAAAAATGGCTCCATTGCCATCATCGGTCAAATACATTGACTCGGGGGCGACCTGGGGAGAGACAGTATGTCAGAATACATGTATTTAGAAGTGACGTTATAGAAATCAATGTGTAATTCGAAGTTCTCTGTTATTATATTTTGTGTGTTATTTTGTAGAGGGGTGTTTTGTGTAGGCCTATATATACATGTTTTATTTACACCAGCTTGCAAAGACAATGGGCGCATTGATGATAATACCGCAGTGCGCGTGTGTGCTGTGCAGACTGCGACTGCATGCGCCATGAAGAACTAGGCCAATTTGTTGTAAACATACTTAGCTGTGTTTGGGTTCAGGTTTGGGTGTGTTATAGAAATCAATGTGTAATTGGAAGTTCTCTGTTGTTATATTTTGGTGTGTTATTTTGTGGATGGGTGTTTTGTGTAGGCCTATATATACATGTTTTATTTACACCAGCTTGCAAAGGTAATGGGCTCATTCATGATAATACTGAAGTGCGCGTGTGCGCTGCTGCGCAGACTGCGACTGCATGCGCCATGAAGAACTAGGCCAATTTGTTGTACACATACTCAGCTGTGTTTGGGTGCTCATTTGACCCGGAAGTAATTCCACTGTCTGCTTATGTGTGTCAAACGTCAAGATCTTAGTGGGCGTTAAGTAGTTCCTCAAAAAATGAGTCCGGAGCGCAAGTTCATGTATAAGTAATATATCTTAAAACATGCTTATGTGTGTCAAAGTTCTTTGTGGGCGTCAAGTAGTTCCTCAACGCTCTTTGGTGTATGTGTGTCTGTGTGTGAGCTTTTTCGCCCGGAAGTAATTTGTACATACAGTAACAGCACTCGTATCAAAGACCGCTTGTATTGTAGCAATTCACATTAATACATGAATATATGAACATACTGATGGATCCCAGCTATGCTACCACCACTGTGTCAACTGGTTCCAGTGTGTTCGTTTGGAAAAAGCCGAGCCGTCCAGTTGTGTCCGAATCAACAATGATTTATTAAAAACAAAGATATCAGAATAAGCAAGGCATGCAGAGCTCTGGGTTCAATCGTATTGCCCTAAAGCATGAAGATCCAACGCCGAATTTCCCTGAACCCATAGGTTCAATACTAACAGAGATCGTTTAACTAGTCATATGCATGTAAAAGTCCAATTCATTGCTGTCTTCCTGTGTCCGTCAAGTAAATCTTGCACCGGAGCCCAGTGTGCAGGGGGCGTTAGTGCAGGGTCCTAACTTTTTAAAGCGTAAAATTTAATTTAAGATGCAACCGGTGGCCGCTGTGAACAGATGTTTTGTTTGGCATCCCCAGTTAACATAGAGCCCCAAGACGATTTGTGACACCGGGAATCCCTCATTGTGTAGAACTTACCTGTTGCTATGAAACCTATTGTTTGTCGGTTGAACCCAATGGTTGAACCAGAGCCGTTTTAAATTGTTACGAACATATAATACACATATCTGTCCTATGTTGTTTAAATGCTTTTTTAGATATAACGTTGATGACATGTATTCCGTGTGCGATCGCTAGAATAATGTGTCATCATTTGGTGATGGATTATATCGCCGTAGTGCCATATAGCTTTGACATCTGTGCTCTGCCATTCACTTGTGTAGGATTTTAGCCTTTAGCATTTGCTGTCGTATCCCCCCCCCCCACTCCATTTATCCCATGCTAGGGAGCAAAAACGTAATATAAATACCTGTCATCTAGCGACTGTTTAAATGTTTTTATATATAACGTTGATGATATGTATTCCGTCGTTACAATTATTTGTCACCATTTGGTGATGGATTATATCGCCGTCGTGCCATATAGCTTTGAAAGCTATGATCTGCAAGGGGTTTAGCCTTTAGCATTTGCTGACATCCCCACACACTATCCCATGCAAGGGAACTAAACGTATCCGTTTCAGGTTCAGGTTCAAGTTCAAACACAAACAAATAACTTTGCAGTAACGGTGACGTATCACACTATGTTTGTACAAATAATATGATTGCCGAAATAATCAAACATTACATGAAAAACACCTATTTGCTTCACAGTAACAGTTGAAGGTCATGTGACAGCTAGTTGACACACTTCAATGAATGAGGATGATCTGGGGTGCATCCAGTTCACCTTGAAGGAGCTGACCGCACAAAACACTACTGGCATAGTGCAATTTACGACAACATTAATAAGCAACATACGCAATATTGTGCAAGAAACAAGAGGTAATGTTTCTACTGGTCAGGTGTTGGACTGTGCACTGTACTTCGACGACTTTGACAATAAGGCGAACTGAGACATATTTCCGCAGGTCACCTTGAAGGGGCTGGCTGGCACCTTAGAGGCAAAATTAATAAGCAGCAACATACACAATATATTGTACAATGGCTAATCATCTTCATGTTTTAATGTATTCACCTGAAATATCCTCCCTACTTTTCCCACCATCAAATCCTCCTGCCGAATTCGGACCCTCTTTGCACCCTTGAATATTACGTACTGCGCCTCCATGATGAATGAATGAATGTCATGAATGTCATCAGCACCTATTAACTCGTCTCTTCCCTAGGGCTAGTATTTTTCATGACAAAACCAGTTCCGGGTCAAATTAAGGCAAAATTAGATATAAAAAATGACCCTGTTTTTATTTACCCCTATTCCCATCCATGAGCACCGAAATGAAGCGCAGAAAACGACCCATTTTCCCGTTTCCCCTTTTGAAGTTGGAAATCGGAAATGGAAAATTGGTTCGTTCCTTGTCTCCCATTTTCCGTCTCCGAGACGGGAAACGAGAGACGGCTCGTTATCCGTTTTCCAGTTCCTGTTTTGAAAACGGAAATCGAATGGCCACCACGTACACGGACCCCAGCGCTCTGGTCTGTTGTCAACCAACTTACATAATGTTCTAGAACACAATGAGGTTGTGCGAGTTAGAAAAACATTGACAGATCACTAATATCAATTAAGAAGTATTACAAATTAACCTTTGAATTGTGCCATTGAGCCTTTCCACCAGACCGTTGGTCTGTGGATGGTAGGGGGCACAGAGGCTTCTCTCCACGTGGAGAAATTTGCAAATGTTTCGATTGACCTGTTTGGAAAACCCACACAAGGGGTACAAAAGTAAGTCTGCTTTGAGCAGTATTCATCAACCGTCATGTCCTTCATTAAGCTTCTTCATTGTAGTGCCAGTAGTAGGCATATATTGGTGGAGTAACCTCACCTCATTAACAAATTCTATCCCTTGATCCGTGAGGATCCGCTTTGGTGCTCCAAACCTATAAAAAAAACTGAAGAATGCACTGGGTGACCACCTCCGCCGTCTTGTTTGGGATGGGGTAAGCCTCTGCCCACTTATTGTAATAATCCACCATTACACAGATGTACTGGTTGCCATCCCCAGTTTTGGTCAGCTTCCCCACCAGGTCCATCCCCACCAGCTCCAAAGGTCGTTCAACCTGTCTCACCATAGAGACTGTGTTAGTGTGAAGTCAACCATGACTATTTCAATGTTTGAAATGAAATGAAAGTAATACATACACATATTGGAATATACTGAGGCTCCTGTTTGATTGACAGACGGGTGTGCTGACAGTTGGTGCATTAAAAATCTGATATTTGAAAAGCAGACATGAGTACAACTCATAAAGCCATATGCAAACGCTGAAATTAAATAATTCAATCCTTTACCCATTTGTCGATATCGACACCCATCCCCGGCCAGTAAAACCTTGAGGATACTGCCGCTTTGGTCTAGTTGGTATGCCCCCTCCTCACTGTCGTGGAATTCAATAAATATTTGGCTAGCCTCCTGCTCACCAACAACCACCTTCCTCTTCGTCTCCACGTTGTTCTTGGTTGACACATAATACAGTGCATCACCTATTGAAAACAATTTTTACATTTAAACCAATCCGCAACACTGCACTGCCCCGTCAGTTCACAATGAATGATCTTCCAATTGTGATTTGCGGGGAAACTAAATGATTATCTAGGCCTATGACAGAATTTCATAGCAACTAGTTGGAACCTGGAGGATCGTCTTCTTATGATATATTTCTTATCCTTGGTGATACCACCTGGATATACACTATCCTTCTTGTAATCTTTGATTTGCTTATAGATCACTGGATCCATTTTGCGCGTATAGGCAATCAGCGGTATGGCGCGCCAACGGGCGTTCATCACCCCATTTTATGACTTACCCCATAAAGACGTCATAATTTGCACCTGACTGCTTTACGTCAAAGGAGACGACCAGAGAAGCCTGGCTAACGCGACTTATCAATGCTCTGCGAACATTGGTCTGGCCAAGCTGTGTTGTAAACCCATTTCTCAGAGGGCGGGCTTAACCCACGTGTGTGAAATGCCTGTGTTTGCTACTGGACGAAACAAAAGTAAACAAAAACGTAACTGCACAAAAGCTCGAAATTCCATATGCTATCGCTGACAATGTAACGTGCAGCAATTTTGTCAATGAAATAGCTCCACAACTTTGCAAGATATTACTGTGTTGTTCTGCTATTTACATACTGTAAACTGGGTTGACTTGGCAACACTTACCATTTATAAGTGAGATGAACCTCTTTGCTTTTTGCACTTTGCTTTTGTATGGCAGTATAGAAGGGTCACAAAATTGTGCTCTCAAGGAGTTGTGCAGAGCACAGCAGCACAGGACAATTTTGTCCACAGATGCCGGGGGTAACTTTATTGTGGTCAGCAGTACCCGCCACCGGTTGGCTAATATGCCAAAGGCATTTTTGACCACTCTGCGGGCTCTTGACAGGCGATAGTTAAAATCCTTTGTTCCACAGTTAGGCCTCTGTTGGCGTAGGGCTTAAGGATATATTCCTTCAGGGGAAATGCCTCATCTGCCACCATGGCAAAAGGTGCTGGCTGTAATGTCCCTGGCAGAAATTTAGGGCCTGGGAGGCTGGCTGTTTTCTTGGAGTGAACAGCCTTGAAAAACACCCCCATCCGAAACCCTGCCATTGCAACCCACGTCCACATACAAAAAATTGCATTGGCTGTCCACAAGTGCCATCAAAACAATACAAAAAGATTGTTTATAATTAAAAAATTGGGAGCCTGAAGAAGGTGGGGGACTGATCTTTATGTGTTTGCCATCAAGGGCTCCCACACAGTTTGGGAAATTCCAAACTGCCTGGAAGCCTTGGGCCACATTTAGCCATTCCTCTTCAGAGCTTGGACACTGAAACATACAAAATGAATAAATAAATAAATATGTTTGTATTTTATATATATATACCGGTGTGTGTGTGTGTATATATATATATACACACACACACACACGTGTGCGCCTTGAAGTACAGCTCAAATTAGTTTGGGGTGTTCCATACCTTCAGGTAATCTCGTTTTAGCACACTGTATATAGCGTTGCAAGTCTCTATTCACTATTTGAGCCACGGTTGAGTGTCCAACCCGAAACAGGTAGGACAAGCTCTTGAAACTTTCCCATGTAAAGCAATATTTCCCGCTTAGAGGTTACATGTTTGAAAAATTACATTTAGTTCAAATGGTGGTAGGCTATAGCCTAGCCCCCCCTTCGTAGAAGCATAAAAAAACCGACCTGTGGCCAAGAAGCGCAGGGTTATCATCAGTCTCTCGTTCGTTGATATTGAGTCCCGGTAGTTAGTATTTTTTCTATTTACTAAAGGCCTTAATTTATCCGCCAATTCGTGAAATTGACTCGAGCTTAGTCTTGTAAAATTCAAGAAGGCTAGGACGTCGCCATTCTCTAGTTCCCTACACAATGTAACATAGGTGCCCGATTGAGGTCGGCGGCGAACCCACGCCCTGGTCCACCGCCGTTTTTTCCTATTTGTTTGAGTAATTTTAAGTTTTTTTTGCGACTAACAGAGCCGCAATGGCAGTAAATAAAACTGGCACCGTCTCCGCATCCATGTCAGAACACTATGGCAACAATGAAACCGGGGCGTATCCAGAACATTTTTACTGGGGTGGCCAAGATGACACACAAATATAGTCTGAGGTGGCCATGGAATTATATACACATAGAAATGTTGTATTTCTTAGACACAATTTCCTGCATTTTAATCAAATATGGAGAGCCACTATCTGCTTAAAAAAAACTTTTACGAAAGACTAAAAACAATTTTTAAAAACAGGTGTTATATTTTAATGAGATTCATCCTGGGACAAGCAGAGCCTATCCTGCCTGTATGTAACTGTAATTCAAACTTTCCATACATAACCTACCATCTTGTATTGGGAGAGTGGACTGCTCATCATCACTATGCTGCATTGTGTGGGCCTCTGCACTGCTGCTGGTAGAAGCTGTAGCCGACTCTGAGTCTTTTCTTTTTTTTTTTTTTAGAAAGAAGCTCTGAATGTCTTTTGTTCTCTTCATATTCTCTTAATATCCCTGCATAAAATGTAATTCAATCACTCAATCATGCAACCAATCAATCATTCAATCAACTCACTTCTTAGCTGTATAATATCAACAGGGATCATTGTCGAATTGATTTTAAAATCAGTGTAAAATTTTAAGGTGTTCTTGTGGTTCTGGGATCTCTTAAATAACAACTTTGACTTCAATGAATCACCAACAATGTTATAATTCCAAATGAGTCGCCGTCGGTCTGCAAGACAATATTACTGCTGTGGACAGTGTCAGATTCTAAAGCCGTGGCATTATGGTTTTAACAAATAAATGACATGACGTGAATTTGTATTATGAACGCAGTCACTGCTGTATCATGAGTTTGTGTGCAGGACGATTTATTTTCGTTACTTTTGAACAACAGGATTAAGACATATTGATACATTTGTGGTCAGATATGTAGGCTACAGCAAGTTTAGCTATGAGGAGTCACACTCTGAAGTAGACTAGCGCTGTGGGTTACTACAGGGAGCTGAGGTGATCTGGACTTAAATGATTTACTCCAACTTTACTTAATCTCTACTTCTTCAAATGGTTTGAAGAAACGGACAAGAATCTCCTCACTGTCAAAGTCACCACAACTTCAGAGTCCAGCTTACTTCAAGCAGTAGTTCACTTCATGTGCTAGGTTTCGAGATACAGGCTACTAGCCTACTGCAGTCTGTATCGTACTCGTGAAAGTAGCTAATGGGCTACTACCCTTTCGAGAAATGTATGCTACTCCTGTCCTGAACGGTTTCATATTCAATTTATCCTGTTAACAACAACAAAAAAGAAACTGACGTTAACGTTACTAACTTGGCTTGCAGGCTGCGGCTACAGTGTACAGTAGAGCACAAGTTAACTAGTGTAGCCGCTACACTAGTTAACTTGTGCTCTCGTCTTGTCTCGTGTAGGCTATCTCGTCTTTTAACTGTTCCTGCTACTAACATAAAGTTCGTTAAATAAAGTTTCCCTACATATTCAGAGCAAATTACGACATGATAATTATTCATTAAATCATTAAATTACCATACCTTATTGACTGAATCCCGATGTATCCAGTTAATGGATGCGGTCTCTCTTTTCGCGAGAGCTGCAGGTGACAGGCAGTGTTCATCTCGCAGAGTTGCCAGATCTTGAACGATAAATAAGTGACCTGCATGGGGCTGGAGGCGACACCCGCAGTGCTCATCTCGTGTCACTCGAAAAACTTCCGCTGATCAGAAATCAGCTCTCTGCAGCGTCATTGACTTGACAGTGTTTCTCTTGTTTGTTGTGTTGACGAACTTGATAAATTACCTATCGGATCTAGGGTGGCCAATGACATTTCAGTGGTGGCACTGGCCACCCTTGGCCACCCCCTAGAGTCGCCACTGCAACGAAACTGTTGCAAGGTGTTGCAGCGGTGTGAATGCGCAGCTTTTCGAACGCCGAGTTGCAAAGTGTTGCCAGTTTTCAGAACGTTGCACACAGTCGCGTCGCGTCGCTTTGGTCTGAACTGGCCTTTACTCCTTGAATTTGCTTGTCCAGGATTGTTCCCTATACCGGACCATACCGGGGGCCTGTACTACGAAGCCGGTTTCCTAGCTTACCCAGGGTAACTTCGAGAGTAACTTCATCACGTGCAGCGTAACTTCCCGACTAACCCATACTACGAAAGGTGTATAGGTTTAAACCGGGGTGTGTTGCCATGGCAAGTTACGCTGCACACCAAACCTGCTCGTCTCAGGTTATGATCTTGGTTAACCCCGGGTTCCCGATTAACCACACCCTTTTTAAACACCACCTCTCCCCCGACACTTCCTCTAGAGACGATGCCAGCGTACCTAGACGAGCCGTGCGATATTGGAGCGCAAATTGTGAGGGGCTCTCTTCGGAGGGCGAGGGTATTTTACGATATTTTACACGAGCGGTATAGATTCTCAGCAGATGGAATTCGTTACCTTTGTCAGCTGATCGAGGCAGACGTCTGCAACGTAACCCGCCGAAGTCAGGCCCTCACAATTGAACAAATTGTGTGCTTGTCGTTGCGTTATTTTGCCAGCGGACAGTACATGTATTCAATTGGTGATGCAGAAAATCTAAGCAAGAACACGGTATGTGGAATGATCCGTAAAGTGGTATTTGCGCTCACCAAACTCATGGATGCATTTGTTGTGTTCCCTGGCCATTTAACTGCACTTCAAATCAAAGAAGGGTTCTATGCAGTCGCAGGTAATTACTAATATCAAATAGTATCAGCTTCCCTACTCCCATAGAGACAATTGTGACTGAAAATTGACATGACTACCAAAATCTACATGTTTCCCAAGAGTATTTTGGATAGTAGCACAAAATAAAGACATTGCAAAGCCACCACTCATGTGTACTGTATCAATTTATTTATTGGTTGAACCTGTCCCGTTCCTGAAAAGCCACATGAATGCTTGCTTGCGTGTGCACACATGCGCGCGCGCAAACACACACACACACACACACACTTTAGCCATCTAGCTAAACACACTTACCATTCTGAATTATGTTTTTATATTTCATTTTGACCTGTGCGTTTGGCGGTGCCGCTGCCTCTGAAATGTTCACAGGACATACACCAATTTAGTCAAAGGGGCTGACCATTCAATCATCCCAATTCATGTCACTTTGCACATATCGGGCTACTCCATGAAGGTACCGAATATTATTCCGGATTTTTCAAACATTGAACAGGCTATATACATGATTGGGGTTGCGTAGAGGGGCCATTTTCTGTGACTTGTGATTGATCCTATAGCTCCCTCACCCTATACTGCTATTCTGGAATACTGTATGTAGGAAGAGGGATGATACGTAGGCTACGCATTTACCCGATCGGCAATTCGTTGCCAACACGCTTGCCGTTCTCTATTGGCGGCCGCGGTGTTGGATTTTCCTTTTAATGTGGTTTTGAACTCCTCGAAACTCCGCATAATTGTCTGGCATTCTTCCTCAGTGAAATACGGGGTCCATGCCATTGTGAACAGTGGCGATTTGCGCTGATGCACTCCCCTTTAATACGACCGCGCATTAACCCTGATTAGGTTAACACAGGTTCAACGAATCAACTTCATAACCGGCGTCGTAGTACCGTTTGAACCCAATCAGCATAACCGGGTTTGTTCAACCCCGGTTTAGCGCGGGAACCCTGGGTTAGTTCTGGGTAGGTTGACCTACGTTCGTAGTACAGGCCCCGGGGTATAGATAGATTTCATGTTTACAAACATTGCGCATGCGCACGCAAATCCGGGGCAGAAAGTTAGAAAACACGCCAAAGCCAATAATGAATGTATTGTTTGTTGCTTGTAGTAGTTCACCTACTAATCCATCTTCTGTAGCCAGGAAGGCTTGTACAAACACCGTCAACATGTTCCCAAACGTATGTTTACATATTTGAGGCTTTGTCGATGTACTTTGTCTGTGTTTTAGAATTTTGGAATTAAACATGCCACTTGTTGCGAGTGAATGACCTGACTGACGGCTAACAACATTAGTTTGGCTACTGCTAACAACAAACATATGAAAATAACTTTAGCTAGCAGTAAACGGAACATACCGACTGATTAAGTGTTACTAACCAACTGTTTTACTGCTTAAATCGGCTGTAGTCCACTTAATCACATTCAACAGTTCTGCAGTAGACTGATTAACATGAACACGCTAGGACATTGATAACCAGGCAGTAAACAATTAGCTAGTACTGCCGCTAGCGTGCTAGCAAAGAGCTTAGAGGTGCTCTATGCTCTTTGGTGCTAGATAGCTAAGTTCGAGTGACCACAGCTTTACTCAACTTTAGCCTAGTTAATCAAAGTTAACAATTTCACTGGCAAATGGATTAACATGCACACGAACAGCGAAGGCAGTGGTCATTTTACACGTACAATTACGGGATTAATTGGTCCATAAGCGGACCACCTTTGCCCCAATCCGCCCTTTTTATATCTTGCAGCCATAACTTTCTTCGATGTTGGGCAAATGCATTCTTTTTCCTTGGTATGTTAAACAATCGCATGCCATTTCCAGATCTATTCGTGCAGTTTACCACACAACAACTTCTCATTTTCTCTGGTTTATACGACCAACAGGCTTCCAACCTGCTTCTTTCTGCCCCGGACTTGCGCAGTGTTGCAACCATGGTGACGTAGGCGTGAAATCTATGTATAATTAAAGGTGGTGGCAGCATAATTAGTACACTGTCATTTTGGCGCCATCTAGTGGTCGCTCACAATTTATTACAGTATAATTCTCTACACCTGTGGCTGTGGGACCCAGGGCCGTTGCTAGCCATTTGGGTGCCCTAAGCACAAATGCTTTGTGGTGCCCCATCATACCATCCCACCTCGCCCAGAATGAACAATAATTTAGAATTTATCAATGTGATTCACTTTATTTCCGAAACAAATACACCAAACATTAAAGTTAAAATAATACATTATTTAAAATGGTTAATAAATAAATACCACAACCATTATTAAACAAAGATTTGTGCAATGACTGCAGACGGCTCTACATTCAGAATTAAAAGACAAAATATATAGGAATTCTACTGAAATACAGTTTAAACTTAGTACAAAAAACTGCATATATAAATTAGGCTAGGTGTATAGGCCTACGTGTAAATCACTGGTACATTTCAAAATTCTATTTTACATTTATAAAGGTTTCATATGGGAGAACAAAAACATGGTGTACAGAGTTTGAAATAAATACGAAGAGGGAAAATCTACGTAACAGTAAGATTGTTTCTTTTCATATTAGTTTCACCAGCAGATGTCGCCCTTGGCCTATGAACCTGCAAACCGACGAGCACTATTCTGCCCTACAAAGGCAAAATGCAGTAATTACGTGAATACAGACACTGAGAAAAATGCCTTTAAAGTTGTCCCACTGCCCAGTCAAACATGTTCTGGGTATAATAGTGGCGATGCTTTTATGTGCTTTCTTAATGGGAAGAAGCAAAAGATTTAGTCACAAGACAAAGGAGGTTTTATAAAGCCAATTTCCAGTCTAAACTCAATTTGACAAAATATGCAGTTACTGCTCTTTGGCTTTGTAGGGCAGTATTGTGACTGAGGGCAACCGCAGCATAGCTAGGTAGCAACCTAAGGAAGAAAGTGCTAGTCTTATCCGAACGTTAACTGAAAACAGGCGAGTGACCATGATGAATTGCTTTCAAATATCCATATCCATATTTATATCCACAACCTAAACTAGCTAGCCAGCATCAATCATTTACAACTTTAATCATTTGCAACACTTGTTAACACAGTATGAACATTGCTAGTAGCCTGGAAGCTAACGTTACAAAGTTTGTTGACGGTAATGAGCAAGGGCTACAAAATGAACTTTTTATTATTATGATTTATGTATTTAAAACACTGTCTTTGCAAGCGTGAGCTTCATCTCGCGTTCTATTCTTTTTTCCGCTCCCGACTTTAGATGTCTTTTCAAGGCCATGTCCAAACATTTGTCTGCCAAACTTAAACTAAGACTGAGCAATAATCGACCAGACCACTGAAAGGTGGGGGAGGGGGGCACCAGGAGGAGAATGGAGAAGGAGATTAATCTTTTTCTAGAGCAAATTGACCTATGTTGCTTTTGTATTGCTTAAAAATATTAATATGCTTTGCACATTTTTAAAATATCCTTACTAGCACGTACCTAGCCTATTGTGATGATTTTTTCACGAGCCAAATTTTTTTGGTGGTGCCCCCACAAGCACTTGGTGCGGAGCTACGGCACTGTCTGTGTCGGACTGTTCTGTTTCTGTTCTGTTTGTTTCGGTCAGTGATTGGGTGAAGGCACTTTAAATTCATTGACTGGGAAAACTAGTCGGAGGAGATCATTATCATTAGAACGCGTTAAACAAGAATTTGACGCGTTAAACAAGAATTTGGCGCGTCAAATAAGAATTTTTGACGCGTCAAATAAGAATCAAAAGTAGTTTAAGAAGCCTGTTAATGCCAGGAGTCATCCCACTGCTGACACCATTTTGACTTGAGTAACACGAAGATATGGTTTTCAACATAAACTTCAGATTTATTAGTACACAAACTATCCAGGTTCCCGCTAACAGTGTGCCCCACTTCTTATGAGCTAATCTCACGATGTCTGAATCTAAACAATCCAGAACAGACGACAGCACAGATGTCTACACTTCCTAACAGAACTAATCTCTGCTAACCAGCTCTTTAGGTGCCTCGTGCTTGTATGAATCTGTGTGTCTGAAGTGTCCCTACTCCAGGAAACTTACTTAAGACACATGTGTGTAGTCTGCTTACTAAGTGTTTCTCTACACTTCTGTTAGCTTATTATGTCCTCCTTTTGTAAATTGCTTTGGATAAAAGCGGCTAAGTGTGATGTGATGTAATGTAATAACTTTATTATTTGTAGAACACTGTACCCTGTTGCATTAACAGTGCTCTATAAATATAATTACTTGAATAAACTTGACCTTGTGTATTTACTGTCATCGGCATTGGCGTTTGCTCTCTTTTTCCTTTACACTATTCTATGTTTATTTACTTTCTTTATTATTTTTTAAAATAAATCCATTTATCATTGGCAAATCTATCAAACAGCATACAGTCAGCCAACATAACAAAAAAAGAAACAGTTTTTCTTGTGCCTAAAATATTTCTTTTTAATGCACTGCTATTAAAACTAAATATTACATAAAATCTAACAAGAGCCATCAGTTAGGGCAGTGATCAGATAGCAGTCAATGTTGACATGTTCATCAGGTCAGCGCCTGGCCCTCTTTTTTCTGGGCTCCTCAGGCAGGGGCTCCTCACTGAAGTCCACATCAAAGTTTGGAGCGAAGGAGTTAAGGGTTGGGGAGCTGAAGGTCTCAGTGAAGGTCACCCGGCCGTCAGCATCCACCTTTTCCTCAAAGGAAGGGCAGGACAGCTTCTCCCACAAAGCCTGTTTGATTGAGCGGCCAAGCCTGATGTTGTAGGGGTTGGCATTTCCAGACTTGGTCTTCCTCATCAGATCCACTATGGAGTGATAAATGGCCTGGTACTTGTCCTGCATGTGGCCATGCATAAGCAGAGGTGTGCTCTGGGCTGCAGATGGAATGGAGCAGGTCAGGGGAAGTGGGGTGGCCACAGGAGGCAATGGGCGGAAGTCAGGCAGAACAGCAGCGTTCTTCATGTAATCGTCCTCCACAGGCTGAGCCAGCTGCCAAAGGCTTTTATGGAGTGCAACCTCCCTCCTTTTTCTCTCTTTGGCCTATACAAATAAAATGGAATAGGGCTTCAGTGATTACAAAATATATGATTTAACCAAACATAATTCTTGTATTTATGAATTTATTATAATATAAATAACAGCCAGAATGTTTTACCTCTGCCATGAGAGAAGAGTCCTCCAGGTTGGGGAAGGACATTGCCTCACTGTCGCGAGGTGCTGTCCATTTAGAGTCAGATTCCAAATTGTGGACATGGCCATGCTTCCCAGATGAATAGTGCACCTTAACTGATTTTTTTGCCTTTTTAGCAGAGGTGTTTCCTTGTATTTTGGCACCATATTCCTTGATCCGGCAAAGTTCCTGCTGCAAGTTGATTTTGCACCCAGCCTCAGGAATGAGCTTGGGTACGTGCTCGGCCATTTGAAGTAGTAAGGCAGCAATTTGCAGCCTCTCCTTTAGGTTTTTGTTCACTTTTATGTGTCCCTGAGATGGGGACACCTTGGGAGCCTACAGATTATTTATAAAAGACAGTTCATTCGAGGATACATTACTATGTGCTTATTAAACATCACTGGAATTAGTGACTTATTTGAGACATTTCATCTGTTATGAGAAATATGGGAAGTTTCCTACCCGTGGTGCCATGGACAGCTCCTTGACCTTGGCATCCTTGGTTATAGACTTGGCCTGTTTCCTCTTTCTACCCACACACTCAGACAAAATCTCTGAGACAGGGGACAAGGTGGTACCACAAGATTTGGAAATGCACTCACATCCAGTTTTTACATCCAGTAAGGATCCATTGCCACATTGAAGCAGGGCAGAACCAGGGCCTGAATTTCGTTTTTCAAAATGGGGGGGAATTCCCCCCCTAAATGACTCAAATGGGGGGGGGGTTTAAACGGTTTGGGGGGGATTGTCGTTTTTGGGGAACGTTTCTTGCGGGCTTAAATCGGCATATTTTAATAATCTTATTTGATGTCTCTAAATAGGCCCATAGGCCCAGTATTGTCATACAAAGTGCAGGTAAACACAAGTTGTATTACCACCAGCTGTCAAAGATAGAATGTATTGTTTAGTTTCAAATCCAGGGTAGTAAACCACTACAGAGATTTTAGCACACAGTAAATGTATTAAATTTGTTTTAATCATATACTATAAGCCTGCTGGATCCTCTACTATGAGTTGCTGTGTCTTATTTTAGAGGTCAGGTCATCTTTTATCCATGACATTGGCTTTTAACTTACAGAAATCATTCTTCTATTCTCACATTTAATTTCATAAGTCCTGTTTGTCATCTACAATTAAAATACAAGAATGCTTTCAGAATATTCTTCAATATGAATGAATTCATACATTTCCTGTCCACATTGTGTTAGCAAAGCAGCCTGGCTGAAATGTATCCCTGCGCTTCAGAGGAGATTTCTCTAAGCTCTGCTTCCCCTAAAATGTAAAAATAAAATTGTAATGGTCAACACCGGCGCGGGAACCGGGGGGGCTGGGGGTGCGGCAGCCCCCCCTGGTGGTGGAGCCTCAAAACTGACATGAACATAAAACAAAACTGACGTGAAAATATATTTGTTTATTTATTTCTTTTCATTTGGCTCTGCTGATTTTATATGATGTAGGAAGATGAGGGCTACATTTTAGTTATTTAAAAAAGGAGTTAATTAAAACTTAATATGTAGCCTAGTGGACCATCAGAATTTTTTTTTTGCCGCGACGTTGTTGACGTTCAGCTTTTCAGCGCGCGAAATTACAACAGGAAGCCAGTACGAGTCGACGTCTGTAGAGAGAGAGATTACCAGTTAGTTAATTAGTTAGTTAGGTGATAATAGTTACTATGTCTCAGAAGAGAATAACATCGTTTTTTCAATCCCCTCCTCCCAAACACCCGAGGATTGATACTAGCCCTGACAATCAGGCCGTTGCTACTTCTGATCTTGCTCCTTCGGATCTTGCTGAGGAGAATGTGACTGGTGTTAGCAATAGCCTAGGAGCTGGGACACCACCTCTGCCATCGGAGCCATTTCAACCAAATATGGATTTCCCTACGAGGCTTTTTGGCACTGAAACGTTTAAGAGGTCGTTTAAATACACATGGTTTGGCAAATGGAAGTGGCTTCACTATATGAAGGACGTTGACAGAGCTCTCTGCTATACCTGCTGGTCTGCGGTTGACAAACGGCTAATTCAGGAGGAGAAGATGAGAGCGGATGCTGTGTTCATCAGAGGGGGGTTTTCGAATTGGCGTAAAGCGACGGAGAAATTCAGGGAGCACGAGAAGTCAGCTTTCCACCTGGACGCCGTGAGTAAAGTTGCTGCACTAAATAGCACCCCAATTAGTGCTTTACTGTCAGAAGTGGTGGCGAAGGATCAGAATACTGCCCGGGTGGTTCTTGAAGAGGCGTTCAAGACGGCACGATATTTGGTCCGCCAGGGGCTATCTCTCCGTGGGCACGATCATCGTGACGGTCATTTCTGGCAGCTGATGCTTGATCGCACAGAATCCCTTCCTGAAGCTCGCCAGTGGATGCTCCGTCGAGACAACTGGCTGTCAGACAACATCCAGAACGAAATAATCGAACAGCTTGCACATGCTGTGCAGAGAAAGTTGGTTCAGGAGGCCAGTACATCGCATTACTTTGGGCTGACAGCCGACAGCACCACAGACATCAGCTCCTCAGAACAGTTTTCTTGTCATCTGCACTTTGTTGACACTGACATGTATAAACAAAGTGTGTTTTTGGGGTTTTACAATGCACCAGATTCCACCGCAGAGACTCTGTTCAAGTGCATTACTGACGTTTTTTTGCGTTTGAACCTGCCACTCGAAAAGCTGCAAGGGTATTGTTTTGACGGGGCGAGTAACATGTCTGGTAGGATAACTGGAGTCCGTACGCGCCTTGCAGAAGTATGCCCTGGCTCCCTGTTTGTCCACTGCTGCAATCACTCTCTGGATCTGGCCTTACAAGAGGTGGCTCGCGATGTTGCTCTAGTCGCTGAGATTTTTAATTTTGTTCAGAGCGCCTCCAACCTCATCCGAGAGTCAGCAAAGCGGAAGAGCCTGTACCAGAGCCTGTTTGCAGACGGGGAGCCGGTTACCAACACTGCAGCGCTCTGTCCAACCAGGTGGTGTGTGAGGACCAGGGCAATAAGCAGACTGCTTGAAGGATACCGGCCGCTGCTCGAGACCCTGCGAACGCTACAAGGCGATAAAAGTATCCGTGGAGAGACCAGACAGAAGATTTCTGGACTGCTCAAACAAGCCATGAAAGCCAGAACTGTATACGGCCTGCTTTGCTGTGAGGCAATGTTCGGCCCATGCGAGGCAGTGGCGAAAAGTCTGCAGAGCGAGAATGCAAGCGTGTCCGGTGCGCTTGAGTGCATCCTCGCTCTCAAGGAGCGCATAGGTAAGCATCATCCTTCATGTTGCCACAATAACCCTTACATTTTCCAAACAAAATGTAATTAAATATGTACTTTTACAAGTAGGGCTATTCCATAGACTTGAATAGCCTACCATGCTATGACCTCTGCTGATTGTAATGCCTAATAATTTAACGTGATACTGCCGATAATAGATTAACATCTAAAAATATATGATGCATCGTTTTTGTTAATAACGAAGAGAATGTATCTTTTTTTTTTTCATTTAATCCTAGACACATATGTAAGGTATATTTTATTTCCCATAGGTTCACTGAGGGAAGAGAGAGTTGCTGATGCCATCTTTAGGAAAGCAAAAGCATTTGCTTCTGCTCTCAGCCTGAAGTGGCCAAACGACTCCAGGGTCCCCAGAACTCCAGTCCGTTTTCGGGATACCGCGGCGGTGGAGGATTTAGCAGACTGCACAGCCGAACCGAAATGGAGAAGAGAATTTTTCGAGGCAGTTGATCTGATGAGTTGCGAACTTGATCGCAGATTCAACCAAGTAGGGATGTCAACAGCGGCAAGGAGAGAGAGGGTGCTGCTGGATTCTGCCAAGGGCCTCGTTTCGGACACAGACATCAGTGCCCTTCAACTGCCAACGTGGGATGTTGCGTCTCTAGGCCTGCAACTGAAGATGCTGGGGGGGCTGACCAAGGACCAAACATTCCTGACCGTGCAAGACCTCGCTCGGTTCATGTCGGCGCTTCATCCTCAAACGAGAGGCCTCTTCTCAGAAGTCGAGAGGCTTGTCCACCTGTGCCTCTGTTTGCCAGTCTCAACTGCGTGCTCTGAGAGATCCTTTTCTGCTTTGCGCCGTTTGAAAACCTGGCTGCGCAGCACAGTAAGTCAGCGCAGACTGACCCACATGGCACTTCTCAACGTCCACAAAAACGTCCTTGACGGTTTAAATCTCCACGAGCTAATCGGAGAATTTATCGGCCGAACTCCAGAACGTAAGGCTACCTTTGGAGTTAAAAATTAATCATAGGCTACTGTCAATCATTTCGTTTTAATAAATAATAATTAATTACTTACTTTCTAAATAGAAAAATAACAAAATATAGGGAAAATATGACGAAATGTAACAAATCAAAGTATCTGTCATCTTTTTATTACGTGGATGGTGGGTGGTTGTAACACGATTGATTGACTTATTTAAATCACATAATTTGGTCAAGTGTGCACATTAAACTGGCAGTAGGGTATATCATATTTTTGAAGACACCATGGGTGTCTAAATATTTTAACGCGCAGAGTATTTTGTTCACAGTGCAGGAGCTGTGCAGGTGTGAATGTTAGCACATTTCCAGCTTGGTAGCTGTATTGGGTGTGTTAAACGGGACATCCTAAAACTTAACGTGAAAAAGCTTAACGTAGGAGAAGGTAAGACTATAGATGTCCAGGTGAAGTTTGATAATGATTGCTCGCAGTTTTCTGACATTAAGCTACGTTAAGCGTTTTCCTCCCCATAGACGCCTATGTAAATGAAAAATCTTAACGCAGACTACGTCCACAATATTGGAAGTTCCGATTTAATATTTGGTGAGGTTGTGGTGTGTATGACAATAGATGTTCAGGAGAAGTTTGGTGATGATTGATCGTTGTTTTCGAACATTAAGCTACGTTAAGCTTTTCCACGTTAAGCGTTCTAGGATGTCCCTGCCGTGTGGATTTAAGTCAAGACAGCATTTTAAGGTAAGGCCATTTGGTTATTAATTTTGCCCGCTGTGTCGTGTTCACTTGAGCCTATTTGGTATGCCTTGAACAAGTGCAGGTATTGCTAGCAGCGTGCTTTGAAGTTGAGTCCGATGTAAAATGTTGCTTTAAAACGGCGTGTCCCATGCTCCTCATGTTTTACTTGATGGAGAGTGTGAAATACCGTTGCATCACTTTTATGAGCGATTTTTGCAACAGAACACTAAGCTAGTGTCACTAACCCATAGTAGTAGGATGGGTGGGTTCATTGAATTCGGTCTGTTGATTGAGAGAACCATGGTGTTTGCGTTTGTTCTGTTTCGCGCGCGCATGTGCGTTAAAATGCAGGAAATTGCATCTAAGAAATACAAAATTTTCTGGGGGAGGACCCCCAGACCCCCCGTCATTGAATTGTTGCCGCCGCCGTCTCAGCCCCCCCTGCCGACAATATCTTCCCGCGCCACTGATGGTCAATGTTTACAAATGCCTTAAAACATGTTCATTTCAAACACCAGTTTGTTAATAATAGGCCCATTATCACAAATCAACTGAGTTGGTGTTGTTAACTTAGCATTCCACTTTGTTCTCATGACCTATTGCCAACGCATTTCCTCATAGACGTCCAGCGTCAATGCACTTCAATGGGCCAGCACGGACCCCTAATTTTCTATGCATGGAAACTGGATGGTCATTGGAGAAATGCCATTTTTTTCTCCCGCGTGAATGAATGGTGAATGGAATGGTGGGCGGAGTTTTGATGGTGTGGACTTCAAGCAGTCCCCGTGAACCTCTGAATCCAGTTTTGATTGGCTGGCGTTTTTGATACATGGACTGTCACTTGGCTGCTGGAGCTCAAACAGTCCCATCGCGGATGTTGCAGGCAAAGTCGTAAGACAAGCAGTGACCAATTTGTTAGCATTTCCTCAGCGAAAATACTTGTTCATTTCTTACACTGTATATAAATCACACTCACACTTATTTCCGGTTTGGTTTATTACAATTTTCTTGTTCGTTTTTAATTTCGTTTCGTTAGAATCATACTGTTAGGTAGGTAGGTTGGCGCTAGTGCTACTTAACTAGCTCTCCTGAACTAGCCCGCTAGCGCACCTGCACTAGCCCACTAGCAGAACACTATGGCAGACCATTTTCTAGAGAAGGAACGAAGGGTATAATTAACGTAAAAGTACATGGACAAACTTCATGATTAAGTTGGCAGTGAGCTTCCCCTCTTTGGAATACCAGCATCCGCAACTGCTGCGCTTCTCCTGCACGCTAGCCGTCTCCTCAGAACTGTTAACTTCATCATCACTCACACTACTGCTGGCAGTGCTGCTTGTCGGATCAGATTCCATCGTTTTCTTTCTTTTCGAAGGTGACACTTCTGGAACTGTTGCACGCTTTAACCAGCGCTCCAGGATAGCATAGTTTTCAGAATGATTATGAAGAATGAAAGACGTTTTATTTAGGCTACTTCGACTGTCTGAGAGGGGGAGTTGAGGTGTGCACACGATTCATCTTCTGTGTGTGGGTGTGTGCGCGCGTGTGTTGTGGTTTAAAACTATGTTATGTCTAAAAAAAAAAAAAACACACACACAGACGTGCGCGAATCTCCCGCTCTATGATCACTGAAGGAGCGGGATTAGAATAAAATATGCGCAATTCCCGCAATCGCGCACCCAAATTCAGGCCCTGGCAGAACAGTTGTCACCACAGCTGAGGGTGTCCCTAGATGAGTTGGGTGCAGGGAGAGGACCCTGGGATATACTTGGGGCAGAACCTTTTTCACTCTCCTTTTCCAACTTCCCCACAGTCTGGGGGGCTTCCTTAGAAAGGGGCTGACTTCTCAGATAAAAATCATTGAAATTTTTGGATGGTACAGTTTTCCTTCTGAGGCTGTAGGGCGTGTTGAGTGCTCGCCATTTGCTGTCCTGGAATATAAAAATGATGATGTCCATATAAATTAATCTTTGGGCTAGGCCTAGTTTTTTTACTTAAATAAACTTGCAATTGGGTTAGTTTGCAATCTAAGAAAAACACATAAAATTTGTTACATCAGAGTACTCAATTGGATTTTGTCTTACCTTCTCCATGGTACTTGATCTGAAAATTAATGAGCAAACTTGAAGTAAATTTCAAATACTGAAGGGCAATCATTTACTGAGTTATCAAGAAAAGTATTTCTCAAGTGCAAACTCTATTATGTTTGGTTTTGGTTGCCAGTGGTGAAGGTTCTAAAAATACATGATGTCATATACAATCTTCACTTGGCTCTTTAGAATGTTGGAATACTGCTGCTGGATTTTTATTGGATGGAATGTTCAGTGAGGTTCCCAGTGTTACCTGCAGTTTTTGTTATATATGAACAGATATACTTTGCCATATGGCTATAGTCATTGACTACAATCCATGTATAAAAAGTCTCAATCAAGACATTTAAGAATACTTTTCAGGAGTAGACACATAGTTACTTTTAGTAAATTACAGGTGATACAGTTGCACACCCCTTTTAAACATATTTGCTGGAAATGTCACCATTTTTTGACAGTAGTACAGAAAATAGGCAATTTAGGAAAAAATATGAGCCCCCTTTTGCACTGGCAACTGGAAACCTGTCAAAAAGGGAGTGATAGCCCTTGTCAATCAAAGCATGTTGCTGTTGTTGTGGACACAGTACTTCAGTTCATTTGTGCACTTACTGTCACGTCCACTAGCACCTCTGTAGAAGGGGAAGAGGGGGCAGGGAGGAACCTGGATGTTGTATCTTTTTGAGTTTTCAGGTTAAGGTCCTGCAATTTAGAAGATGTGCCGACAGTAGCTTTAAGTGTATTAGATTTACGTTATTATTTTTTTAACTGATATAAGTGTATGTAATAATGATTTGATTATACTTCCACATGATATAATCATATAATATAACAATATTAACAAAGTATTTTTTGCAGAAGAAAAAACTTTTTGAAGAAAAACATCTGCTAAATGCTTTAACTGAAAACAGTGTTATTATTTTATTTTTATTTATTTGCAACACATTGAACACAAAAGCACATAGGACATTTTGATTACAATTACATGCTAATACTGTACTTGGGTATTCTACTAATTTTCATTCCAGGTAGTCTTGTAAGTTACCATGTGAAGGGCGCTAGCTAGTTAGCACGTCCATACTGACCTGTAGTGTGTAGCTTAGATTAGCCATCTTTCTTTGGGCTTCATTTGCACTGAACAGTAAAATCCACAAAGATTACAATTTCTTTTTACAAACAAATAAATTCTGGTGCTTATTTTGTTAGAAATACAGCTGGAAATGTTTCACTGACATGAACAGAAAAGTAAACGAGCATGATTATGGGTATGGCTTGCTATTCAAACAGTACGGTAAATTTCCTCCTGTGCGACAGAAACTCACTAGCTGTCGCATGATCTGTGACGTCATTTTTTAGCACAATTTCAGATAAACATTTCTTATAAGACAATGACATAAAAGATTTCCAATCGAGGCAAAGTTTTGCAGGGGTTTCTTCGGTGTCCAACAATACGAACATCAAGGCGTGTCGTGCCACCTATGTGAAGTTATTTTATGTCAAAGTGACACTAAAATGAATGGAAGTCTATGGAATGCTAAGGGCTACTGGGCCCTTTTCGGGTGGGCCCTTTCGCCCATGAGGCTTCAACTTCCGCGTCTATTCCTGCCCCCTTGGATTTTCCCCCGCTACCGTCAACCTGGGGAAGGCGTAGAGTTGTAGGCGCGACATGATATTGAGTGGATGTTTCTGATTGGGCGATTGTCCTCCTTACTGCGCATTCTCCAGCGTTGGCAAGCATGAAGTAAGTGGCCCTGGTTGCAACATTGGCAGTTGCGGTTGCTTCAATTTTATAGAACGGAACTGAATGGGCCCGCTGTGTCCATCTTATATACAGTCAATGGGCTTGCCTATCAAAACGAATCAGTGCTTACACAGAGGTGTGTGAGCTCTTTGGTGTTTTATTTGACAAAGACTGTGATGAGTGTGATGTGATAACGAATGTTATTAGAGTTCAGTAAAATGAATACTTGCATAGAAAATCTCAATTTATATGACTCAAATAAAACTAAAACCTACAATCAAAGACTTGGGTCCCCCACCTTTACCCAAACCATACTGCTGCAACTAACTTTACATTACATTATATGACATTACATTTGGCGCCTTTATCCAAACATCCATACATACAGGGAGGTGCATGTGCCTGAATAAGTTTCTGCAGGGATAACACAGACACAAATACTCCCCACATGGGGGACAGAGAAAGAGAGAGTTGGTTTAGTGATTGTTAGTTTTGTTAGGAAGGGAAGCAGTCTCGGAAGAGAAGGGTTTTTACAAGCTTTTTAAAGGTAGAAAGGGACAACCACAGAGAAAAGTTTAGAGTGACCTCGCTTTGTGAGAGGCGAGGGTACAGCTAGACGATTTGTATGAGCGGATTGTAGTGCCCTGGATGGGACGTAAACCTTTAGTAAGACATTGATATAGGCGGGGGCGGATCCTGAAATTACTTTGTAGGCTAGTGTCAGTGCCTTATGTTTAATTCTGGCAGCTACCAGCAGCCAGTGCAGGTCGCTGAGGAGTGGAGTGACATGTGTCCTTTTGGGTTGATTGAAAACCAGTCGCACTGCTGCATTCTGGACCATTTGCAGTGGTTTGATTGCACAAGCAGCTAGGCCGGCTAGGAGGGAACTGGAGTAATCGAGGGCAACTGTAGCCTGTATTAGGAGTTGAGTGGCATACTGGGTCAGGTATGGTCTGATTTTTCTAATATTGTACAATGCATAGCGGCATGACCTCGTTACGGAGGAAATGTGCTCAGAGATAGATGGTCATCTAATACGACACCCAGGTTTTTAGCAACGTTGTTCGGGGCAATCGTGACAGCACCAATATTGAAGTTGATGTCGTGGCAGATTGACTCATAGGCAGGGATGACCAGGAGTTCGGTTTTTGACAGATTAAGCTGGAGATGGTGTTCTTTTATCCAAGTGCACAGGTCAGAGAGACAGGCGGAGATGCGTGCAGAGGCCGTGGTGTCGTCTGGCTGGAACGACAGGTACAGCTGTGTGTCGTCGACATAGCAGTGGTAAGAGAAGCCATGTAAGCGGGTAACATGGGACAACGAGGTGGTGTAGATGGCAAACAGAAGGGGACCCAGCACTGACCCCTGGGGCACCCCCGTGGAGAGGGTGTGAGTCGATGACAGACGATCTTGCCAAGACACATTAAAGGAGCGTCCAGTGGGGTAGGATTTGAGCCAGGAATGGCCATGCGAGTGTGGTTAGCAGTATGTTGTGATCGACTGTATCGAAGGCAGCCGATAAGTCATGAAGGATGAGTACAGGTGATTGCCCTCGTGATCTGGCTGTGATCTGGCTAACTAAACTAAACCTGTGATCTGGCTAACTAAACCTAAAATGAAATTATAAAACAAACTAAATAAACTAACTTATTTAAGTAAGTAGGAATATCAATCGCCAGTCTGTCTTATATGGTGCCATCAGGGGATTTAAATGGGTTTCTTACGAACCTACTGCAACTCTGCCAGGTTCTCGGATGACCTAGGAATCTATGAGGAGGCTATTGACTTGGGTGGGTCACGGAGAGAATTCTTGAACTTACTTATGGAAGCTCTGTTGAGATCCCCTATGTTTGAAGGAGTTAAGGAAAAAAACAAAATCTCACACTTGATAGCAAAGGTATGTTCCATGTTTACATGTGATTTATTAGTTTTCCTTTTTCCTGTTTTGTCTTCCGTTTAACAGAGGCCAAATGATTCTGTAATGGGATTCTTATTTATTATGGTAAAATGACTTTAAACAGTTTGCATGAACTGGTGTAGATGTAGTGTTTGGTGTACAATCACTGTTGTTTATTGTCATTTTGACAATAACACTAAGAGATGATGAATATTTTATCACTGGAAGAGCAATTGCAGTGAGGTGGTCCATGGTGGTCCTGCACCAAGATTCCTCTCTCCCACTTTGTTCACATGCCTGGTCCAAGGCCCAGAAACTGTAAAGCCCAGCCTTAAGGATGTTGCTGATTCTGACCTCAAGGATATGCTTCAAAAGGGTAAATTGTGAATGTTTAAATGTTTCACTCATACCATGCTATGACTTGACTAGCTTTCTTTACAACAATAATATATCAATTTGTAAAGGTATACTGAAGTCTACAAGTAAAGTCTATTTTTAATGTTTATGGTAATTTTTTTTGTTTGATTTATGTGGCCCTGTGTACATTTTAGAGTTGTGTATTACCATTTATTTGGCTTGGCATGCACAGCAGTAGGAGGATGTGCCAGAGGCTTTGTTTGAACATAGTATTTTCACTGTTTTTTGCCTAAAAGATCGTAGGGAGAACTGATGGCCTCAACAGAATCTCTGTTGGAGTTTTTGGCAACAGCAGGATGCCTTCGACACCTGAAATGTCTTGAAGACAAATAATTACTGGTTCAAGATATACTGATGTTCCAGGTGGTCCACCGAGTGCAGGGACCATTTGAAAGGTACAGTCATTTCAGAATGTAGAGTTTTCTGTGATTAGGTATTGCGTTAATCGGCTAATTGTGTTTTACCATACAACACCAATTTATACACACACAACTGTTTTGGAAAAGAGAGAAGTCTTTTTGACATGTCAGATCCTGATAATACAGCAAGTGGTCCCTGTTTCTAGTCATCTTTGTTGCTTGTGTTAAACAGATTTAGAGATGGACTGCGAACTCTTGGGATTCTTGATCAGATTAAGATGTACCCTGACAGTTTCCTCCCACTGCTGTGTAATCAGGCAGAACCTCTCACAGCGGACATGGTCAACAAGCTCTTTATCATCTGATTGTCTGCAGCTGGAAGCAATGGAAGAGCTGCAAAAGAAGTCATCGTACCTTTCTGGAGGGCTTATCGGCAAGACTTTGAAGGTAAATTTTATTATTATAATCCTAACCTAATCAAAGCTCCATCTGAATGATGTTAGAAGACCCTCAGATTTTTGGATAATTCTAAGTTTCCATAGCAACACATGAGAATTGAGAAGTTTTTGTGATGTTAATAGAATGTAAGCATAACTTCAACAAAATGTTGGTGGTTGCAGGTGTGAAGTATTCAAGTTTGGGTGGAAGTCTTTGAAAAGAACACATTTTAAGTTATTGATATGTAACATGGTTTTGCTTTATTCTCACATTAAACAGCTTGTTCCAATCAACCCATTTTCATTTTTTGTGTGACTTTAGATTTGGTCAAGATATACTGATGTTCCAGGTGGCCCACAGAGTGTGGGGACCATTTGAAATGTACGGTAATTTCAGGATGTAGAGTTTTCTGTGATTAGATATTGTGTTAATCAGCTAATTGTGCTCTACCATACAACACTAATTTATACACACAACTGTTTTGGAAAAGAGGGAAGTCTTTTTGACATGTCATATTCTGATAATACAACAACTGGTCCCTGTTTCTATTCATCTTTGTTGCTTGTGTTAAACAGATTTAGAGATGGACTGCGAACTCTCTGGGTTCTTGATCAGATTAAGATGTATCCTGAAAGTTTCCTCCCACTGCTGGGTCATCAGGCAGAACCTCTCATAGCGGACATGGTCGACAAGCTCTTTGTCATCTGATTGTCTGCAGCTGGAAGCAATGGAAGAGCTGCAGAAGAAGTCATCGTACCTTTCTGGAGGGATTATCTGCAAGACATTGAAGGTAAATTTTATTATTTTGATCTTACACTAATCAAAGCTCCATGTGAATGATGTTGGAAGACTGACAGATTTTTGGATAATTTTAAGTTCCCATAGCAATACATGAGAATGGAGAAGTTTTTGTGATGTTATAGTTTTTTTTTTAAACCACTTACACACACTTTCAAAACTCTATGTGCTTTTCTCACCGCTCCATCTGGCGTGTTTTTGTTTGATTTTTTTCGTTATTTATTTTTATTTTTTATTTAAATTAACTTATTACATTTTTAGCCATTGATTCCTCCTGCCTATCTGGACTTTTTCACTTACCCTTCCCTCATTGCCAACCTAGTTTTCAAAACGAACCCTTGACCTGGATTGAAGTTAAAGGCTCTTGATACTGCGAGGTACGCCCGCTGTTTGCTTGGCTGGGCCGGCTGCCTCTCTCCCTCTCTATTCTGCCTGCTATTGTCTGCTGCTGTTAGTCGGTTGACTATACACAGAAAAATCAAGGCTGTGTACTGTGCTAGTTGGCAATTGTGCTTGCCATAATTAATAGCTCTTTGACTAATGGTGTTGTACCCCATTGCTTTAAACAGGCTATTGTAAAAAAAAATCTAGTCTTGATCCTAAAGATCTTAAAAATTATAGACCCATTTCTAAGCTACCTTTCATTTCTAAACTCTTGTAAAAAGTTGTGTTTAATGAGGTTGTTTTCTACCTGAATCCTAATAACATCTTGGACAATTTCCAATCTGGCTTTAGTGCTAAACACAGGACAGAGTCTGCTCTACTGAAAGTTTACAATGACATTCTTCTTACAACTGATTCTGGGTCTTGTACCATTTTAGTTTTATTGGATCTCAGTGCAGCGTTTGATACTGTTGACCATACCATCCTGTTAAAACACTTGGAAGATGTTGGCCTAAAGGGTATGGCTTTAAATTGGTTTATATCCTATTTAAATGATAAATCCTTTTCTGAAATAATAGGAAGTAGTTACATTACATTACATTGCATTTGGCAGACGCTTTTATCCAAAGCGACTTACAAAAGTCAAAAGGAGTTCTTCTAAGTCTGCTCCAATTAAGTGTGGTATTCCTCATGGGTCTATTTTAGGCCCTCAGTTATTCTTCGTTTGGAGCAAGAATACCATAAATAGTGTCCAGAAATATTAGAATATGATCGCCGTTATAGGGGCCAAGTGTTGCATGGTGGTGCAGGACACCATTCTGCGTTATGGTGGCACACATGGTCACATTTTCTCCACGTTGGCCCGGGACATTGATGATTGCCCTTTGTCCAATGATATTTCTCTGCGTTTTGACTTGGTGAGGTTAAATCCCACCTCATCCACATAAATGTATTCATGCAGAATGGGGTGGGCATCCATCTCCAATATTCTCTAAATTAGACAACAGAATAGATCAGGATATGCAAAATACAATAGTCTCAGCAGGGGAAAGTCTAATGTACTGGCAGTACTATGTACATACCTCCACATACTCACACCGCAGGTTCTTGACTCTGTCACAGTTCCTTTCAAATGGTACCCTGTACAACCGTTTCATTCTTACACGGAGAATATAGTACCTCGTCCTCCATGCTGCTGTTGTTTTTCCACTCTAGAAATATCAGAAATAGTAGGAGTATGTGTTGTAAGTCAAGGCTGTACTGCCCTGCGATCATCATACAGTGTAGTGCAGTAAAGTGGAAGCTACAATACTATACATGTATTTTACAGCTATGCAGAAATGGCTATTACGTACATGTCAGGGATGGAAATTAACTTTTTTGTTCACCTGCCACTGTGGCAGGTAGATTTTAAAATCTACCAGCCACTCAACATTTTTACCGGCCACTTTATATATTCAACCCTTCCGCACATTTTAATGGCAGTATAACACCCATGCCGGTTCTAGGCAGACATATATAAGGGGGCACTCATAAATGTGAAGGGGGCATCATGTATACATCATGCTCCAGCACTTTTTTTCTGTGCCGATAGTAACAGTGTTTTGGTGGGCAGTCAAAGTCTAAATTAAAGGTAATTTCCTGCATTCTGGTGCATTTTAACAGGTTGTTAGATAGCTTAATGTTATCTTTCTAAGTGTAAGGACAGCAGAAAGAAAATCCATGCTTTACATAGTTTGTTTTTAAAATTGTTAACATATGTGTCTGTTATTTAGGATATCACTTAAAAATAATGCAATTATGTTGTAGGCTATTTGATGTTTGTAGGTCTAATTAGGCGCCTGTCACTTTAAATTTCTCCTTATAATCCTAGCGTGAAAGAAAGTCATGTTCTAACTTCGTTTCTATGCAAGATGCTAGGAAATCAAAGGGCTAGTGCAGATGTGGATACATTTGATTATATTTTCTATGGAATTAATAAATATTTCAAAACAACTTGAGAAGACTCTTTATTAGACTATGCAAGAGATGTGTCTTGCAAGGTGCATTTTTTTTGTTTGGGTTCAGTGACGTACGTAAGTTGTTTGCTTTGGTTTCGGAATGGACCCGTCCTCTTCTAAAATCGGTTTTGTTGGCGCTATTAATAGGTTACGTTAACATCACATGTTAGTTGTTGGAATGAACTTGTGCGCATATGGCGTTATCATCAACGTGAGAAGGCAATATACTGATGTATTCCTGTTTGGACAGTTAGGCTACAATCATCATGACTGAGCTTTCATTAGCCTACCTCAAAATGGTGAACAGAAAGTTGCCTAGATCATATTTGAAATAACCACGCGCGCCTGTGCTGGATGCCAAGAAACGCTCCGTGAGTCTTGCTTATCAATAAATAGTAAACGTATATGCACCTGCGCTATCTACTAACTGATAGCTTACGCTACAACATGCGTGAGGAAGTGCATTCATAGACTAGCCTATGTCGAACTTGGCTGAATGCATTTGCACACCCGCCACAGTGGCAGGTAAAATGGCAAAAATCACCCGCCAACAGTCATATTTACCCGCATTTGGCGGGTGGCGGGTGGTTAATTTCCATCCCTGGTACATGTACATTACTGTTGATTGTTGCATACCTGTTCTCATTTTGAAAGGTGCGTATTTATTATGGCCACCACTGTAAATCGACTTAAGTTGGGCTGGACTCTGAGTCCAGCCTCTCTCAGTGTCAACCCATGATTGACAACATGGTCAATTAGAGTAGCCCCAATCTCATCAGAGGCTATTCTTCTTGGAATTCAAAGCATTCTGGCTTATAGTGAGACTCTAGACCTACCCTTATTAGGCACACAGGGATATTTAAGGTTGTTTACAAGCCTGCAATGCTTATGATTACAATCCTTAATACACACACACACACACACACACACACACACACACAGGCAGGCACACACGCACACACATAAACACACATACAACCATGCACACAAACACTCACACTGGATCTCTCACCCTGTAGGTTGAAGAGGAAGTTGACGTCAGTGTTGCGGTCTGGTGGGACCTGGTACCAGGGCACCAGGTAGTTTCGGTAGCCCTTGAGCAGACAGCTCATGAAGAGCAGGAAGGCCTCCTGGATCTCCAGGTCCAGCTGCTTCTGCCTTCTGCCGTCTGCAGATCTGCGTGTAATCTGTCAGCAGGAACTCCAGTGTGGCCTCCTCTTGCCCTGGTGCACAGACTGGAAAAAAAAATCAGAAATCACACAGCTCGGCCTTTTAAACGATTTCTTGTCACATGGATGCTTACAATACATTTTAAACCAGAGCACATTTTTACCTGAAGAATAATTTCCCATTGTTAATAGGCAGGTATAAAAGCTACACTGTAGTTTCATTGTCATATTTTTGAGAAACCGATTGCTCATCGCTACAACCTAATAATGTTCATAACACAGCCAGATGACCAGGAAAGGTGAAAGGAAATCACATATTGCAAAGTGACACTTACTGTTCTCCAGGGTCGTGTACACGTTGGTGAGACAGTTCACCAAGGTGTTGGCATATCTACAAGGAAGTGATCGCCATGATGGCTTCTCACCTTCCAGTCTGCAGATGTAATATGAAAAACGTGTCACCTGGGCTGACATGACACAATTGTCAAATAAGAGCTGAGTTTGTGAGTTCCATCTAACTTCTTAATCCCCACTTGAAAACGCTTTAAAATAGGTATTAATCTTCATCGTCTAGCATAGGCATCAAGGGGCATCTTGTTAAGTCGAACCACTATGAAAGCCCATAATTGATGTGAATGAATAACCTGAATATTGAGCTCTTACAGTAAAGTAAAAACTGCATGAAGGGAAAATGCACAAATATCAGAAATGTATCAGAATCTGGTGATGTGAATCTCCCGTAATTACTGTCACCAAACAGGTGTAACCACTTGTCATTATGCCTGGTTCAGTCCATGCAGAATGTGAACCAGCAATAGATACACTCCCAACTGCTGTGGGTCAGTTTCTGCATCTGAGCGAGAGGGGTAAACTCACTGGAGTATGGAGTTGGTGTCCAGGTCCACACACATGACGTCAGGAGGCGGATCGTAATCGTCAAAATAGCTTGAGTGCATGCCCATGATGAAGGGCATGGGGGCATGGAGCACATCCGCCAAACTCAACGGGCACAGTGGTATATAGGGGCACTGCCAGCGGAGAGGGAAAGTCATCTGGGGTGGAGGAGAAAGACAAAGCACAGGCTAGACAAACCTAGACAAAACAGTTCAGGATGGCAATGAAACGGGCCGAGGACAGCCACTGAAACTGTTGCTGTGGCTTATCTGTTTATGTGTTTCACTGACATGGGAGAGAGGACTGGTACTTACAGACACCAGGGCCTCACCAACCGAGGTCAGTATTTCGGGCCGCAGCGAGTGCAGCAGCACCTTGTGCTCCGTCAGCACCGCCAGCAGCAGCGTGCAGGTGTTCTCTGGACCCAGGTTCTGCAAAAGCTTCAAGTAACTCCCACCACTAGTGATGGAGAGAGAAAGAGGTCATGGACTGAACAAGGAAGTGTGTCTGTGTGAAACTGAAGTGTGAAAATAGTTTTTCCCATGTGGGCAACACAGACAGATCCTACAAGCAACAATCTAATACTACATATCACAAACCAACTGGTTCCACCTGTGTGGTAAATACCAGTGACTTCACTGGTTGTGCTGTGCTGATTACAATCAGCTGATTTAGTAAATGCTGAAACAAACATGTCATACTTACTGGATAGTAGTGTCTAAAATCAGGTTGCCCATCACTAAGCACAGGTAATGCCAAAAACACACATTAGCAATGAGCAGCAATAAACTGACATGTGGCAGAAATCACTGTAGCCACAGGTAAAGGTCTTAACCTAGTATGAGGGAGATGAAAGTTGTAAGTAACAGTGAAAACATGTGCTGACAAAAGGACAACGAGGGACAAAGACACTGAGGCAATGACAGAGAAAAAGACAAAAGGATGCAGTGTTTTAATTCAACCATTATTGACCCTGCACCCCTTAGTTAGTACAACAGTCCTAGGGGCATTCCCACTTGTGTTCAGAGCCACTGAATGAGGAACTGAATGTGGACTAGGACTACAGAGTACCTAAAAAAGACTGTGAAAGGATGTGAGGACAGCCATCATGTAGTGCATCCTATTGGGCCACCTCAGTGCCAACCAAAAGAAGAGAGAGGAGGTAGGTGTGCGAGTCAGGTGTAAGTGCTATCGGTGTGCCAAAAAGGGTTCCTTACTTACCTGACAGGGAGGGGGGATGACACTGGCTGGCACAGTAGCAGGTTGTCGTAAGGAGACAGCTAAAAAAAAAAAAAAAAGTACTGTCAATGTATCGCCAGTAAAAACAATTTTTCATTAAGAAGACAAACAATTCTGTGTTGTACTGTGCTGTGATGATCACATGCAGATCAACATTTAATCTATGACATACTTTGATCTCAACCAACTAGATACCAAATCAAACCCCAGATTGAATCGCAATACAATCTAAAGGCATCACAGTTTCTCTGAATTAGAGTTTGACAGACACATTCCCCTGTCCCCTTGTGCTGACATTGAGTATTTATTCCAAAAGAGGCATTGCCATTCATGTACAAGAAAATATTTCTTCTGTTGGCTACTGATTGCTTTATAGACTTTTGGTCATTACCCAGACTGGTAATACCATCCTGTGGAGGACGTAAAGTAACTCACAAGGCACAGAAACAAATAACACAGCAACCAACATGCCTGTACATAAGTCTTGCACAATCCTTTTCAAAGACAAGACATCAAGCATTACCTTTTTGTATTACCTGACATAAAAGATAGTACATACAAGAGAATGGAAATGTTTCCCATTTGCTAGCCTTCACACATGCTGAATATGAATGAGCAGAATAAATCAGGTATAGGTTCTGTACAGTGCATGGACACAGATGGTTGTGAGGAGGAAGCAAAGAGGCTGAGACTCAAATGGCATGGTGTGAGTGTGGTGCCAATGTGTGGCATGGGGGCTGACATGGGTCTCACCTGCACCAGGACGCGGGGTCGTAGGGCGGAGGGCAAAGGCACATTGTGCATAAAGTTGGAGATGTGCCTGGGGCAGAACACAACACATGCAGATAAATTAATTACACATTTCAAGGACTTCAACCATGCTTTTCTTTCCTTATAGAAAACCCATATGTGTACTGGTACATACATATGTGTACATGCATACATATTTAGATATATATACATATACATACATATATTCACACACATTGCATTTGTGTTACAGTTTATCAGTGCTCTAGTCCCACATTATACACTTGTGTCCCATTCCACTCTAACTGCAAACATCTACCCAACCCAGTTCATTTCCACAGCCTCTCTGGCCGCCTCACCTTTCCAAAGGCAGCACGTGTGGACCGGAGATGGAGTACCGATACAGGAAGTTTAGAAACTTCTGGAACGCCTCGAAGGGCCAGTGTGAGAGCACACACACACTCTTCTTCACCTGCACCGAGCGGCTGGTGATGGGCCGCCGATCCACAACGCTCACCAGGCCCAGGCGCATGCGCTGCTGCTGTCAGTGCCTCCCGCGGATAGGCCTCGTAAAACTGGATGGCAGCACCGTAGACCTGGCAGAAAGGGGGCATTGGGCATTGGAGGGTTAGTTTATGTAACTAAACTGACTATTCAGATGCATGGTTAATGACTCATGACAACACGTTATACAGCCAGCTCAATATGGTTCAACTGCTGCCATAACTAAGGATACATTTCTCCTGCAATTGATGAGAGAAAACAAGTGATACCTGGCCAAACAAACCCTAATGATACCTGGCATAAACAGTACAAAAAGCTGCTTGGCTCTTTCCAGCAGACACACACCTTTTCTCCAGTGGCAGTGGTGAGGACAAATGTGGAGAAAACAGGAAGCTGGTACTTGGTGTTGAGGGGCCAGCTCTCCACTGTCACTCCCATGGGCAGACAGAAGACCGGCATAGTCTGGAAGAGGGAAGGATTCCAGATCTTTCTCAGGGTATCTGCTAATGAGACCTGCAGGAAACACCACACACACAGTAAATATAGACAGACATTTGTAATGAACTTGTGCATGTTCCTATTTTGTAGCCATGGGGCTCTGCTTTGTTGGGAGCTTCCAGAAGCCCAAAAGTGCAAGCCTCATGACGACGACACAAAGCCCCAACTTTGGGCTTCAGACAGGACAACAACTACGCCGAGGGTGTGTGACATGAACTGTGTTCTTGTTGCTGTGTGCGCAGAAGTATACAGTAATAGAGCCTTTATCATTATACAAACATTAATTAGCCCACAGGACACAGAATATCTATAGCAATACTGCACGTTCAGTTTCATTCCAAAATAATGATGTTTCTGTGTGCCAACATGAATTGCAATGGTTTTGTCAGAGGTGTGGAATTTTTGTGTCTGACGTCTGGATGCTTCCATTTGATCCTTTCAGGTTTTGTCAAAAGATGGCACGCTTAGCTGTGTGGGAGAACTCACCTGCTTCATACACCAGAGCATTGGCTTTGGCAACAGCTCTCCTGTACCACAGGTACAATGCCGGACCAAACTGCAGACAAAATACACACCATTTAAAATTACAAACCTTTGTCTTTCCAGAAATTATCAATAGTCAAACACTCCATCCACTATCCAGATCAGCATTTGGTCAGTTGTCTCTTGTGAAATACAATAACTGGCAGCTCACAGATAACTGAAAAGCTATATATGAATTTTCCCACCACAGCCATCAGGGGCCACGAGTCACCTCTTCACAGACAGATTGATGAATCAATGTCAACCTGACATGATCAGTGTGCAAATGATCAGTGTGCAATTAACACTGCTTAGCAGTGTGGAGGGCTTACCATGCTTCTGTTGAGGCTCTTCTCCACCCTGCAGAAGATGTGCGGTGCCACCTCCCCTTTGCTGGGAATAAGCAGGGAGATGTCGCACACAGCCATGACGTTGAGGCTGAGGTTGTCCGGTGCCCGACGGTAGGTGAGGTAGGTGTGGTGGCTGGAGGTGATGCCGTGCTGGCAGAGCGACCATACAACGTGTGCTCAATCACCTCCCAGCCAGACTTGAAGGAGTCTCTACCTTCATAGAAAACTCTACAGCAAAGACAGGAAAGGTGTCAAGAACATGCTATCTGTATAGCAGATCAATTTTAAAATTTGGCACACACTGTACCTATATCTGAATATGGATACCATAAATCCATACCAAAATACAGTAAATTCAAAAAGTTGGTTTTAAAAAAGTTGGTTTGCTTATCTATAAGGTTTACACTTAAAGCCTTATACCATTTGCCACCCCACTCTCTACATTTCTCACCCTAGCTCCACAATGGGAGGCTTGTCAAAGCCGCGGCGGTAGCAGAGGTAGAGGGAAGGGTTGTTCAGGAGGCCAGTGGTCAGGACAGCTGGGTGCCCCCCCTGGGTTTTGTCAATACAGGAGAAGCCCTGGGGAACGTCTTCACCCAGCCCCCGAGCGATGACAGTAATGTCTGTCACTGGCTCCACTTGGCGGCTCTCTCCCTTACCGCTGGCTGCTTCTTTCAGGCCAGCTACCACCACATAGTCCACCAGCTGGGGACTATGACAGGGAGAGAGACAGAGAAGGTACATGGGGAAAGCAGACAGATAAACAGGAGGAGAGGGCAAGAGCAGCCATTCACACCTGGCCTCAAATTCAGGTTTCCAGGGTACCAAACATGCACTTCCCTTCAGGAAGCCACCCATGTGCTTCACACACTTAGTTTTCCATAACATTTCTCCCATCCCAGGGTGACAAGCCAAAGCCCATTTACTCCCATTGAAAGTTTTTCCAATATAAGGTCCCATGAGGTTTTAGCAGAAGGGGCTGGTCCTTCAACACTCTATAGCATGAATTTAATTCTAAATTAAACACCATCGATACCTCCTTGGCAACGCCCAAGTAACCCCCTACTGTATGTTTGTAACATCCTAGCAGCAAATACTGCTTGTCACCAGGTAGTTTCAGTTTTAAAGTTTCACCAGTTTTATAACATGAGACAGAGAAGTCTGCAACTACGGAACATAATTCATGCTTTGCATTACGGTACCGTACCATTTGGAGTGGGTCGACTGATGGTCCTCCTCCTCTTTCTCCTCCTCAAGGACCTGTCTGGGAACCTCCTCCTCTTTCTGAGGGTCATCATGCTGAGGGTTGAATTGAAAAATCCCAAAATAAAGCAGTTCAGGTGACAATAAAATTGAATAAGGACAACAACTAAAACTGAGGTTCTTCACAATCCTTTCCAAAGACAACAATTTAACCCCCATTACTCTTCTCCCTGACTTAAAATAAAGTACATACAGTACGTAAAAGAGACTGGAAATGTTCCCATTCGCTGGCCTTTACACATGCTGAATGTGAATGAGCAGAATGAATCAAGTATAGGTTCTGTACAATGCATGGATGGACATGGGTGGTTGTGACAAGGAAGCAATGGGCCTGAGAGTGTGCGGTACCCAGTGCATGGCAGGGGCGGTGACGTGGGTCTGACCTGCACCAGCATGCGGAGGCCACGGGGGGAGGGCAAGGGAATGTTGCCCATGAATCTGGAGATCAAGCGCCGGTCCCTTGCACTGACCAGACCCAGGCACATGCGCGCCTCTCGGACATACGCCCTACAGGCCTGGATGGCAGCACCATAAACCTGGGAGAAAGGATGCATTGGAGGGTTAGTTTATGTAACTTAACTGGATATTGAGATGCATGGTAATGATTCATGACAACACATTATACAGGCAGCTCATTAGGGTTCAACTGCTACCATAACTTTTTTTTGCTCTAGATGTAACTGATGACAGAAACCAAATGCACTGGAGATTGTGTTGTCAGAAATAGTTAAAAGGAATAAAACTGAGTACAAATCAGATACATAAAATCAGAATGAAGACAAATGGATTTTTTTGTCAGCAGGAGAAAAGATGTGTTAATAAAAGCAAATTCACATTTTACATCTTCATCTGTAAATATATGACATGAACAATACAAAAAGCTGCTTGGCTTTTTAAAGCAGAAACACACCCTTTGTCCAATGCCACTGTTCAGGCCAAACGTGGACACCGGACGGTGGCTGTTGGTGTTCAGGGGCCAGCTGTCCATCATCACGCCCATGGCCAGACGGATGACCGGCACAGGGTGCTGCTGGCACGCAGGCACACCGGCACAGACCAGCTCCACTTGGTGGCCCTCTCCCTTACTGCTGGCTGCTTCCTTCAGGCCAGCTACCACCACATAGTCCACCAGCTGGGGACTATGACAGGGAGAGAGACAGAGAAGGCACATGGGGAAAGCAGACAGATAAACAGGAGGAGAGGGAAAGATGCCGTGAGGAAGAGAGAGGAAGGACATATTACCACCTAATGACTACCTTAGAAACCAGCATAGCAACCACTTCAGTTCCCATAGCAAGCACCATAACTACCTTAGCAACACCCTAGCAACCAGCTAAAGTACCTAGTACCTGCTGAGAAACCACTTTACAATGGCAATCTAGTAACTCCAATTGTAACCAACATCATTACCCTAGCCATGCATGCCTCTATTCATCCATTTGTCTCCATCTAAGTCATTCAACGATCAACAATTGAACATCCACACACAGGGTCATTTTGGAGCTCAGGAAAAGGTAGGGGAGGACCTGAATGTATCTTCCCAACGTCAGCTTTAAAGGTCAAATATCACGACTTTTAAAATATTCACGTCTTTGCCCGTTCCTAGTTTAACTTATTATCATTAACAATACAGCATAATGAATAAATCGAAATCTCCTGCCGATTTTCTACCGTCTGCATTTTTTATAGTGGCCAGCCGAAAACAAAAACTCAAATATTCCTCATCTGTGACGTAACTGTGACGTATCTACCGGGAGTCGACAGGCTACTATGCATAGACTGTATATAAGAACTATGTTGTTCAGCAACGATTTAGCAACTACGAGCGGTTCGGAAATTTGCAATGGACAGTGATTCAGAGATTTCAGACTTTGACTTTTCGTCAACTTCAAGTGTCAGTTCTGACGAATCCGAAAAGAGGACTTTGTTTCAATCAGAAACAGGGTATGAAGATGACACATACTCTAGCTGGGATAATGCCAAACGTCATAGGGCCATACATGTACGAGCCCGAAGCACCACCACCTGCCGATGCAGCAGCCGGCGAAAGTGATGAGGACATGGACAGAGAGAGAGAAAGAGAGAGAGAGAGAGAGAGAGCAGCTGGTTTTGGAAACGTACTTCTTGCTTACTTGTTACTTGACAACGATGCTAGGTGCTAGTGATTAGCAGCGCTTCACAACATTGCAAAGACTAACGTAATCAATGGCTAACTCAATCTACGTAGGGCTACATATATTACCAACCTTGTATTAAGCATGGACTCCCGACGACACTCCAGCACAGACACCGATGGCACATCAAAGCAGTCGTCCCGAAAGTGTCGCGAACAAATAACTGCTCCAGGTCCTGGTTCAGCAAAGTCCGCTCGGGTTTGCCTAACAAACCTCACCCAGGACCGCCTTATCGCCGTGTTTTTAGGAAAATAATAGGTAGAAATACCCAACGCCTTATTAGCCACACTTCTGCAGCCTCCCACTACACAATAATTAGGCATGGTTGAAATAATTAACCGGCACGAATATAAAAACTTTACTACAACTATCAATGAATGAAGCGAGAACAACACCACCGAGCTTTTCGACTCCCTGTGAATACGTCATCCACCGGAGATGTCCGAAGATTTCCGAACGTGCAGATTTGGTTTCCGTTTCTTAGCAGCCACGCAAATAGTTCATACAAAACTGCGAATAAAATAATTATGACACTGCATATTATTATATGGATAGTAAAAGTAGGATGTTAAAAACATTATTTATCAATGACTAATTTTTTTTTTAACAGGAATGTTGACCTTTAACCATTGTCTACATGATTCATTGGGCTATCTCCTTTCAACCATGTCTAGGTTAACCATTGATACTTTAAGCTCTTCATCCATCTAAAAACCAACATACTATTGAATATACTGTAGGAAAAACATCTATGTCTATAGCAACGAACATGATTGTCTGGACAACAACCATTGTAAACCACTTTATTTCTGAAAATAACCACCATGGATAGCCTAGCAAACACCTCAAGTACTCTAGCAATATCCTAGAAACCTGTTCCACAATAAAAATCTACCAACCAGTTTAACCAATCAGTATCCATCCGCCCAACAACCTTTTACATTTTTCATATATCTCCATTCAACCATGTCTACATCATACTGTATTAAACTATTTGTGAAACATAGCAACCACTTAAGTAAAGGGGTGAGGTCCCGCTTTTCCGCTTCCGTTAAACTTCATGTGGCAAAGGGCAAGAGCAGTCATTCACACCTGGCCTCAAATTCAGGTTTCCAGGGTACCAAACATGCACTTCCCTTCAGGAAGCCACCCATGTGCTTCACACACTTAGTTTTTTCATAACATTCCTCCCATCATACTTCTCCCATCCCAGGGTGCCCCCACATACTTATGCTTCACCCATTACACTAACCCACATACCCATGCTTCACAGAATCACTTCAATTGCACAGAGGTCAACCTAACCTGGGGTCCCTCATATGGTTTACACAGCAGGTACACCTCACATTAACCTTCCCCCTTCTGACACCAACTGTATCGAAGGGTGAGAGCACCTGGAAAGGGTGCATTGGAGGGTTAGTTTATGTAACTTAACTGGATATTGAGATGCATAGTAATGATTCATGACAGCACATTATACAGGCAGCTCATTAGGGTTCAACTGCTACCATAACTTTTTTTGCCCTAGATGTAACTGATGACAGAAACCAAATGCACTGGAGATTGTGTTGTCAGAAATAGTTAAAAGGAATAAAACTGAGTACAAATCAGATACATAAAATCAGAATGAAGACAAATGGATTTTTTTGTCAACAGGAGAAAAGATGTGTTAACATTTTACATCTTCATCTTTAAATATATGACATGATTGCATGAACGATGCAAAAAGCTGCTCGACTTTTTAAAGCAGAAACACACCCTTTCTCCAATGCCGCTGTTGAGGCCAAACGTGGACACCGGACGGCGGCTGTTGGTGTTCAGGGGCCAGCTCTCCATCTTCACGCCCATGGCCAGACGGATGACCGGCACTTGGTGGCCCTCTTCATCAGCACTGGCGGCTTCCTCCAGAGAGGCCACCACCTTGGAGTCCACCAGCTGCTCATGGCTGGAGAGACAGGAAGAGAGAGAGAGAGATGTACATTAGCAAAATAGTAGGAGAAGTTACATGGGGAAAGCAGACACACAAACAGGAGGAGAGGGAAGATGACAGGAAAGAGAGGGGAAGGACATATTACCACCTAATGGCTGACTACCCTAGAAACCAGCTAAGGAACCACTTCACTTTCCTTAGCAATCACCATAAGTATCTTAGCAACACTCTAGCAACCATCTAAAGTACCTAGTACCTGCTGAGAAACCACTTCTATCTACATTGACAACCTAGTAACGCCAATGACCTGCTGAGAAACCACTTCTACATTGGCAACCTAGTAGTATACAGAACATAACTTATCCTCTGTGTGACAATACTGTACCATGTAGAATGGGAGAACAACTCTTGAGGGTCCTCCTCCTTCTCAGTGTTGCCTAGGCAACTTATGCAATTGCCCATTTTGTTGGCAACTGAGGGATTTTCTCTGTGTAAATGGAAGACATTTTAAAAAAAAGGTTTTAAAACTTGCATCAAAATAGCATATTTGTGCAACTGCTATTAGTTATGTTACTTTCCAACACACTGAGCGAGTACATTAGTTTAACCAAATAAAAACTTTACACACACTGACTTTGCACACATCCACCTCTCAACACACACACACTCACACACATTACATTACACACACACACACATGCATACACCAGATTTTCAGGACTTCATAGACCTTACAGCACCCCACAACCCCCCCCCCCCCCACACACACACACACAACAGACAACACACAACCCCCCACTCCACCCTTACAGCCACAACACCACCCCTCCTGCCCCCTCACCCCCACACATTTTTGCCATATTCCCACCCCAGCACTGCCCTCCACACATAGCACTGCCCCCCTCCCTCACACAAAGCCAATCATTCCTACTTTTTTGCCCAACAACCCGCTTTATGCCCCATCCCCACCTGAACCCCCCCCCCCCCCCCCCCCCCTCCACACAACACACCCCTCACACCCCTATCTTCCACCACCTCGACAAGATCCCCTATGCCCCTTTTAGCCACCCCCGCCCCCGACACAACCACTCATGTCTGCCCCATCCCCATCTCAACACAGCATTGCCACACACACAGCCTTGTCCCCCACACACAGCCCTCCAGCACCAGCACCTTCCTCACACTTACCCCTAACACCCCCCTCATGCCTCACCACGCCACACACAGGTTTACCCCATCCCCATCTCATCACAGCCACAATCCCCCCCTCCCCAACACACAGTCAAAACTGCCCCCCCCCCCCCCAACAGGCCATCATCAGCACTGCTGCCCCCCCCACCACCACTACTGCCATCCCTAACACCATGCCCTCTCACCCTCTCTCCTCACAAATGTTTGCCCCATCCCCACCTCAACACAGCACCCCCCCCCCCCCCCCCCCCCCGCATGTCTTTTCTGCCCTTATATGATTCACATGACTTCTGTTATTTTAACAGGCAGTCTCTGTTTTCAATGAATGAGCCATGGTGGCACACTAAACTTGATATAAATTTAGTTCCCAGCGAAACAATCAAGTGTGTAAAAGCACACAGGAGGAATATAGGACTTTTACTTTCTTTAACATCTGTTTGTCCACCTTTCGATATAATATGTAGAGGTTTTTAGCACCGGGCAGCTTTGGACAGCTCTTGTCGAAGCACATCACAACGATAATACGAAAACAACAGCATATACATTTCCATATGCACTACCAACCTACTGGTAATGTTTTTATGTGACTACTGGGCTAACCGTGGGGCTAACGGTCTTGTTTGAAACTCTGCATTCAGTTTCATATTAGACTAAAATTACGCTAGAGACAGTTTTGTTTTCTGTAGTTGTATGTTTTTTAAAGTCTTTTTTTCCTGACGGACACATGGTCGTTTTGCCAGCTGAAACAAGTCAGTGATTAGGGTCTTGCAGAGTACTCTGCTAATAATAATAATAATAATAACCTTTACTTGTATAGCACAGTTCATACATACAAGATGCAGCTCAAAGTGCTTTACAGTTTGGCAAGGTCACAACAAGACAGCATTTCTTGCAGTCCTATGGTATCAGAGTAATTGAACGCAATAATGAAATGTCGTAGTGACATAATGACGCAATGACCCATATTTTATCTACTTATTGAAATGAAACCTTATTTGTGAAATGATAATTCTCGGACTCGGTGACGTTCTTCAAGTGAAAAGATTCGGCTAAGAGTCACGATTTAGAAGACTCGCAACACCTATCTGGTTGGTGGTGACTGGTGTAAATTGTCTTGCTTGGCTAGTAAGTTAATAAGAATGATTAAAACATTCTCTGTCTCATGTATTACAACCTTATGCCATTTTGCTTATAGGATGTCTTATCCTTCTTAACACTCTTTTTCAGTAGGTCAGCTGGGGGTACAGACAGACAGTCCTCTAAATAAACTTTTTCCATCAGCCAATGTGACTAGTAGATTTTTATTAACCTACTAGCCAATCAGCAATTCAACTAGCTATGTGTTTATGGCCAGGAGTGGCCCAGAGCCATAGTGAGAGCGTTCTCTACCAGGTAAGGACAAACAGCCGAGACAATTGACTTTAGTCACCACCAATGAAATTGGCTAGTAAGTTTTTAGTTCTACCCACCAGCCTTGTAGACAGATGTTGTTGTTGTTGTTGTTGTTGTTGTTGTTGTTGTTGTTATTATTATTATTATATTCTTCCTCAATGTTACCTGAGGGCTTATATCCCCTCGCCCCTTCAGCATTTAAAAAGTCTATGTTTTTCTGTCTGTGGGTCTTTGTTAGTGCATAACACAGTTAGTGTTACCACATCAATCAAATCTCCAAGCGGTAAGCTTGATGGTAGGCCAAAGTATGTGTAAATAGGAGCCTTTTGGAGAGGTAGGCTACTGTGCATTTCCGAACAAAAACTTAACCCCAGGGGGCAAATCGTGAGTAGTTAAATCTTCAGTAGAATTACAGATCTGCCTTAGTCTAAAAAAAATGTTTTTCTGGAGGCCATACATCAAGGTCTTTGGATATGAACTACTAGTCAGAAGGAGTGTATTACGATCAGTCTTCTTTCAGTAGAGGGAGGTAAGGGGCTGCCCCTCCTCTATTTTAATTCAGATGTCAAGAAAATGTAAGCATTTACTCCACTAAAAATTGTAGATCTGGACTGTATTGAGGTAAGTTATAAATTCAGATAACTTGGCTTGCGTTTTTTTTTTAAAAAGGCACAGGACATCATCAAGATATCTATATAAAATGATTAGATTAGATTAGATTCAACTTTATTGCCATTAAAGATGTACAAATACAGGGTAACAAAATGTGATTTAGCATCTAATCAAAAGTGCAAGCAGCAACAAATGCAATATATACAGTATATACAGTACATTTTATTAAATACTCTAGTAATTACTGTATTCTATAGTAATTACGCACATTTGTTTTATAGAGTCTGTCGACCTAACGGCCCTACCGAGGACTCACCCCCCCCCCCATCCCCCCCCATCCCCAGGCACTCAGACCAACAGCAGTCGCACAACGGACCCCCTACCCCCCTCCAAAGTCCACCTTTTCCCCCTCCACCCAAACAGACCCACAGCAGCCACTACTCCACCCCACGAGCAGCCTAACAGCAGCCACCTGCAACAATTCACCCAATCAACGACCCGACTACAACCCACCCCCAGTCAACCACAGCCCCGGCAGAAGGGCTTCCCTAGGTTCTGCCTGAGGTTTCTTCCTTTTTTTATTTCCGGTTCGATTCAACCACATACAATTCAGGGAGTTTTTCCTCACCCCCGTTGCCCCTACGGACACGAGCAGGAACTGTCATCAGCACATCGACAACCTTCCTGCACCACCAAAATGCAACAAATGCTTTTTACATGTGTAGCCTGCGGAATTTGTACCACACAGGACACAAACTTGTTGGGGTTCGGTATTTTATTTTCCAACCCAGTGCAATATGTTCTGTCTCAAAGTTCACACTGGCATAACTCAAGATTACGTTCAACTTTTACAAGTAACAAAATACGGCAGTGGGCTTACCTAAAAAACGGAAAAGTAGACGAGATTTTAGAAATACATCACCCACTTATATCATTTACAAATTCAGAATTAACTTTTACATTCACTTACAGGTTCGTTGTTCCTTCTATCGGTGTACACAGCAAACGTGTTGAATAATCTTCAAACCTCAGCTTTCAACGGCCAGCAACACTATGATCACATTACGTACTGAATAAAACATTCCAAAATCTTAAAGCTTCTTAATAAACTGCTCTCTTGTGTAACTTGTTAACAGAAAGATTTCTAAATCAGATGAGCTCGCTCAACACATGTCTCTCTTCGGTAAAACCATACCAGGCAAAACCTTTACTCAAATGGTCAACAACAATAGGATTTTTCTCCCTCTAAAGGTATAACTCAGGTCCTCAAAGAAAACAAAATAAAAACAAAACAAATTTGATCATGTAAATGACCCAGTCTATAACCAAAGCTAACACATCTATTATTTCTTTTTATCACTTGGTTACATTTGTGTTCACGCAAGAGCCTGCATCAACGGGGCATTGCGTTGTTGCGTTGTTGTGACCTTGCATTGTTAAAACACTACGCCACTCCATTATTGAATTCAAATGCTATTGACTGCAAGAAATGCTGTTTTGTTTGTGACCTTGCCAAACTGTAAAGCACTTTGAGCTGCATCTTGTATGTATGAACTGTGCTATACAAGTAAAGGTTATTATTATTATTATTATAGTAATTACTGTATTCTGTAGTAATTACGCACAGTTGTCACGCACGTCATAGCCTATTTTATGATGACAATTATACGAAAAAGTATAACCACAAAAAGGAAGCAAAAGTGGAGTGTGGGTGGTGCGTCATGAGTCTTGGAAAAATGAGAGGGTGGAGCAAGGGCGTCTGGTTTCAAATAGGTCCTCTTCACGACCATATAGTGGTAGTTGCGCGCCACTTTTAGAACACTTGTTCTGAGTTGAACAGCAAGCTTTGTAATCATGAGTGGACGCGGAAAAGGAGGAAAGGGTCTTGGAAAGGGTGGCGCTAAGCGTCATCGCAAAGTCCTTCGTGACAACATCCAGGGCATTACCAAGCCCGCAATCAGGCGTCTGGCTCGCCGTGGTGGTGTGAAGCGTATCTCTGGGCTCATCTACGAGGAGACCCGTGGTGTGCTGAAGGTGTTCCTGGAGAACGTTATCCGTGATGCCGTCACCTACACCGAGCATGCCAAGAGGAAGACCGTCACAGCCATGGATGTCGTCTATGCTCTGAAACGCCAGGGTCGTACTCTGTACGGATTCGGAGGTTAAATGCTTTACCATTTGTCAAACATCAAAGGCTCTTTTAAGAGCCACCCACATATCTTCTAAAGCAAAAGTTCTGAGTTTGTTTCGTTATCGTTGTTGGATCAGTTTTAAGACTACATTAACGACAAAGATCATACAAGATCTCCACAGCATGTATAATATCTCGGGTGTTGTGTAATATTGCTACAGTGCCTGTTTCCTACTATATGCTATAGTGCTCCTTTACTACAATCCTGTATTAGAGCAGAATGTCACAAAATACAATGAGATTCTGTGGTATTCCTATATTTCTACAATAAAAAGCGTTAAAATGCTGTAAAACTATGGTAGCCCCTTATAATACGTTTTCCGAAGCGTAACATTCGGTGTGCTTTGTTTAGAGGAGCACAGCACATATCCTGTCGAATGAGCTACTTTACATAAAAATACTCCACAGAAAAGCAACCACACAGTAAGGGCGGCTTCAGCTGTGATGTAAAAAAAATGTCGCGCCTATTCTTCACATGCAAATGCATGCTTTATGCTCTCGGGTCTGAAGACTTCTGCTAAGTACTTAATGCATACGTCTCATACATTAGAAACACATCGTATATATGTGTTTTCACTATAGGCAGCATTTACGAACTCTAACTGTAGTGAACCAAAATAGCAGTGATGTAGATTATTTCATTTTAACATTTATTTTTCTTTATATAAATGTAATAACAAAAGGCATCTTGTAATAGTAGACTGTAGTAGTAGTAGTAACAATTATATCAAACAATAAATGCTATTGTCGGGCAAGATATATAGACAGTAGATACTACATAATTACATTATTAAAATAATAGATCATTAAGTGCGGGAAATAAGTTGGAAAAAGTGCGGGCTAAACATTTTGTGGGCGGGCTGGAACTGAACACTGGGGACCTCCCCTCTGTTTCAAAGTAACCAATCCTGCCTTGTTTCAAATTGGAGGGAAACGATTCAGCATTGTCTTTGTGACGCCTTGGGGTAGCTGTACATATATATGGCACTGGAGATTTGCAACACAGTAGAGTTTGAGTTTTCAGACCGAGCATCATGCCTGAGCCAGCAAAGTCTGCCCCCAAGAAGGGCTCCAAGAAAGCCGTGAGCAAGACCGCCGGGAAGGGCGGTAAGAAGCGCAAGAGGACCAGGAAGGAGAGCTATGCCATCTACGTGTACAAGGTCTTGAAGCAGGTCCACCCCGACACCGGTATCTCCTCCAAGGCCATGAGCATCATGAACTCCTTCGTCAACGATATCTTCGAGCGCATCGCTGGTGAGGCTTCCCGCCTGGCCCACTACAACAAGCGTTCCACCATCTCCTCCAGAGAGATCCAGACTGCAGTGCGTCTGCTTCTGCCCGGTGAGCTCGCCAAGCACGCCGTGTCTGAGGGAACCAAGGCCGTCACCAAGTACACCAGCTCCAAGTAGAGAGTTCATCCAGCGTTTCCCCACCCAAAGGCTCTTTTAAGAGCCACCCAAAGTTTCTCTGAAAAGCAGTTCCAGTTTTTCCGTGTTCACTTTGTCGGGTTAACTTTAGTTAAATAGTTTTACGCACATTGTACTTTACACACTTGTAATGGTTCATAGCCCATCATATTCTAGTTGCCCAACTGTGTATGTTTCTAATACATCTGTTTAAATCCGTCATGTATATTAATATCAAATTATCCCGACCTGTGCATACATGCCCCATTTATAAATTGTTTTGATTGTTCGTTAAATAAAACTGCTTAGCAATCGGAGTTTTATAGCTGTGGTCAAACGTAGCTGCGTTTGGTGTGAGTTAAGCGCTTGTGAAAACAGCATGAGGTAGATTTTAAGTTATAACATAATGGGGAAAATTGCGACAAACGGAATAGCAGTTAAATGCCTGGAGGATGTGATTGAAACACATCGCTGAGTACACTTGCAGTGAAATTGGTGAATAGACGTCAGTATACCAGTGACTTGCTGAAACATTGTACAGCATATAATAAAAGTTCACAACGTGTGTAATAACATGTAACATGTAATAAAGCGTTTGCTAAGTGTAATGTAATGTAACATTAAGTACCTGTACTGTTAGGTTTAGGGTTGACATTGGAGTTTTAGATGGACTGTAACTGTGAAAGTAGTCTAGTAGTAAGTAGTCTGTTGCATACTTAGGCTACTATGTTAGGCCTACGATAAAATGTTACCTTACTCTTAGACTATATGTATCAGGTCAAAAAAAATCCATTAAGTAGTATAAAATGGAAATACTTAAATCACTTACATTTCAAAACTGCAGTAGGCTGCGTTGTATGTATGTAGATGTCGTTATGTTTATCCTATTTGGTCAGATATTAAATGTAGTAGGTATCTATCTCTAAATGTTGCTAGCTTAACTTCTTGTGTTATGTCATTGTGTGTTAAGAAATAATTACATGTACTCCTAGTCTGGATGAGCATAAACGGACCCAAAACGCAGACTTCTAAGTGTGTGTCTATATGGATTCATTGAGGCGCCCCTGCAACCCAACCGCGCTCTGTAGTGCGCTTGATAATACTGAACACAAAACGGTGTATATTTGATAAATTACATTCATTCCAAAATATTCAATGTACATGTTAATGTTTGATTGTGTGCCACATCTTCGCTTATTATTTCCCACACATTCCCAATAACATTATGCGTCTGTGGGGTTAGATCAAATATGGGTTGGACAAACCCGAGGGCTGTGTTTTACTCAGTCCAAATAGATCTAATTTCAGTAGTATTAAATTAGCTGTGAGCAATTTATTACCATTTTCATAGGTGGTCGAGTTTATGAATTTATTCATTTGGTCTTCGGTGTCAACATGTGATGTGATTTTACTAATTTAATAGATGAGTTTTCTCGACAAAGCAAACAAAACTCACTGCAACCCCACCTTGACTCATACTATTGCAGGGTAGTTAAATCGCGAAAACAGTGAAACTAAGACCTTGTTCGTGTTTTCTAGAAAGTGCAGGTATCGAATGTATCATCGGGCTGGTTTGATTATCTAAATGGAGTTTCTTTATACACATATTTTAACATAATCCGAGTGCAGAAAACACAAGCGAGCTCCTCGCAGCGGCGAGAGACGGGGGAGCTCTGACGGTTGAGTCTCGACGGTTCTCATCTCGATTTTAAGTCCTGCCCACTGGCATGTCTAGTCACTCATTCGCTCAGAACTCTCCACTAGCTTGTGTCCGTCGAAAAGAAAGTAACAAGAATGGCAGATGCTGCTCCAGCCCCCGCTGCCGCACCGGCAAAGGCCCCCAAGAAGAAGACACCCAGGCCCAAGAAAACTGGCCCGAGTGTTGGGGAGCTTGTTGTGAAAGCAATCGCTGCATCCAAGGATAAGAAGGGAACGTCCCTTGCCGCTCTGAAGAAAGCTCTGGCAGCTGGTGGGTATGATGTGGAAAAGAACAAGGCTCGTATCAAGGTGGCAGTCAGAGGACTGGTCACTAAAGGCACGCTTATCCAGACTAAGGGTATCGGTGCTTCTGGATCCTTCAAGCTGAGCAAGAAGCAGGCAGAGCCCAAGAAGAAGCCGGCGAAGAAACCAGCGGCCAAAGCCAAGAAGCCAGCCGCGAAGAAGCCTGCAGCTGCGAAGAAGCCCAAGAAGGCAGCGGCCAAAAAGCCAGCCGCCGCCGCCAAGAAGTCCCCGAAGAAGGCTAAGAAGCCCGCTGCGCCTGCGAAGAAGGCTGCAAAGAGCCCCAAAAAGGCAAAGAAGCCCGCCGCTCCCAAGAAGTCAGCCAAGAGCCCCAAGAAAGCCAAAGCAGCCAAGCCCAAGGCGGCTAAGCCTAAAGCGGCCAAGCCCAAGAAGGCAGCACCTAAAAAGAAGTAAATGCTGTGTGAAGTTTTGCAAACTACAGATCAAAGGCTCTTTTAAGAGCCACCCAATATTCTCATTTATTGCATCTATTCCAGTGAAATACTGCAAATGTATTTTTAATTTGGCGTTGCAAATATATATAATCATATGAATATATATAAGTTCTATGAGGCGACACACTGTTGTTCAGCCAGACATAAATGCGCACTGTCTCATAAATCCCCGATAACATTAACTAAACGTGTATAACGCCACCGTTAGTACAGAGAACACGTCCATTCTGTTCAAAATCACTGAAAAAGACGCGGGAGGCACTGGCCTGTGTTCCCCCACATAGAACACTGCCTAATACATATAGAACACAAAGGACTGCTTAATATAGGCTACATGGATTGCATTAACTCCAGTGAAATACTGCAAACTTGAGGCTTTTTAATTGACGAATGTGATGGTTGGAAGTATATATGAATGATGGATTAGGCGGCACTTACATATAAACGTAAATAAAACCCAACTCAACCAACCCTATGTCTTAAGTAACACTAACCAACCGTCAATAACTGAACACTACAATGAGTACACGAAACACGACCATTCTATTCAAAACCTCTGAAAATCAAGTAGCCTATTTAATTCACAGAGTCGTCAAACATTGAGTTTTTAATTAGTATACATAATCTTTAACCATTTCTTTATTTGTTAAGCAAAATGTAAGACCCCAGTTTCGGAACTGAAATGTATACCATATGTAATGAATTCTAATTCATGATTTACCAATTTATTATCAACTTATTTTGTTTCATTTATTTGAGCGTATTCTTTGTCACAGAGAACCGACGAGGGAAAACTGCAGGCGCCAATCCAAGCCCAGGCAACGTCACAATTTTAACTGCAAAGTGATTGGCTCTCAGCCTTATGACTTCAGCCATTCAGGGACTCCGAGGCGCGTTCACAGTAAGGGATAACTACCGAGGTAACAGAAGAGTAACTATTCAACCTTCGAGAATTATCGTAGAGAAGCAAATATGAGTGGAAGAGGCAAAACCGGTGGTAAGGCCAGAGCTAAGGCTAAGACTCGCTCTTCTAGGGCTGGACTCCAGTTCCCCGTAGGTCGTGTTCACAGGCTGCTGCGTAAAGGCAACTATGCCGAGCGTGTTGGCGCTGGTGCACCAGTGTACCTGGCTGCTGTGCTGGAGTATCTGACTGCTGAGATCCTGGAGTTGGCTGGCAACGCCGCTCGTGACAACAAGAAGACCCGTATCATTCCCCGTCACTTGCAGCTGGCTGTGCGTAATGACGAGGAGTTGAACAAACTGCTCGGTGGAGTCACCATCGCTCAGGGTGGTGTGCTGCCCAACATTCAGGCTGTCCTGCTGCCCAAGAAGACCGAGAAGTCCAAGTAGATTTGTCTACGAAACTTCTACCCAAAAGGCTCTTTTAAGAGCCACCCACATATACCAGTAAAAGTCAATTCCAAGTCCATATAATGTGATTTTATATGGTACGTCTCTCCCAGTCACCCTATTAATACCAGTTATATAAAACTGCCATAAAGGGTGAAAATGGTTTCATTAGCTTCAGTAAAAGAATGCATATATATACATACATTATATATCTACATAATGAGTATCAGTAGGCCCACGACCTTTTCTGGATGGTAGGATACTTTCGGTATTGATCTACAGTGTAGAATTTTTTTAAAAACGGATATAAAAATATTGAAGGAGAGCCTGTCCAAACGTTTAGTTGAAAAGTTGAAATATATAGCTAAGAGAATAGGGTAGCTGTTTGGTTTTATCTCAACGTCTGACTGCATAACATACAAGCTTTGTTGTCGTAAAGATGATTTCCATTATTTTATTTCTTATTATATTTAAAAACTTTGTAATACAGTAGCCTAATCTAAAGGCGCTGGCAAGGTGAGGGCGGCTGAGCGTTGTGCTGTCTGGTTTGAATGTCGGGCGCCTTTCAACATGAAACACTAAATGCAGGAAACATGACATTCTGAACGTTGCTAAATGCAGGAAACATACAATTCTGAGCGTTGTTGTGTCGGTTGTACAAAGGCATATATTAGTTGTGGTTTTATTTCCAGATAATACTGGTAAATATAAGATTATGTATTTCTATCCTATTACCTATACCAATAACGTAAAAGCGCTCGCAAAGTGAGAGCAGGGCGGGGGTGGTGCTATTTGGCTTGAAATTTAGGCGCCACTTAGAAGTGAAGAAAATATCTCCAATCAGAAGGGATCTACAAGTCAACGTCATCGGGGGTTGGTCTGGGCTGTAGTGCTTAAATAGCCGACTTCTCCGCCTGAGTGTTATAGTACTCGCTTCGAGGAAAGTACAGCAATGGCAAGAACCAAGCAAACCGCTCGCAAATCCACCGGAGGAAAGGCTCCGAGGAAGCAGCTCGCCACCAAGGCAGCGCGTAAAAGCGCACCAGCCACCGGTGGAGTGAAGAAGCCCCATCGTTACAGGCCAGGAACTGTGGCTCTGAGGGAGATCCGTCGCTACCAGAAATCCACTGAGCTGCTGATCCGCAAGTTGCCTTTCCAGCGCCTGGTCAGAGAAATCGCTCAGGACTTCAAGACCGATCTGCGTTTCCAGAGCTCTGCTGTTATGGCTCTTCAAGAGGCTAGTGAGGCTTACCTGGTTGGTCTGTTTGAAGACACCAACCTGTGCGCCATCCACGCCAAGAGAGTGACCATTATGCCCAAGGACATCCAGCTGGCTCGTCGCATCCGCGGGGAGCGTGCCTAAAATAACCCTGTATCAACTATAAACGGCTCTTTTAAGAGCCACCCAAATGTCTATTTAAAAGCGCCTTTCCACTACACTCGATATACAACTTGATGAATATCCCTACTCACGAATGAACATTGGGAGAATAATATTTGTAGAACATTTATGGAACTTTCACGAAATTGTACATACAACACCATTGATTAGAATCTCTCAAGGCGTGCACAAGGACAATGCTGACTCCTTTCCCTCCAATTCTAAACTAGCGAGGATTGGTTACTTTGAAGCAAAGGGGAGGATCCTTTGTTTTAAACGCCAGTCCGCCCACAAAATGTTTAGCCTGCACTTTCTTCAGTTTATTTTCACGAGCAAAAGAGGTAGTATAGTGTCTAATAGTATTAATATATTATTTCACAGTCAGGAGGGACTTTCTTTTTACATTTATGTGAATATGAAACTTCTAGTACTACAGTGCAAAAGAACAAAGTACACACAATACTGGACGATGTTGTTGGTCAGTAGTGATATTCACCACAGTGTCACAGTCCTTATTAAATGGACTACACTCATTAACCTCTTGCTTGCTATCATACAGTGGATGAGTGATAACTTCTGAAAAGTGTCACATTGCGGGTGTAACAACTTTATAAAACTCAATAAAGACTGAACTGAACTATTATTAATTGGAGATGAGAGCTCTCTAGTCCAGTCTGAGGAACTGAAGCTGAAGCTCTCTACCCCAGTCTGGGAAACCTATGCCAACATGCCAGAGGAGAACAGGTAGAAGTCATTCTTGATTCTGACTTTAGCTTCAGTTAGCTGTAGTTTATTTTAGTAAACTATAGTTTACTATAGTGTTTTTGAACTTAACTATGGCGATTTTACTATACTCTACTATACTTGAAGATGTAGTTATAATACCACATAATTACTATAGTGTAGTGTTTGTGAACTATACCATAGTAATATTGGCCCGGGCCTGACTTGGGCCTTACCCAGGCCTGACCGGAGCCTCACCCGGTTAAGGCCTGTTAAGGTGGCTATTGGCCTGTCCCTGGCCTGGCCTGATATTGGGAAGACTGCTACTGGCCTGGACCGATAGCATGAAGATGGCTACTAGCTTGGCCATGGCCTGGCCTGGTAGTGTAAAGGAAGCTACTGGGCTAGCCTTGGTGTTAGCCTGGGCCTGGTCTGACCTGATAGTGTGAAGGTGTGTAGCAGCTATAATAATGTAAGAAAATGTCTGAGCCAATAATGTAATAACCTGTTATTATAATGTAATATGTTATTACCTTATTGGTTAGTTATTACATTATTGGCTGGTTCAAAAACAACTGCCAATAATTTAATGATCTCTTAATATAATGTAAGGACGTCACTTCCCGGAACCAACAACGGAGCAGGGAGTGGGAAACGAGAGAGTTCGCTGTTTGTGTTTCCAGCTGTTAACAGAACATTATAAATAAAGATACCAATTTCCTATCTAAGTTTCTGATCCTTCTTGCGGAGGCGCTACCGACCGGCCCCACTCTAATCTACTTATTCACTTTGCCAGTTAACCGTGAGTACGTTAAAAGGTGACTAAGGTCAATTTCATAATATGAGTGCCTCCCCTACTTATCATTACTTGGGTTCAACTGGGAATAGCCGTTGCTCTGGTCGCCCATGGCCGATTTCCATTCTGGCTCTCCACGTACATAATGTGCAACTAGTCTAGAGAGTGCCAGCGGTTATGCTGCTGCCACAGGTGCTTGTTATCTAATCTATTACCACCATTCGTCTCAGAAGTACGGGGTCGGTAGACCACCCGTACGAGTTACTACTCGTCTAGTATAAACTCGGCATAAGTCACCCCCGCTACGGCATGACAGTTCAACATAACATGGTCCACTCCTAGGTGGCTAGACAGTGACTCCAGGACGACGGCCAGTCCGCCTGGGTTTGAAACTAACCCTAGTCAGGTATTATGGCAACGCCGTTACCCGCGCCTACTTAAACAAGCTAATCCGTTCGGATAGAGACCAAGGATCAGAATGATAACAGTTTATTAGTCAGGTAGCCTACAAGCTACTGAACCAAGTTGCAATATCCCGCTTACAGTCAAATCAATGAATAACATGTAGTTACAAATGGACTATGGAATGACATAGAAAACACAAACAGTCAAAGTATGAACATCGCCTACCTCTCTACCCAAAAGTGTCTACACACCAGTGTGAAAATGTCATGGACACACACATAGTGCGGGAGTATCCCTGGTAAAGATAACTCCAAGAGTTTTCACTCACTTTCCCTTAAATACCCAGTCTTGGTCCTTTGTTTCAAGCACACCAGGAGGTGTTATCTTTGGGGCAGGGGGGCTGGAGACAGCCCCCTGCCTCGTATTACCTAGAGACCTTAGGATTTGAGATCTTTATTAGAATAACCCGAGTCTGCTTCAGAACTGAGACCAGTATACCACTCACACTGAGACCATCAAAATGAACCCAAACGTGACAAGCAAGTATCATGGCATTCCTACAATATAATACACCCTTAATTCTCATCTCCTTATAGTGATGGAGACCTGGGAACATCCCTGCACCATTTGTTGGCAGAGAACTGATAGGAGCACACAATGGGTGGTGGCACCTAACTAAACACAGTGAGGAATTAATGATAAACAGTGGTTTTCGTTCTTGTGGAGTAAAGCAATGGGCCAGATGGCCATTTGACACCTTATCTGAGGTTTATCACCAACACAGAGAGGCACTGTAAATTCCTCTGTGCTACTGACTGAGTCGCCAGACCCATCGGAACCTTACAATAATTTAAAGGAACAGTATGTAAGAAATAAATATAAATTAATCATGAAATGGTTCTGATATATCATCATTTATTTCAGTAATTCATTTCACACAGACTGGCATATTTCAAGTGTTTATTTATTTTAATGTCGATGATTATAACTGATGAAAATCCCCAAATTGAGTATCTCAGAAAATTAAAATATTAAAATAAAAATATACAGAGTGGGGGCTTGGCGGATGTGGAGAGGTAGACTGTTCCAGAGAGTGGGGGCAGCAAAACGGAAGGCTCTATCACCAAAAGTCCGTAGTTTGGACCGGGGGATGACAAGCTGGTTCAATATTGGGGACACCTGGTGCCACACTGTAATCAGATAATTAACTTAAAACACCTGCAAAGGGTTTTAAATGGTCTCTCAGTCTAGTTCTATAGGCTACACAATCATGTGGAAGACTGCTGACCTGACAGTTGTCCAAAACATGACCAGTGACACCTTGCAGAAGGAGGGCAAGACATAAAAGGTTGTTCATAAAGAAGCTGGCTGTTCACAGAGCTCTGTGTCCACGCATATTAATAGAGAGGTGAAGGGAAGGAAATGCAGGTAAACAGACAGACAGGGCTCTTAATGAACTTTTTTCATCACCAGCCAATGTGGCTAGTAGATTTATTAACTTTCTAGCCAATCCTAGCCAATTCAACTAGCCATTTTTGGACAATATAAGACAATAAATAAGATGATAAGACATGCATTTTAATAAATGAGGAAATGTAGGATATCTGTTTATGGCCAGGAGTGGCCCAGAGCCATAGTGAGAGCATTCTCTATCGTTCTGGTAAGGACAAACAACCGAGACAATTTACTTCAGTCACCACCAACCAAATTGGCTAGTAAGTTTTTATTTCTACTTGCCAAAATAAACTTTCACCTGCATTTGGTGGGTTGGTGGGTGTTATTTTAGAGCCCTGTAGACAAATGTATTATTATTATTATTATTATTATTATTATTATATGCTTCCTTAATGTAAGATGAGGGCTTATATACTCTAGCCATAAAGCATTATTACATACCTTCATCATTTTCAATTCTATGTTCTTCGGTCTGTGGTTATTCTGTCTGTGCATAACAGTTAGTTTTTCCACATCAATCAACTCTCCAAGGTCTGAGCTTCACAAGGAGATAAAGCATTTGATGGTAGGCCAAAGTATGTGTAAACAGGAGCCTTTTAAAGAGGTACTGTGCAATTCCGAACAAAAACTTGGATTTTCCCCTCCTCTATCACATGTCAAGAAAATGTAAATATTTAGAATCAAATTTCACTGAAAATTGTAGATCTGGACTCATTGTATTGGGGTAAGTTATAAATTCAGATAATTCGGCTTTTAGTCTTTTAAAAAGGCACAGGACATCATCAAGATATCTATAATATCTGATAACTCTAGTAAAAAGGATTGGATTAGATTTAACTTGATTGTCATTAGACATGTATAATTACAGGGTAACAAAATGTAGTTTAGCATCTCATCAGACGTGCAAGGAGAAGCAAATGCAATATATACAGTATATACAATATAGAACAATATACAGTATATTACAGTGTAGTATGCAGTGAATTATTGTAATGTATTGTAAATCTATTGTTATATACAAATAAATAGTATTTATTATTATATTAGTATATTTTAGTAAATGCTATAGTAAATTCTGTAGTAAGTACTGTACAGTCAATTCTATAGTAATTACGCACAGTTGCCATGCAATTCATGATGATAATTTCACAAAAAAGTATAACTACAAAAAGGAAGTAGAAAGTGTATGGCCCAGATACTCGATTGTGTGTACTCGATGAGTGTGGGTGGTGCGTCATGGTGACGTAAAGAGTACTCCATATTCGCGCCTTGAGTCTTTGTGAAAATGAGAGGGTGGAGCAAGGGCGTCTAGTAGTAGTTTCCAAACAGGTCCTCTTCACGACTATAAAGTGGTAGTTCGGCGCCACTTTCAGCACACTTCTGAGTTTAATCAGCAAGCTTTATAGTCATGAGTGGACGCGGAAAAGGAGGAAAGGGACTTGGAAAGGGTGGCGCTAAGCGTCATCGTAAAGTCCTTCGTGACAACATCCAGGGCATTACCAAGCCCGCAATCAGGCGTCTGGCTCGCCGTGGTGGTGTGAAGCGTATCTCTGGGCTCATCTACGAGGAGACTCGTGGTGTGCTGAAGGTGTTTCTGGAGAACGTTATCCGGGATGCCGTCACCTATACCGAGCATGCCAAGAGAAAGACCGTCACAGCCATGGATGTCGTCTATGCTCTGAAACGCCAGGGTCGTACTCTGTACGGCTTCGGAGGTTAAATACTCTACCTTTTGCCAAACACCAAAGGCTCTTTTAAGAGCCACCCACATACCTTCTAAAGCAAAAGTTCTGAGTTTGTGTCGGTGTTGGAAAAGTTTTAAGGCTATCCTAAAGACAAGTCTTGCAAGGTTTCCACAGCATGTGTAAGGTCTCTGGTTCTCTAATGTTGCTACCATTAATGTTTACTACTATATTTTTTTCTAACTATAGTGTTCCTGTACTACAATCCTATATAGCAGAATGTCCGAAAATACAATGAGATACTGTGGCATACCTGTATTTCTACAACAACAAGCCTTACAGTGCTGTAAAACTATTGTAGTACTATGTAATACGTATACGTACTATATAAGTACTATATAATAGATTGATGCTGCGGTGTCCTTTGTTTTGAGCACAGCACATGTTCTGCTACTTTTCAGAAAAATACTTAACCGAAAAGCAACCACACAGTAAGGCCGGCTTCAGATGTGATTGTCGCGCCTATTCTTTACATGTAGCTGTCTTAAGTAGCCTAAATTCATTTTAACACACAAAGATGAGTTGGTAGACACATTTACTAATAAACACATTTACCAATAAACACAACGGTAATATAAACCGTCAGGCATCTTCTCTTTTTCGGCGCCTCCTTCAAACCCTGCGCCGCATATATTGCATACCGCCCTTTTGCACCCTACACTGACGTCGCGTGACGGTTTAAATGTATACCCTCTATTTTAATCTGGTATCTTGTAACTAATAGTACTATTCTTTTTTTTCTCCTTCCGCCCCGTGCTCGCGACCAACGAGCCACAGCTAATGATGAAGTGGGGGTCACAACCGTCCACAACCAACCGTGAACTTGTTACGTCAAAATATCTTTCAGCCACGTTGATGGCAAGATATTTTGTATCGCTTTGCTGCCCTCTAGCGGTAATGGGCACTGTTGGATAGAGCGACGATAAGAAACATTTTGCATCGGAACTTGATTTGCCGCACACGTCTAAAAGGACTTTGGATTTACTAACATAAAAACGTTGATTATTAATCTGTTCATTTTATTCAACATCTGACTGAGCTGAGTGCAATGTTTGGCGAGTCGACTTTGGATTAAAACTATGTAATAATTCTTTTACAGTTGTATTGAGGCATTTACAGTATTGCATTTCTGTAGTTAGGGTACAAAAACGTATTTTATTCCACTTTATTTATATAAACATTCACATTTTGCTTTGCCGTTATCTGTGAGCTGCCAGTTATTGTATTTCACAAGAGACAACTGCTGATCAAATGCTGATCTGGATAGTGGATGGTGTGTTTGACTATTGATAATTTCTGGAAAGACAAAGGTTTGTAATTTAAAATGGTGTGTGTTTTGTCTGCAGTTTGGTCCGGCATTGTACCTGTGCTACAGGAGAGCTGTTGCCACAGCCAATGCTCTGGTCTATGAAGCAGGTGAGTTCTCCCACACAGCTAAGCGTGCCATCTTTTGACAAAACCTGAAAGGATCAAATGGAAGCATCCAGACGTCAGACACAACAATTCCACACCTCTGACAAAACAAACCACTGCAATTCATGTTGGCACACAGAAATATCATTATTTTGGAATGAAACTGAACGTGCAGTATTGCTACAGATATTCTGTGTCTTGTGGGCTAATTAATGTTTGTATAATGATAAACGCTCTATTACTGTATACTTCTGCACACACAGCAACAAGAACGCAGTGCAGGTCACACACCTTTGGCGTAGTTGTTGTCCCGTCTGAAGCCCAAAGTTGGGGCTTTGTGTCGTCATGAGGCTTGCACTTTTTGGCTTCTGGAAGCTCCCAACAAAGCAGAGAGCCCCATGGCTACAAAGTAGGAACATGCACAAGTTGATTACAAATGTCTGTCTATATTTACTGTGTGTGTGATGTTTCCTGCAGGTCTCATGAGCAGATACCCTGAGGAAGATCTGGAATCCTTCCCTCTTCCAGACTCTGTGCCGGTCTTCTGTCTGCCCATGGGAGTGACAGTGGAGAGCTGGCCCCTCAACACCAAGTACCAGCTTCCTGTTTTCTCCACATTTGTTCTCACCACTGCCACTGGAGAAAAGGTGTGTGTCTGCTGGAAAGAGCCAAGCAGCTTTTTGTACTGTTTATGTCAGGTATCGGGTTGGTTTAGCCAGGTATCACTTGTTTTCTCTCATCAATTGCAGGAGAAATGTGTCCTCAGTTATGGCAGCACTTGAACCATATTGAACTGGCTGTATAATGTGTTGTCATGAGTCATTAACCATGCCTCTGAATAGTCAATTCAGTTACATATAATCTAACCCTCCAATGCCCAATGCCCCCTTTCTGCCAGGTCTACGGTGCTGCCATCCAGTTTTATGAGGCCTATCCACGGGAGGCACTGACAGAGCAGCAGCACATGCGCCTGGGCCTGGTGAGCGTTGTGGACCGGCGGCCCATCACCAGCCGCTTGGTGCAGGTGAAGAAGAGTGTGTGTGTGCTCTCACACTGGCCCTTCTTCGAGGTGTTCCAGAAGTTTCTAAACTTCCTGTATCGGTACTCCATCTCCGGTCCACACGTGCTGCCTTTGGAAAGGTGAGGCGCCCAGAGAGGCTGTGGAAATGAACAGGGTTGGGTAGATACACAAGCACATAATGTGGGACTAGAGCACTGATAAACTGTAACAAAAATGCAATGTGTGTGAATATATGTATGTATATATATATATACAAATATGTATGCATGTACACATATGTATGTACCAGTACACATGTGGGTTTTGTGGCTATAAGGAAAGAAAAGCATGGTTGAAGTTCTTGAAATGTGTCATTCATTTCTTTGCATGTGTTGTGTTCTGCCCCAGGTACATCTCCAACTTTATGCACAATGTGCCTTTGCCCTCCCCCCTACGCCCCCGCGTCTTGGTGCAGGTGAGACCCATGTCACCACCCATGCCACACACTGGCACCACACTCACACCAGGCCATTTGAGTCTCAGCCCCTTTGCTTCCTCCTCACAACCATCTGTGTCCATGCACTGTACAGAACCTATACCTGATTTATTCTGCTCATTCATATTCAGCATGTGTGAAGGCTAGCAAATGGGAAACATTTCCATTCTCTTGTATGTACTATCTTTTATGTCAGGAACAAAAAGGTAATGCTTGATGTCTTGTCTTTGGAAAGGATTCTGCAAGACTTATGTACAGGCATGTTGGTTGCTGTGTTATTTGTTTCTGTGCCTTGTGAGTTACTTTACATCCTCCACAGGATGGTATTACCAGTCTGGGTAATGACCAAAAGTCTATAAAGCAAGCAGTAGCCAACAGAAGGAATATTTTCTTTTACATGAATGACAATGCCTCTTTTGGAATAAATACTCAATGTCAGCACAAGGGGACAGTTTGACTGTGTCTGCCAAACTCTAATTCATAGAAACTCTGATGCCTTTAGATTGTATTGCGATTCTATCTGGGGTTTGATTTGGTGTCTAGTTGGTTGAGATCAAAGCATGTCATAGATTAAATGTTGATCTGCATGTGATCATCACAGCACAGTGCAACACAGAATTGTTTGTCTTCTTAATGAAAAATTGTGTTTACTGGCGATACATTGACAGTATTTTTTTTCTTTTTTAGCTGTCTCCTTACGACAACCTATCATCCCCCCTCCCTGTCAGGTAAGTAAGGAACCCTTTTTGGCACACCGATAACACTTACACCTGACTTGCACACCTACCTCCTCTCTCTTCTTTTGGCTGGCACTGAGGTGGCCCAATAGGATGCACTACATGATGGCTGTCCTCACATCCTTTCACAGTCTTTTTTAGGTACTCTGTAGTCCTAGTCCACATTCAGCTCCTCATTCAGTGGCTCTGAACACAAGTGGGAATACCCCTAGGACTGTTGTACTAACTAAGGGGTGCAGGGTCAATAATGGTTGAATTAAAACACTGCATCCTTTTGTCTTTTTCTCTGTCATTGCCTAAGTGTCTTTCTCCCTCGTTGTCTTTTTGTCAGCACATGGTTTCACTGTTACTTATGACCTTCATCTCCCTCATATTAGGTTAAGACCTTTACCTGTGGCTGCAGTGATTTCAGCCACATGTCAGTTCATTGCTGCTCATTGCTTATGTGTGTTTTTGGCATTACCTGTGCTTAGTGATGGGCAACCTGATTTTAGACACTACTATCCAGTAAGTATGACATGTTTGTTTCAGCATTTACTAAATCAGCTGATTGTAATCAGCAACAGCACAACCAGTGAAGTCACTGGTATTTACCACACAGGTGGAACCAGTTGGTTTGTGATATGTAGTATTGGATTGTTGCTTATAGGATCATAGTTGCGTATAACTGTCTGTGTTGCCCACATGGAAAAAAAACTATTTTCACTTACTCTCAAGTTTCACACAGACACACTTCCTTGTTCAGTCCATGACCTCTTCCTGTCTCCATCACTAGTGGTGGGAGTTATTTGAAGCTTCTGCAGAACCTGGGCCCGGAGAACACCTGCACGCTGCTGCTGGCCGTGCTCACGGAGCACAAGCTGCTGCTGCACTCGCTGCGGCCCGAAATACTGACCTCGGTCGGTGAGGCCCTGGTGTCTGTAAGTACCAGTCCTCTGTCCCATGTCAGTGAAACAAACAGATAAGCCACAGCAACAGTTTCAGTGGCTGTCCTCGGCCCGTTTCATTGCCATCCTGAACTGTTTTGTCTAGGTTTGTCTAGCCTGTGCTTTGTCTTTCTCCTCCACCCCAGATGACTTTCCCTCTCCGCTGGCAGTGCCCCTATATACCACTGTGCCCGTCGAGTTTGGCGGATGTGCTCCATGCCCCCATGCCCTTCATCATGGGCATGCACTCAAGCTACTTTGACGATTACGATCCGCCTCCTGACGTCATGTGTGTGGACCTGGACACCAACTCCATACTCCAGTGAGTTTACCCCTCTCGCTCAGATGCAGAAACTGACCCACAGCAGTTGGGAGTGTATCTACTGCTGGTTCACATTCTGTATGGACTGAACCAGGCATAATGATAAGTGGTTACACCTGTTTGGTGACAGTAATTACAGGAGATTCACATCACCAGATTCCTGATATTTGTGCATTTTCCCTTCATGCAGTTTTTACTTTACTCTAAGAGCTCAATATTCAGGTTATTCATTCACATCAATTATGGGAGTTCGACTTAACGAGATGCCCCTTGATGCCTATGCTAGACTATGAAGATTAATATCCATTTTAAAGCGTTTCTTAAGTGGGGATTAAGAAGTTAGATGGAACTCACAAACTCAGCTCTTATTTGACAATTGTGTGATGTCAGCCCAGGTGACACGTTTTTCATATTACATCTGCAGACTGGAAGGTGAGAAGCCATCATGGCGATCACTTCCTTGGAGACAGGCCAACACCTTGGTGAACTGTCTCACCAACGTGTACGCGACCCTGGAGAACAGTAAGTGCCACTTTGCAATATGTGATTCCCTTTCACCTTTCCTGGTCATCTGGCTGTGTTATGAACATTATTAGGTTGTAGCGATGAGCAATCGGTTTCTCAAAAATATGACAATAAAACTACAGTGTAGTTATTATACCTGCCTATTAACAATGGAAAATTATTCTTCAGGTAAAAATGTGCTCTGGTTTAAAATGTATTGTAAGCATCCATGTGACAAGAAATCGTTTAAAAGGCCGAGCTGTGTGCCTCCGTTTTTTTTTTTTATTCAGTCTGTGCGCCAAGGCAAGAGGAGGCCACACTGGAGTTCCTGCTGACAGATTACACCCAGATCTGCAGACGGCAGAAGCAGCTGGAGCTGGAGATCCATGAGGCCTTCCTGCTCTTCATGAGCTGCCTGCTCAAGGGCTACCGAAACTACCTGGTGCCCTGGTACCAGGTCCCACCAGACCGCACCACTGATTTCACCTTCCTCTTTAACCTACAGGGTGAGAGATCCAGTGTGAGTGTGTACATGGTTGTGTTTGTGTGCATGGTTGTATGTGTGTTTATGTGTGTGTGTGTGTGTGTGTGTGTGTGCATTAAAGATTGTAATCATAAGCATTGCAGGCTTGTAAACAACCTTAAATATGCCTGTGTGCCTAATAAGGGTAGGTCTACACTGTAAAAAATGTCCGTGAAAAATACGGTGAATAAATGTGAAATGGCAACAAGAAAAAACTGTAAAGTAAGAAGCAGCTTATTGTTGTAGAATAAACATTGGATTACCATAAATTTAAAAATAGTCAGATATTGTATTTTTAACTGTTTTAACATGTGAAATATATGGTGAGAAACTGAAATGGCAACAGCATTGGACAGTAATATTAAAAATAGCACATTACTGTATTATTCACGGTGTGAATACCTTGAATAAAAAACATGCCATCAACATTATTTTTTACTATTTTAGGATGTGAAATATAGAGTGAAAAACTTAAAAAGCAACGGTATTAGATTGTAACATTAAAAATAGTATATTACTGTATAATTAACCTACTTTAGGCATCAGACATTTGACAGATTGAAAGAAGCAGCAACACACATAATGTTGGCCTACCAACAAGTTGCAAAGCAAGGTGCATTGCAGTTGTCTGTGTGGATTAAAGTGACCAAAAATATTATTAATAAATAAATAGCCCACAATTCCAAGAATAGTCTAATAGTGCAGTATGGAGAAAAAAGGTGTCAGGGTCATTTTCTTGTTGGGGCAAAATTTCTTGTTAGATCTGTTTTAAAAATCCTGCAGTTTGTGTCACTCATTAGAGTCCTATCCAAAAAAAGCAAAGAGACCACTAGCCCATTGGTAACCTATGACTAGGTGCACTAGTGCAGTGTGATTACGAAATCCAATTGACCTTAGTTTTAACTTTGTTTTAGATTTCTAAGAAATACTAGCCCAGTTCATAGAATTTGTTTTCATTTTTTCTTTTATTGTATCCCTTTTTCTTTTATTTATTTTCTGCATTGCCAAAGACAGGCCTATTGTACAGGAACTTTCCTACAGTCGATGTGGGCCTATTTAAAGGCCTCCTTCCGCTAAAAACCACTTTGAGTAGCTCTATTTACAATGTGGTGGGTCACAACAAGCAGTATATGCACGCAGCAGTAGACGCTCCAAGACATGAAATTCGACCCTCATGGGTTCACTGGTCATTGAAGGGTCAACCTACCATAGAAATACAGACATACTAGCGAACCAGAGCAGGCCAAACTTAGCTACGTCACTAGGTCGTAAGCCTCACCCAGAGCCATGTATGGTACGCCCACACCGTGCCGGTGCTGGTGCTGGTGCTGAGCTGACTTTGGTCTGGCACCGGCACCGGCACCTGCCCGCATTTCCATAGGCTTTCAGCACTGGTTAGAATGTTACGTGCGCGTACATCAGCAGCCAAAATGAGATATTGAAATAGCCTATAGCTTATTAAACACCTTCATACTACACATAAACAAGAAAGAATATCGACGCTGAATTTGTGACAAAAAAAATAAAAAATCTGCCCACATAGCCTATGGTCAGGTCAGATTTTCTTGTGGTTTTGTGTGACCCCCCCAAAAAAACTATGCTAGCTTTGCTAGTTTTTCTATGAAGTGTCAATCTATATTTAAAACACAACGACTAACTTGAACTTGAAGATGAATAATATGAACATATGTGATACGTGAACTACACATGAACAATTAACAGTAGTGAACAAATCTAGTGAACTTGAACAACACTGCCATACGCCCGTACACACGGGTACACCATACTTAAAATGTCAGCTACATACATGGCGAACAACAAAGTAAATTCATGGACGCCTACAGAATTAAGTTGTAAATTAACAGCAGTTAAAAAGACTACAACCCCCCCTGCCATATTCAACAAATTATTACTAGCTAAATAGGTTCACGTGTGCGGTCAAAAGTTTGTTAAGGTGGCGCTAGCTGTCAGACGGTAACTACTGCTACACTGTAAAAAAAAATCTTCACCGTCAAAATTACGGTGAAAAACTGGCAGCTGTGGTTGCCATTTTTCACCGTAAAAATTAGTGACATTGTATAAGGCTTTACGGTAAGGTATACTTACACTTGTAAAAACAACAGTTTGAAAATGTTCCCATAAAGATGAATTACTGTTAAAATAATGGTGATATTGCATATAGGTTAACAGTATAGCTGTACAATTCACGATGGAAACCTGTTGCTTTTAAAGTGAAATAATATCCATTCCACAGTATTTATTGTCCGATTTTTATGGTCAATTTCTGTAAAAGTAACAGCACGATAATTTATGTCTTGACGTTATAACTGTTCAATTCACAGTTCATGACCGTTGCTTTTAAGACGAATTTCTGTCATTTCCACATAATTTATTACCCTATTTTATGGTGTATCTCTGTTAAAACAACAGCTCAATTGTATACCCCACCTGTATGTAGCCTACAGTGTGGCTTAGGCTAATTTTACAATTTCAGTAGACTCATCTTGCAGGTTAAGCTAACATTTTATCTCAAGACCTGCACCTATACGGCTTCACAGTGAGACATCCCTTGTCTCCTAGCAGCTCAGGGAGTACAGAGCGACTGCTAGTAAACACCATCTAGGGCAAGTAGCGCAAATTTCTTAACCGACTGGGAAAACGCACTGTGTGTACTGTCCCATTAAAAAAACATTGAACAGATTTGTTTAATTGTACACTCATATGCACTCTACCTTAAATTGGCAAGTAAAATATATGACAGTAACTTGCATACAAGATCTTAAGTAAATGTCTTTAAAGAAAACTTTGTAATTTGTGTTATTTCTGTAAAACATAAGTGTTATGCTTTTGTATATGAGAAATGTAAAGTGCCCATATTGAGTAAGCCATGCATATTATGCATTTGGCTGTTAATATTCTTGAAGGATATGTTGCAGTGATTTCATTTTACCTCAATATCAGATAAATGTGTTTTCACAGCCAGACAATTTAAATTTAGTGGGCATTATACCAAGCAGACTAACATATTCCATTAAGGACCACTATGGACTGGGACCTACATTTAATTTTACCCCCATATCACATATGCACAACTTGTTGTTTTCTCAGCCACATAATTTTAAGGTCATGTGTGTATTTCTGTGGTAACTTATGTTCATATTCCTTAATTTATTTTTATTTTTATTTGTAGCTAACACCACTTTTTACCTTTTAGAAGGAATTTCTTGGAAGAAATTTGTATTTCTTTATTGATATTCTTCCAAATAAATATAAAAATAAAGCATTAGACTAGACCTTTATTTTGAAAAAATCCCAAGTGGCTGCCATATTGAAAATTTCGCTAGTGTCCCTGGCTTCACACAGCTGAAAGTTTCAGAAACAGCAAAGTATCAGTGAGGTGATTATTTTATTTCAGTTTATTGAACTAGGTTTACGAAGGAGAGGAATTCACAAACTCTCTCGTATACTCTCTCGTATACTGTCTTTTGTCCCTATACTGCCTTTGTTTTGTTCATGGGAAATGCAACCCTGCAGATATGCAGCATTCTTTTTTTTCCTGGCAGTTTGGCAGCACTTTTTTCCCTGGCAGTTTGGCATACTGTTTGTGAATTAGGACATGGTGGACTGTTCCGTGCCATCATTGCTCTTGGTTTGCAACTGAGAACTTATTTTGTCCTTGTTTATTGTTTAATACTGAACAGAGTTTGATCCGGTTTTGGAGTTGAATAGCTGAATAGCTGCTTATTTCCTGGTCTCAATGAAAATATTGATATGATTTCTTTTCTTTGATTTTTTTCATTAGCTGTGTATTGATTATGTCTCATGTGTGTTGATGCATATTATCTATTTATGATATTTAGGATGACTTTGTTGTTTGTGGTTATGTTTAATTGTCTTGCAGCTCTGCAGGAGTGGACTCCGCCCACTCTACCTGGAGTCAATCAGCTGATTGACTTGTTTAACTATCTTGCATGCAATGCTGCTTTGTTCACTTCTTGCCCTGAGGAAGACCCTGTGGGTGGCTGAAACATGTTGGCAGTGTTTTTAATATGTTAAGTTCAAATATGAACTAGCCGTATTATTAAAGCGGTTTTATTCTAGAAGAGTGCCTTGGCATCCTGCTTGTTTGTTCTTATGTCTCTACGTCTTGGCCAAAGAGCACCTTCAAAACACAAGTTTTGTACTGCTTGAACGCCGAAGCCCTCCAGGCCCCTCTCTTTAACTTATAGCTGCTTATTGTGTTTGTATATACTTGTACAGTCTTTGTTTGATCCTGGATTGTAGTGATATTCTGACACCCACGGTAACTGTTTATATATATATATATATATATATATATATATATATCTACTGTCTCTTTTTTTGTTTTTCATACTTAACTATTAAAAAAGTCTGGCTACTGTGTTCAATATTGGTAATATGTTTGCCTGCATTTTAATGGTTTTCTGGCATCCACAGGTGATGGTAATTCATTGTAAATCTTATTACAAATTTTAACTGGACTTCACCCTATAATGAGGTAATATATTATGTGAAATAGATGGGATTTCCCCTTAAAAGCAACAGCTACAAACCGTAAATTCAACAGTCATACTGAGAAGCTATATTTGAGCTGTTGTTTTAACAGAGATAAACCATAAAATAGGGTAATAAATTATGTGGAAATGAAAGAAATTCATCTTAAAAGCAACGGTCATGAACTGTGAATTGAACAGTTATAACGTCAAGACATAAATTATCGTGCTGTTACGTCTACAGAAATTGACCATAAAAATCAGACAATAAATACCGTGGAATGGATATTATTTCACTTTAAAAGCAACAGGTTTCCATTGTGAATTGTACAACTGTACTGTGAACCTATATACAATATCACCATTATTTTAACAGTAATTCACCGTTATTGGAACATTTTCAAACTGTTGTTTTTACAAGTGTAAGTATACCTTACCGTAAACCCTTATACAATGTCACTGTAATTTTTACGGTGAAAAAATGGCAACCACAGCTGCCGGTAATTCACCGTAATTTTGACAGGATTTTTTTTACAGTCTACAATTGAGCTGTTGTTTTAACAGAGATAAACCATAAAATAGGGTAATAAATTATGTGGAAATGAAAGAAATTCATCTTAAAAGCAACGGTCATGAACTGTGAATTGAACAGTTATAACGTCAACACATAAATTCTCGTGCTGTTACTTTTACAGAAATTGACCATAAAAATCGGACAATAAATACTGTGGAATTGATATTATTTCACTTTAAAAGCAACAGGTTTCCATTGTGAATTGTACAGCTGTACTGTGAACCTATATACAATATCACCATTTTTTTAACAGTAATTCATCGTTATTGGAACATTTTCAAACTGTTGTTTTTACAAGTGTAAGTATACCTTGCCGTAAACCCTTATACAATGTCACTGTAATTTTTACGGTGAAAAAATGGCAACCACAGCTGCCGGTGATTCACCGTAATTTTGACAAGATTTTTTTTACAGTGTAGAGTCTCACTTTAAGCCAGAATGCTTTGAATTCCATGCAGGGTTCCTTGACTCCCAATACCCAAGTCAACAGCCGTTCTTCAGTCAGCTGACAGGAAGCCAAATGTTCGCACAGTTCATCATTGACCGCCATGCCTGTCTGGACTTCTTTGATCTCTGTGTTCAGAAGGTCAGAACCACTACTCAGATTTCAAGGGTTCATTTACTCACAATTGTCAAAATAGCATTTGTACATGTGCATATTTTTTGCATGTTGCAGCATTAGAAATTTGTTGAAATTAATGAATTTTCCCATTTTTTTGCCAATAATCTGTCAGCTCCCAGTTTGTTCCTCCTTACTTGCCGCCTTGTCACTGGGACTGTCTGTCTGTCTGTCCCCCTCTCTTTAACCCCATGTTGTCCCTGCACAGGTGGATGTTAAGAGGCCTGAGGAGGTGCGCCTGTTGGACCTGGACAAGACCGACAGTGGGGAGTACACGGTCTTCATCATGCCCCCAGAGGAGCCTCGGGAGGCGGACGGCTCTAGGTGCCCAGCCCAGTACAGGTAGCGTACTGCCAGAGAGAGGGCACTGGGTCAAGGGGCAAACAGCACATAGGCAGAAGGGGTAAATAGGTGGATGAAACGAAAATGTAGCATATAATATATTTGAGTTGTGTACCAACATAGGGCCTAGGACATAGGAGGAAATATATGTCACAAAAGTGAGTACACCCCTAACATTTTTTTTACTTTTTTATTAGGCTATATCTTTCCATGGGAGAAGTCTAAAGATATAACACTTTTACAATGTAAAGTAGGCAGTGTACAGCTTACACCTACTTTACATTGTATCAAAGTGTTATATCTTCAGACTTCTCACATGGAAAGATATATTAAAAAAATGTACAAAACTGTGAGGGGTGTACTCACTTTTGTGACATACTGTAGGTGGATGAAACGAAAATGTAGCATATAATATATTTGAGTTGTGTACCAACATAGGGCCTAGGACATGGGAGGAATATAACTTCAATCATGGCATTCTTCTATGGGAGTAATTTTTCTACTTGGAGCAGGATTCACTCTTAAATAATTCACAATGTGAGGGTGGTGGCCCAAATGTTCAACTCAATTTTCAAAGAAAGAGGCCGCACTTTGCATATAGTGTCCTTTTATTAGGACATAAAAGGACACTATATGCAAGGTGGGGCCTCTTTCTTTAAAAACCCTTCTATGAGACCCTTCCTATGGCATCCAGAAATGTCATGTTAAATAAATCGTGTTACGTTTGAAAACTCATTGCCAACACAAACTGGCTGCCATATTTACTCAGTTCACAATACCCACAAAACCTCTGTTTGTAACCTGTGTTTATGTCCTCTATCCTGCTTATGATTAAAATGAAGTAAATGAGTGATGCAACTCACCTCTCTCCCCAACTCTACAGCTATAAGACATTCCCCATGCTGCAGCCAGGGCTGTTTGAGCAGCAGCAGGACCAGCTTTAAGCCTTAAGCCCAGCCACACCAAACAGGTAAGGGGAGCAGTACTCAGTTCTTCCTCCTTCTGGTTTAGTCTTACACTTTAAAAGCCCCATGCATCAGTGTGTTATTATTAGTGAACTTGTAGTCCTGTTTGACTCTTCTGTTGTTGATGTTTTCTGCCTCTGTGCTGCAGGAGATCAAACTGGCCAAGAAGTTCAAGTTCAAGTTCAAGTTTATTAGCCATCTCAACAGGACATACAGTTGTTAGGAATTTGTTTTGGTGTGCCCACAAGTTCACACACAACTAGACAAAACAATAAAGACATAAAATACAGTACAATAACATTAAAAAGTGCATTGAACCTTTGACAAGTGCATTGGTTGGAGTGTTATAGTTTTTTATAGTTTTATAGAAGCTGATGCAGAAGAACGCCTTGGAGCCCGATATGCAAATGCCACCTTGGGTACATACAGCCTTATTGGGCGCACTGAAGCGTCTTCCTCAGTAACACAACCAATTTGAGTTTGTGGGTTTGTTTGAAGGATGGTTGTTATTTCAACATAAAACTGAAAATATGATTATCGTTTAAATACAGCATGGATTGTTCCTACCAATATGACCTGTGGGTATGGTAGGATACCTTCTGTACGTCCTTAAAGGATTAAGGAAACAGCATGTACGTTTGTGGCCAAAACTGGTACTGTGATCAGGTTCGAAATACTGCAGAGCATAGTATCCTCTCCCCCAGACAAGAGCTTGCCAACTAGGTTGCCAAAATCACATAGGTGGATGGTTGCACAATTATCATGATTATTTAATGTCTGATGATATATCAGTGCCATTTCATAATTCATTTACATCCATTTCTTACATACTGCTGTTTTTGAACCAGCCAATAATGTAATAACTAACCAATAAGGTAATAACTTATTACATTATTAGTAACAAGGGTATTACATTATTGGCTCAGACATTTTCTTACAATATTGACAAGTTATTACATTATTGGCCATTATTACATTATCAGCTGCTACACACCTTCACACTATCAGGTCAGACCAGGCCCAGGCCAACACCAAGGCTAGCCCAGTAGCTGCCTTCGCGCGCGCGCACACACACACACACACACACACACAACCTTTCATTTCTTTTCTTTCTTTTTTTTTTAACAAGTATTTTTATTGTTTTCAAAGGAGTCTTAACAGTAAATACTGAGTAGTACAATTCTAAACTCCCTCATTAATTCCCCACCCACCCCAACACAAACACTCATGCCAATGTACATACTATACATACATCTTAATAAATAAAAAAAACAAATCCGTACAAAAATAAAATAAAGTAAATAGAAATAAAATAAAATAAATAATAATAAAAATACCATCACCAGTAATAAATAACCTAAAATACGAGTCTCAGTTGGATATAATACTCATTTGGGCTGTCTGTTATTCAGAAGGGAGAGAAGTAAGCCTATCAAAATAATTTAACAGAGGGTCCCAGGTTTTGTAAAATTTTCTGGTAGTGGATCCTTTTAGAAAGTATTTTATTTTTTCCAGCTTTAAAAACATCATAATGTCTGAGAGCCATACAGAAGCTTTGAGAGGAACTGTTGATTTCCATTCTATAAGTATTCTCCTGCGGGCTATGAGAGTCGCAAAGGCTATGACACTCCCTTTAGTGCTGGGCATTACCATATCTTCTCCCAGTACCCCAAATATCGCTGTTGCCGGGTTGGGCTGCAAACGTAAGCCAAAGGCCTCATTATGACCGCCGCTAGCGAAGCTAGCGAAAGCGGTCATTATAGTGTTGCCGAGACTTTTTTCCCTTTTTTTTTTTCACCGATTTTTCGTCAACGATTGCCAGGACACTGGAACTCTGGGGGAGATGAGTCTTTGTAGGCATGTAGCCCTAGAAGTTTTTGAGCGAATAGGAGCTTTTGGCCCCCAAGGGCCACCCCCCCCCCCCGCTGTGCCAGTGTCCATCAAAGAGGGGGAGACGCCGAAAAGTTTTTGCTGAATAATTCAGTGAATGTTTCACCGAACAACATGAATTTTTTATGTCGGTGTTACAGGGGCATATCGACCCAGCCCATAAACACTCACTTAAAGTGTAGCGCCACCTAGTGATATGGGTAAATGTGAAAAATGGGATTTTATATTGGCAATATCTTGGACCGAAAAGGTGGGAACTGCACAAAATATGTCATGCACGATCAGCACAAAGACCTCTAAAAGCACAGCACATGCCATAGGGGGCGCTGTAATTGTACAAAATGTCGTTTTGTCTATTATCTAGAGAAGAGTAATGTTTACAAGCAGTTCTTTTTTGTCGTGACATCTGTTGACCCTCCCGCATTGAAAACACTGGTTGACGCCCACTTCCAACAAAAAGAATTTCCGTGAAATTTTAACATTGTGAAAGTGAAACCAAACGAACTCTTGTCAGAGGCCGTTCATGTGAATCTCACCAAATTTGGTACATGTCATCTACAGACAATGGTGACAAAAAGTTATCAAAGGATTTATCTTGAGATGGACTGTTTCAAAGTTACATGTCAATCAAAATTCAAAACATAGCTTAAAATTCTCCAAAAGTCCATATCTCGGCTTCTAATTGCTCATATTTGGTCAAAGTTGACATGGCAACTCTGAACCGCTTTCTTTTCATGTGCACCAAATTTTGTGACATTTCACCACATGGGTGCAATGTTTCCGGTCAAAGCTAGGTGTCCAAAAACAGTTTTTGTTAAATAACTCATCAAAATTTTGCCCAAGACAATGATTTTGTGTTAGTAAGCCAGTGTTAAAGAGGCGTATCAACCCATCCCATAAACACTCACTTGAAGAAATAGCGCCACCTAGTCATATAGTTAAATGCAAAAATAGGGATTTTGCATTGCCAATATCTTGGACCGAGGAGGTGGGAACTACACAAAATATACACAAACACACAGAATGTCATTCATTCAAAACCCACATCCATGCCCACTTCCAGCAAATCATTTCCACACAAACTCTCACCTCACAACACTGACCTACCACAAACTCACCATACCTATGATTCCCACACTTCAATACACTGCGGCGGTCATACCATGTACCGCTATGCGGTACATCTAATTTAGTATATCAAATATTGATGTCCAGAACTGCCTCAACTTGGGACATGCCCAAAACATGCGAGTTAAATCTCCTTGGGCCATTCTACAGCGGTCGCAAATATCATCTATATCAGTGTATATTTGGGCTAATTTCACCTTATAGTGCATACGATGAAGCACTTTGAACTGAATCAAGTTCAAACGTGCACATGAAGAGGTTCCATTTACCCAACTCTGTGCTCTATCCCAAACAGCCTCCGATATGTCAGTGCCAAACTCCTCTTCCCATTTGGCTTAAATGCTATTCATTGTCATGTCATGGGATGACATGATAGACTTGTATATAAAAGAAATCTGGCCCCTAAAATTTGAATAATTTATTTTATACCCAGCGAAGCTACTGAAGTTATTTAAAATGTTCAAAATTACTGGTGTGGATGCTTGTGGATCAGTTATAAAGTTATAAAGAGATTTTGTATTCTATCCCCATTCTGTTTATTCCATGTATGGATTGTGTAGTTCTGAGCTTCATTGGCAAGGGTTCTATTGCAATAATGAATAACAGTGGGCTTAAAAGGCAGCCTTGGCGTGTTCCTCTGGATAAAGGGAAATATTTTGAGCATACTGTATTTGTGATTACTGCCGCTTTTGGAGAAGAGTACAATAATTGAATCCATGAAATGAATTTTGGACCAAATCCAAACCTATGTAATGCAGAAAACAAATACCCCCATTCAACTCTATCAAATGCCTTCTCCGCATCCAAGGACACCACCACTTCTGGGGTACCCCTAGATGCAGGAGAGTGTACAACACTTAAAAGTTTGTGAATGTTGACGAATGAGTGACGGCCTCTGACAAAGCCTGTTTGGTCTACTGATATTATATCCGATATTACACTATTTATCCTGGCAGCTAAAACTTTTGAAAGTATCTTGACGTTTGCATTCAGTAAAGATATAGGCCTATAAGAGCCACAATCTGATGCATCTTTGCCTGGCTTCAACAAAACTGTTATTAGAGCTTCTGTGAGGCTCTGTGGCAAGCATGACTGTTCAAAAGAGTGATTAAACATATTAAGCATTAAAGGTGTCAGTTGTGAAATAATTTTTTTATAAAACTCGACCGGAAAGTCAACAGGCCCAGGAGTCTTTCCAGTTTGCATATCCTTTATTGCACTCTCTATTTCCTGTGCTTCCAGAGGTTTCTCTAAATGTTCCTTATCATTTTGTGTCACTGATGGGATGTCAAGATCTGCTAAAAAACTCTGTCATGTGAGAGATATCTTGGGGAAATTTCTGATGAATATAATTTTGAATAATAATCTCTAAATGTGTTGTTAATTTCTTGTGGGTTTATTGTCAGTTCCTGCTGAGTTTTCCTAATGGTTGGAATAAGTCTGGATGCAGACCTGCACTTTATCTGGTGGGCCAACAGGCGCCCTGCCTTCTCCCCATTTTCATAGAAGAACGCACGTGATCTCAGCAGGTTTTGTTCTGTCTTCTCTGTAGACAAGAGCTCATATTGCGCTTTCAAGTTTAACTTCTGTTTGTTTGTATAATTCAGCAGTTGATGTCACTGAGTACTGCTGATCAATTTTCAAAATACTGTTAATTAGTGTTTCCTGTGTCTGTTTTCTCAGTTTATTTCTCGATGCCGTAAATGATATTATGTTTTTAGGTCTCCCATAATAAAGATGGGAATACTGAGTCTGTCTGGTTGGTTAAAAGGAAGTCGTCTATTGCTTTAGATATGTGTTGACAAACGTTTTCATCTGAAAGTAATATTGTATTCAGTTTCCACCTTGGCTTTGTAGAGTAATTGAGTGCAAAGTTAACTTCAAGAGTGAGAGGTGCATGATCCGATTCAACTATAGCAGAGTAATCTACAGTTTTTACAGCAGAAAGAAGACGTTTGTCTATAAAAAAGTAATCTATTCTGGAATAGGCGAGGCCTGATGCACATGTGAAAAACAAGAGAATTCTCTTTTACTAGGATTGAAAAATCTCCATGGGTCAGCACAGCCTAATTGATACATTATATTGGATAGTTCTCTGGACATCTTTGATGTTTGTGTAGTTTTGGGGTTAAAACGGTCCATAGTGGTATCTATAACATATGCCCGCCAAATACTAAAAGATGTGTATTTAGGTTAGGTGGTAGTGTCAATATCTTTTGGAAAAAATCTGGATTGTCGCAGTTGGGCGCATATGCATTAACTAATACCACAGGTGTGTGGAAAAGTTGACCTGCTACCATAATGTAGCGCCCCTGGGGGTCAGAAATTATTTCTGAAGCAGTAAATAATTTTTTTTGTGGATCAGTATGGCTGTTCCTCTTGCCCTGCAACTAAAGTTTGAGTGGTACACCTGTCCAACCCAGGTTTTTCTTAACAGACTATGGTCTTGAGAACGTAGGTAAGTTTCTTGTAAAAATGCTATCTCAGTATTCAGTCTTTTCAGATGACTAAATACTCTAGCTCGCTTTACAGGCCCATTTATACCTCTAACATTCCAGAAGAAACGTACTGCTGACCCTCCTAGCACTGTTTTACTTCCCATTACTTACTGGTGGTTATATACGCAATACAGACAGCAAAGTTTGCAATATTCTTATGTAAGCTAGTACTGAGACAAACTTTGGTGAAAAAGAAACATAAAAACAACAATAACAATGATAAAACTCTTGGCATTTTCCCATTATCCCTATTACAGAACAAAAAAACAACACTAGGTTCACCCTCAAAACATGGATGAACCGCAGCCCCTCAATGTGTAAACTTCCAATAGTCCTTCTTCACGTTTTACCCTCATCGCTCTCCATCAAAATAAGTTCACGTACAATGGCACTGCCTTGTACAGTTAGGTAGATCAGTCTTATTCAGTCCATTTTGCAATGACTTGGTTAATTAACTCCAAATTTAACTAAAAAACAATATATCTTATAAAGCAAGTTTTGCCATAGTTACAAAAACAGCTAATGTTCAAAATAAAAAAATGCTATATGGGCAAAATGAATGTCTGGCATGTCAACATTAACATAGGCTGATTTAAAATAATAATAATAATGATAATAACGTTAGCCTTGGACATGCCTCACTCACTCCCAAGCCTACATACACCAGCCTGCGTATATAACGGATTAAATCAGTCCACCAAGTGCTTTAATAGAACACAAAGTTCAGCCTAGTCCTCACAGTTTTGATCTTCTTGTCTCTCCAGAGTAGGTTTAATCTGGTTGTCGTAGAACTGCTGGGCCTCTTTAGGGTTAGGTAAAGATAAACGCTTGCTTGTCGAATTCCACCCGGAGTCGTGCTGGATAAAGTAAACTGAATCGCACCTTTTTCTGATACAGCAGCTTGAGGTCTTTGAATTCTGCACGTCTGTTCGCCAGGGCTGCAGTCAAATCAGGGTAGATTCGAAGCTTGTTTCGACCCAGCTGCACGTCATGCGTCGGGGCCCACTGTAAAGCGCTTTCCTTCTCCTGTAATTTGTGGAAGCAAACCACGAGAGCCCTAGGTGGCTGTCCTTCAGCCGGCTTTCGAGCAAGTAGTCCGTGAGCCAGAGGGGTTGGTCGTTACCGAAAAAGTGGCAAAGGCTACCATACCTCTTCTGAAAGCCTGGAATCTCAGCTTTTCAATGATGTATGATGGCCATCTGACAAGAGTAGCTGTTTTGAGTTATCACACATAATGTGAACTAAGGTAGATAAAATAATGCGTATAAATCAAGCAGAACACGGACATAGCTAAAGATATTGGAAATATTGGAATATTTTATTTTGTTATGTTTGGTATCATTTTAAACAGGAGACTCTGGGCTTTCATTTAAGACCTTTTGTGAACATTTTGGATAAGTACATTCAAACCTTTAATCACACACATTTTCCTGCCATTTCCGCCTAAGTTATATTTTGTCTTTTAATCCTGTGGCACCAGGGAGTATCAGAGAAACAAAATCCAAACACTGTAATACTGGCCTGACTCTAAGGATTATGCATCATTTACCCATATTATCTGATTTGAAGGGGGTTATTTTTGGTCTTATATCAGACATGCCGTTTTTTCACTATAGGCTAATTTATTGATATATCAAGTTGCTAACGTGCTCACTGCTAACAGGCCAATTGTCAAGTCAGATTTATTTGTATAGCGCATTTCATACATAAATGCAGTTCAATGTGCTTTACACAAATTTTAAAATAAAATACAATTAAACATTGGAAGGAAGGAAGAGAAAATAGGTACAAGAAATAAAAATGTCCACACGAGCTCGTTGTGCTAGTTACTAATTTTACTCTTGGGAAGTCATATAGCCCAACTCGCAGTGCTAGCTCATCATTACAAGTTGGTGTTGTAGTAGGGCTTTGCTGCAGATCAGTTGAATATTCGCGGTTTCACAAGTTGTTTCCATTAAAACGTTTGTGATGCAAGTTTAAACTACACTAATGTTTGGCGTTTTTCTAGACATGTACAAGGTCACCTAGAGCTCACTGTGCGTTGGTGGGGTGTCCTACCTTTTTCAAGTAGGCTATTCCGCCTCGATAACTTTGGCGATGTTTTTCTTTTTATTCCACTAATGACGTAGGTAATGTGTCACACTTAGGTTCTGCTAAGATGGCCAACTACATTACAAATTTGCATTTTGATGTTGTTTGAAATGGCAAGCATGCCAATACGTAATGAATGGTATGGAATGGATGGACCAAATGTGGGGCCTGGCTGAAGGACTACGTGGGTTTTGTGCTATTAGGAACAGCCCCAGCGCGATTCAGAGACACTACAATTCCACGGCACAAGTGTAGCGAGAACTGTACCTGCTTCTGTTTTGCGATTCTCTGACAAAAAAATAAGTACAGTGTATTAAGAAGCCTATTTTCATGCAGGAAAATGTTTTAAGCTACAGCGCATGTTGTCAACAATATTACGTTTACTGCATATTGATCGCAGTTTTGATGAGGATGTTTGACATTTGCAGCATTTCACTTTTAGCTTACAGTTGTTGCATGTTCTTCTTTGTTAGCCATAAGCTACCTCCAAATGTGAGCTGGTTAAGCAGTTTATACTCTGTTACCCTAATTTTAAAAAGTGGTGAGAAAAATGCAAGTGTATTGATTTGTGAAAATATGTTTTTATAATTACAGATGCTGTGATGAAGAATGGACGATGTTGCCCCCAAAAGATAGACATCCAGCACAAGCCACACGTTGATTTACCCTGGCATCAAACCGTGGCACAGCTAGGTGACGCCAGGCAGCCAGCGATGAAGTTGTTAGATTTGTTATTGCTTTGTTTTTTAACGGTTTCAATAAAGTTTTTGTTTACACATATTGGTACTTTTCCATTCTTATGTGTATACATGTAGAATATGCCTAGGTTTGTTGAGAAAAATGTAGATCAAGGGAGTTTGCAATAATTCGGTGTTTAGTCAAATATCAAGTAGTAGCCGTATGCCAAACCTTACATTTCTACCTACATTTCTACATTCTTACATTGTACTCCTGAAGTGAGTATTTGGTCTACAAATTGGTCTGGTTATCTTCATGTTTAATTAAGCATTATAGGCTATCATCATGGATTTTCTTGTAGTTGCTAATCGCCAGACCATCAAGAAACTTTGAAGTGTGCAGGTAATGTGGATGCACGCTACTTGATTCCTTTGCTTCTGGCTGTTAGATTGCGGCCTAATGGTGGCATGATAATTAAAGAATTATTTAAAATACGTCGACCTTATATTAATGCCAAGGATAAGGCAAAATTAAAGCTGGTATTGGTCTGGCATACGGATCCGTGACGCGGATCCATGCCGCATCTGTAATACGGAGCTGGACCAGCGCTGTTCCACGTCCGCGCAGATCCGTGAAACGGGTCCTGGCCACTTTTGGGCCGCTGTGCGTTTGGACTCCGTACCAGATCCGTTGCCAGCTCTGGCCCGGATCGCACGGTAGGTCCGGGCCAGATCTGGCCCAGTGTGCTTTTGCTATCTGGGTTTGAAGAGCTCCAGGTTTGGATGTACTTATCCAAAATGTTCACAAAAGGTCTTAAATGAAAGCCCAGAGTCTCCTGTTTAAAATGATACCAAACATAACAAAATAAAATATTCCAATATTTCCAATATAGATCTTTAGCTATGTCCGTGTTCTGCTTGATTTATACGCATTATTTTATATACCTTCCCTTACCAAAAATAACTATAGTATTATTATAGTAATACTATAGGAGTACTATAATATTTTTATGTAGTAATCTTATAGAAACACTATTAATACCCTATAGTTATCTTATAGGAATCTTATGATATTTTGGGACATTTTACTTTCGGCCAACAACAGAAATACTATAGGAATACTATAGGTAAATATTACAACATTCTTATAGGATTCTTGTAGAAATACTATAGGAATACTATAGGTAAATATTACAGCATTCTTATAGGATTCTTGTAGTATTCTAATAGTTATTTACTCTGGATAGGTGCATCATGTAATCCTATAGATTCCTATAGGATTTTTAAAGTATAGGATCCAATAAGATTACATGTAGCCTATTGTAAGTTCAATAAAATGCTGAACCAAAGTGTCAAAACAGATATCTACTTACAATACTTCACATTTTACATAAATAGAAAATCACAATAAGAGCAATGGTTGATTAAAAAGCTATTTATTCAAGGCATTTGTATGAATGTTTGTATGTCATTATGAGTTTATTTTTTTTTAAAAAGTTTTGCTTCGTTGTTTAGCTTAGAGCGCATGATGCTCAGCACCTCTTTTGCCTCCAGGCCCCCATGCTCTTTGTTGATGTATGCTGTTAACAGAATATGAAGAGAATATAAAATTAGTGAGAAGTGCTGTTTTGCTGCGGGTTCAAATGTGAACACCCCCTTAACCAGTCATTAAACTATGGGACAAAAGTTATTAGACTTACAACAGATAGCGGAGACCTTCTTCACATCCAGTTGAGGCTTTGCTTCAAGATTCTTGAAGGCATTTGTCGCCTTCCCAGTCAGGGACGACATCGCCATCTCCTCCCTGGTGAAGAGGGCACTCATCATTTCGGTAATCTTTTTTTTGGGGTCCTTGGACAGCCGAAACAGCACCCACTTAGAGAGGAAAACTCCTTTCTGTATTTCCACCTGAATAGAAAAGAAACATGCACCAAAGAGCAGGGTTCCGTCCAGTTAACACACATAGTGTGAAAGCAATCTTAGATAGCCTATATTCCCTGGAACAATGTGGAGATAGCCTTGAGCCAAGGTCATCTACTTCCTAACCATTAGATCAGGGGTGCTCACACTTTTTCAGTGTGCGAGCTACTTTTAAAATGACCAAGTCACAAAGATCTACCGACCCATAAAAGCGTATGTTATTTTAAAATGTACTGAAAATTCCAAGCCAATATTTCAACAAAATAAGCTCTGAACATGTTTTTGTAATTGCCATATAATAATAATAATAATAATAATAATAATAATAATAATACAGTGACAATGTATAATAATAGTATTAATAATTAGTTCAGAGTTAAATTCGAGTAGAATAATGAGTAGTAGTAGTAGTAGTAGTTTTTAAGGACAGTAGTTGCGCACAGGCCTTCCCTTGCGTCTCCAACTCTGACTGCAGGTTCGGGAAATTTGCCAAGTCATGGCGCTGAAGCTTTGAGGACAGATGTTTCATTTTTCGTTTGAAGGCATTGACTGAGCTGATCATGTCGATCACCGTTTTGTCTTTTCCTTGCAGCTCTTGATTAAGGTCATTCAGCATGTTTGTCAGATCGGTTAAAAAGCCAAATCCAGCAGCCACTGCTCGTCATTCAGCTGTTTGTATTCTGCATGTCCACTTTCACGGAAAAAACAGAATTTCCCGCGACTAAGCCACCTCACGTCAGTGTGTAGCAACAACTCAGAGTGGTCGCTGTCAGCCTTCTCCATATGTGCGCGGAATATGTGCCCGTCTTTGAAGTGCTCCAGCTTTAATTGAGCAGGCGATCTTCGTTGCCACGTCCATGATCTCTTTCATGTTCAGCATCTTCGCGCATAATGCTTGTTGGTGGATAATGCAGTGGTAATTCACGAAGTCTGGAAAAGCATCGTCCTGTCTGCACCTGGCAATGAACCCATTCACGCGACCAACCATTGCGGGCGCTCCATCCGTGGTGATGGACACTAACTTGTACAGTGGGAGCTGAGTTTTGTCGCTAAAGTTTTTAAACGACTGAAAAATGTCCTCTCCTCGCGCATGTTCTTTCAAGGGAATCACTGTCAATAGCTAGTCCTTTGCAGTCATATCACTGAACACCATATGAATGTAAATGCACACCTGTGCTGTGTCACTCACGTCCGTAGATTCGTCCAACTGCAGTGAGACCTGGCCCATCAACTGGCTCCAGCGCAAAGGTTGATGGGTCCAAATGTTTGGAGATAGCCCGCTAATGGCTGGGTGATCGCTCTCTGCCGGTGGATGCGTGAGGGGCCATCAGCTAACTAGCATGTGCAGGATAAACAGGGAACTTTTTTTTTTTTTTTTCAAAGTTGTATGCGATCTACCACTATTGGCCTCGCGATCGACTGGTAGATCGCGATCGACGTATTGAGCACCCCTGCATTAGATCATGACTGCCAAATTGGACAAATGACTTGACAAAACTGATTCGGTCTCTGCCTTACCATGTCTGAACTGCCCTCAGAGGAGTGCTGTGGCTGTGGCTGTGGCTGTGGTGGTGGTGGTGGTGGTGATGATGATGCTGGCGCTGGCATCAATGCGGCATGTGATGGTGCTGGCGGGGGGAGTGATGGGGATGGTGCCGTTTCATCTGGAATTATTTTTACAAATTGTGCAAATGTCATCAAACACACTTGAAAGGATTTAAATGGCTAAGCAAAACATGGAATGGTTGAGCTGCTTTAAGTGCAATTTTCCCAGTCATAATGTTGGGAAAAATCTACAACAAAAAATCTGAGTCTTACTTTGAGTCTTTCTCATTTTTCTCATTTGCCGATTGTGCTCCTTCATCTCCTTGATATCTGATATTAGACCAGGAAGTTCTGCAAATGTAAGCAGATGTTCATAAATGTTCATAACTTCTGCAAATATGTCACAAAAATGAGTACACCCCTTACATGTACATGTCTGCATATTTTAACCATATCATTTCATTGGACAATATTAAGAAATTTCCCTTTGACACAATCAAAAGCAACCTGTGTACAATATAACCACTTCAATTTATTGTTCACTCAAAAAAAAAATCAATATACAGCCATCTATGTCTGAACATGTAGTTACAAAAGTGAGAACACCCCAGGTTACAAACTCTTAGAGAGTGTCTGAGGAGGGCCCGTCTTGGCCTGAAACGTCCAATGTTGATGGCATTCATGCAGCCCCAAACCATGTCAGTCCCACTACCATGCTTGACTTCACAGATCGATCTTTTTTTTTTTTTTTTTTGCAAAACTCCCACCACACATGCTTGACACCATCTAAAGCAAATTTGTTTACTTTGACCACACAACATGGTTACAGTAATCCATGTCCATTACTCCCATGCGAATAGGGCAGGGTACGGTAGGGTAGGTGCACAGCAGTTCTGAGTTTAACTTAACACTCCGGAATTTGCTGTGTGTAGGGTAGGGTAGAGTTTTCAGTCAAGTCACTTTTGAAATAAAATGGTTGATTTTGAATACTTTGAAGGAACAATGCCACTATAAAAGTGCCCTTACCATTTATTAAGGACAATGCCTCCCTCAGCTTTCCATTCTCCCGTTTCAGCATGAGGATCTCCTCCCTGGCAATGTCCAGTTTCATCTGGAGGTCCATTTTGGTTTTCTTTGAGAGGGGTTCACAATCGGTGTCACAGTCCGACTCACTGTCTGAGTTTATGCACTAGAAGAGATGGGGGGAAAAAACGGAGGCATGCATGCATGCAGACTGAGAATTAGTCTTACTTAAACAATGTAGCCTAAAACTTTAAAGACTTCCCAAGCAAACCCGCATGGGTCATTCAACCATCGACAGATCTGGTAAATTAACCTAACAACAACACATAGTGTGCCTTACAATTGATAGAGTCAGTTTATTGTTAATGGTCTTACAGTTGACTCGGAGGGCAGCTGGGCCAGTATCTCGCTCTCTGGCCTAGACAGAGAGGTGGACTTTCGTTTTCCCAAACGATATTTCTGCAAAAATAAGAGAAGAATATATGCAACTTGCATTACAATGATCTCTTCATACATGCATGGGAGAGAAAGAAATCACAACATTGAGTGCTGTACAGCGACAACAACATATTATCAAATTTAATGTAGGCCTACTCCATTGTCTGTGAAGTGGCTACAATGACTATAAATATTAAACATGTAGATCACACTGGCCTAGTACTGTATACCGCACTATACTGTGATGTTACTATGATAATGAAAACAACAATAATAACAGGGCTTACAATACTAGTAATATTGAATTCTTACATCCTCTGTTGGGAATTTGGGATTGGGCCGCTTGCCTCTCCCAAACTCCAAACAACAACAATAACAGGGCTTACACTACTAGTAATATTGAGTTCTTACATGCTCTGTTGGGAATTTGGGATTGGGCCGCTTGCCTCTCCCAAAATCCATGTCCCCCGGCCCCACACCATAAATGGTGTTCGCCACCTGCAGCAATTTACTCTTGTTGTCTAGAAAACACAATTAATACAACATGGGTACAGAAAAGAAGGCTAATATACACAAGTTTACGCCAGAAACAATGGGGGGCGCCATTACCTTCTCGAATGCAACCTTTTTCCGCCGGAAGTAAGTTGCCTAGCTTTTCCCAATAGAAACAGAGTAGAGACTGCTGACGTTGAACGATTGGAAGCTAATTATCAACAATTTTCAATAATTATTATGTAATTACAATGTCCTTACAATGGGAGCACGGTTTAAATACTTTGACTGGAGATGGTGTTACTATCCCCCATCCGAATTCAGTGCAGAATTGGGAGGATAACATGTCGACATGGCCTAACATAACCTACAGTAAGATTTGCGAGTATGTCATTAACTCCGTAGCAATAAATGGGATAGCCATGGACAATCTAAAAGCCTCCGAGGCATATCAATATCTACATAGCAACAAAGTCGGTTGCGTCATGTCCTACAAACATGATCATTTTGTTTATCTCAAAGCAAATGTAGAGCCTAGTCAATGTTTGAATAGTTCGTGGCATAATGCTTGGGTGCTGGTAACAGAAGCCGGAGATGTCAAAACTGCGGGATGTACGTGTGTTGCTGGACCAGGAAGATCTTGCTCTCATGCTGCGGCGATCATGTGGAAGGTAAATAATTACTTGACCATTGTAGCCTATATTTATTATTTTCAGTTTTGAACTACAGCACGTGGAGTGATTGTACACTCGCCTCCTTAACCGCTAATTTCAGAGGAAATATCTCCTAATAACAGATTTAGTTTCAGCTTCATCAAGGTCATCAGGATTTGGTCAACAACAGGTAGGGTAATTGATGACTTACTGAAAGCCAACAACGCTGTCACCATGCTGAAAAATTGAGCCATGAGCACTCCTGTGTACAGTTGAGACCTGGCATTATCAATGACTGTGGTGCTAGTCACAGTTGGATCCTCGCACTGTGTGGCCTTATCTGCTTTAACAGACTGTGTTGTTGAACAGTATGTGTGGTCAGTCAGTGATGGATCTTCCCATTGGGTCTGGGCATCTCTAAATTTTGGTGAAGCAGGCTCAGTCTCACAGGCAGGCTGAAAGCTTTCGGGAGCATCTTCGGGAGCATCTGAAATGGGGGAGAAAACATCGATGGAGGCAGGCATTAATGCAGGCATATTAAAGTCATCTCACTAAAACATTACAGTCGCATTAATTGTTGCAAATCTCTCTCATACACACTGTCTCTCACCCTCTCTCTCTCTCTCTCTCTCTCACTCACTCACTCACACACACACACCACTGTATCTCATAAACCAACATAGCTGAAAACTTGAAGTGTTTTGCTGACGAGATGTCAGAATGGGAGACATCAGGAGAAAAACAAGTCACTGTTCTTAGCGTCAGCGTGAGGAAGCAAATTAACACCGTTTTGGACATATGTAAGCAGATGTGATGGAGTATTGGGACAGTTTGAAGGTTAGTGATTTGCACCGTGTTTTGAGGTAAATATGCATTTAGATGTGTTTACAGAGCTCGTTTTTAAAAAAGTTAGCCACTTCCTGTTTAAATGAATGCAAGATGCCAAAAAATGCTAAGCTAGGTAAACGAAGCTTGTTCTCGCTAACAACTGCATTACATTTGCCCAGATTTGATGTGCACACAGCTGAAACACTACTAAACATTAGTAGTTGGTCGATTTGGGTGTAAATTGATCATAGTAGAGTTTAATAAGAAGCGTCACGCTGCATCTCTGTTTGTTTTGATCTCAACCCGTCGACGGCAGGGCAACCTAATAGCTAGTTAGCTATGGTGAACATTGTTTGTCCCGTCTCCAAAACAATCAACTGTTTTAGCAAGGCACCGGTAGCAATGTTAGTGCATGACAACTTCTTCACAATTAACAGTATTGTCACTGCCATAGCTTAAGTTGATGAACTTACCATCAAATTGAAGTCTACGTTTCTTTGGTGGGGCAGTGCTCGGCGTCCGCTCTGTGACTTGGCGACTCTTTGGCTTGGTAAGGCGAGGAGTGTATCCCAACCACAACTCTGGAAACGGATTGTACTTGGTTGGTTTTTTGTCCACAAAATGATGGGAACAAACAAACACATTGCGGGGTGGATTCTTTAAATTCAATGCCTTCAGCCAAGCCCGTGATTCCGAGTCGACATCAGGCTTGTGAAAAAACGCGTACAATGGATGACATGGGCATTGCCTCTTCGTGGCGGGTTTGTGGTCAAAGCACTCTCTATCTAACCACTCGTTCAAGTGTTTTCTTGAATTTTTACAGCCAACGACTGCACATGTAGTTCCCGAACCTTTTTTCCTCTTCAGGTTTTCCATCCTTTTCCCCAGTGTGTCACTGCGTTGGTATCGGAGCAAGCTAACAGAACAAACCAGATCCCACCAGAACGGAAGTGAAGAACATCTACGAGCACAAGAGGGTAGTTCAGGATGTAAAGCGGAAACGGGTCAAAAACTTGTCTATTCCCTTGCCCTTAAGCAAAGGCCAAAGGCAAGCCAAGGACAAGTTGCATCCTTGTGCCAGTCTTCTATATCTGCTTTTGTGTCTAAAACCGGCTTGGTGGCCTTCTGGCCACTGACATATATTACATTTAAGTGTTAGGCATTTCATTTAAAATAAAGGGTTTTTTTTTTACATTTACTGTATGTTATGGGACTGCAAACCCGCTCGTGTGAGTGATTCATGGTGTAGTCAGGACTCAACAAAGTTAATGAAGACCTCAGATTTGTGATGCATGAGTTATTTAACTGATCCTGTGGATCAACCCAGGTGAGTCGTGAGTTGCCTGGGTCCAGCAGTAAAAACCTGGGTGACCCTAGCAACTGGTGTCTTTTCTGTGGTGAGTCTAACACTTGAAGAGTGTAAACTCTAAGTTCTATTAGTAAAAACACTCCACATTGTTGGTCAGTAAAATACACAAATGGTGCTGAAACAGGTTAATGGCCACATATAAAAACAAACATTAATATAGTAATTTTTTTTTATTTTTATCATGGAAACATTATACAATTTTGCTCTTTTAGATGTGAAATAAATGAATATAGTCTGTGTTTTATTAGTAATGTGACGAATCACTCATGTATGTACTCAAATATCCAAGTGAAGTCCCACAGGCCGTGGATGTATAAAAAAAATACGAAATGAAAAACAATTTCATTTAAAATACATCCTCTTCCATTTCCCCTCCTTCTGTTACTTTCTTGCTCTCTTTGATGATTTGCATTTCCGTCATCTTCACGACCAGTGTCATTACCTGTTTGGATGTAATTTTGTCATTAGAAACGGACATATATTTTGTACTTAGGTATTAATGTGTGGTATGATTTTGTTATGAAAAATAATAGTGATTATACAGTAAAAGTTGGTACAACCAAAATTAATACCCATAGGTAGTGATAGTAAGCACTAATAAAAACCTCACTGAAACACTGGGTACTAGAATATTTTTCGAAATATCTGTATAGTGTTTGTACGTACTCTGAGTCCTGTTTTCGACTCGATCCAAAAAGATATTTGTTATAGCCTTCACCTCAGTAACGTGTTCATGGAGTTCTTCTCGCGTAGTTGTTGGATCTAAAAATGAATAGTACAAAAGGATGTAGTAGGGTGACAGAATCAGTATGGGAATAAATTCTGGATTGTGTTAATTAGGCTGCAACAGCCTTTACGTCCTCTGTTGCTTTCTCCTTTTCTTTGTCCAAATCTTTTATAGTAAGCAAGTAAGCAAGGTGGTTGATTGCAAAACAATACCAGTAGACCAATTCTAATATCTGTATAGTGTTAGTTCCTTGTACTCACTCTGAGTTCTGATTTCCACTTCATCCAAGATCATGTTTATTACAGCATTCACCTCTGTAGTAACACCATCATTTATCACGTCCTGTTTAGGTGTTGGATCTGAAGATAAATATTACAAAGGGGATGTAGAGGAGTGGCAAAATCAGTGCGATTGTATTCTCAGGGTATGTGTGGTTTCAGGTGTTATTCACTAATAGCAGAATTGAGCACAGCACAGATATTTACATAAACTTATTCAGATGATATTGGAAAAGACTTTCAAATATTTAAATATTTGCTCTTAGAGAGGCCCTACTCATCATAGCAGTATTTACCTGAACTGGCAAAAAGTGAAGCTGGGCCTGCACTTGGACAGGTGTCTCCCTCACATGTAAAAGAGCCATTTTCAGCTTCCTCTGCTGCCTCATCAGCCTTCCTGAGTTCCTTGAGGAGCAGCTTCCTAAGTTCCCGCTTCAGCCTTTTGGTCTTCTTTTGTTTTTTGCAGGAATCGGGAAGTTGTACTCCTAAAGCCTCCAGTTCTCTTTGCAGTTCCTCCACAGAATATTTTTTGATAGCCTTTCGCCTCAATTCTTCTTCATTGTCTTCGGGTTTGACTGCTGTGCAGCAGCACAAACAGGTTAGAAACGTTAAAAAGCCCATTACCTCATCATCTCACCTACATCCTAACTGACTGAAGTGCAAAGTGGAATTTAAGAATGCACTGATAGACTACTGGTGGGATGACATTTATTACATCATACCGTTGCCTGGTCACCTTTATGACATAGCCAGTGTTTTTAAGTTTTATGCATAGTTACAGTTACTAAGTGAACAAACCATTCATTGGAATGTTCATGGGCTTTTAAGTATAATTAATAAAAAAAAGTAATTAGTTTTACATGATCATTTAATATTCATTTAAAGTTTAAAACCATTTTATCTCTATTTGTGACAATGGTATGCCATCAGGTAGGCTAATTAGCTAGTAAGTCCTGAGTTTTCGTTGCTACTGTTATATTCCCTGAAGAGGAAACTATATTGCTTCACTTTGATGGGTGGCTCCAACAGATTAACATGCCATGGTACACAACTGCAGCCACTATGGAATAATTTCAATAAATTAATAATGTATTCATTGAATAAGTGAATAAAAACTGAAGTACATTATGGGGTAATATACTGTATTATCAGTCCACTCCGGCTCCTCAAGGTCCTGAGCCAGGGTTTCCCCTCCACCCTGGTTTCTCAAACTGTGTGGCACCTATTCCCTTGCCCTTAAGCAAAGGCCAAAGGCAAGCCAAGGACAAGTTGCACCCTTGTGCCAGTCTTCTATATCTGCTTTTGTGTCTAAAACCGGCTTGGTGGCCTTCTGGCCACTGACATATATTACATTTAAGTGTTAGGCATTTCATTTAAAATAAAGGTTTTTTTTTTACATTTATAAATCAAGCAGAACACGGACATAGCTAAAGATCTATATTGGAAATATTGGAATATTTTATTTTGTTATGTTTGGTATTTTAAACAGGAGAATCTGGGCTTTCATTTAAGACCTTTTGTGAACATTTTGGATAAGTACATCCAAACCTGGAGCTCTTCAAACCTTTAATCACACACATTTCCCTGCCATTTCCGCCTAAGTTATATTTTGTCTTTTAATCCTGTGGCACCAGGGAGTATCAGAAAAACAAAATCCAAACACTGAAATACTGGCCTGACTCTAAGGATTCAGAATATGTATCATTTACCCATATTATCTGATTTGAATCTGGAGCTGTGGCCAAGGGAGCTGTCAGTGGTGTTTTGGGTGGCCATAAGTACAATAGATCTCTGAGATTCCACAAAATCATGTATGAAGCCCTCCTGAGGCTGGTCTGGAATCAGTTTCGCCAGTGGCTCACAGAGAACCATCCTGATGTCCACAATCTCTTAGATACCCTGCCCCTAGACTTGAGTGTCTTTTCTGAGGGTATATCATCAACCACTGTAGAAGAATCACTTGACCGTACAGTCTTCAGAAAGGTCCATCAGTACTTCTGTGAATTCCTGCAGCATCTCAGGTCACAGCAAGGTCCACTGGCCAGCTTCTGGATGTCATATATTGACATAGTGGAGGTTGTACTAAACCTTGTGAGGGCATCACCAATGTATGGTGTCTTGTGGTGTTTAAAGGTTAAAACCTTTTAAGGTTAAAATATTAAGGTTAAATAGACTCAAATCAAGCGGAGCAATAATTAACTTCAACCCTCTTGAGCATTTTGAATAGATTCACATGGGATCTACCAAAAAGTTTCCCAAATGACCTACTTCACCCTAATTTTGCAAATGAATTGACTAATTATTCGATGGATGTGGATGCACATATTTAGGCTATTCTACTGTTTGTACACAGAATCGATAAGGCCATGCAATCCAATACCGATGCCAGCAGAAACAAATGAGCTGGTGGCCCGGTTTACGGAAGAGGATGGAAAGGTAAGCTATTCAAGTCTTATATACAGTCATGGACAAAAACACCCAGAGAAGTACGCCCCACCTATTTTGCCGAAATATTATATTGTGTCCACTTGGGATAACTATAGAAGGCCCCACTACCAGCTGAAGAAAAACAGTGGGCCATGCTGACAGGCTCCTACCAAAAAAGTCTTGAGTGCTGTAATAAAACCCACGGGGCTAAAACAATGTATTAGGTTAAGAGTGTGCATATTTATGCAACCATGTTTATTTAAGTTTTTTTATTTTCTATATTTTCCCTTTAAAGCTTTGCGTTTGTTTTTCCAATTGCATTGTACAGGTAATAATATATAGTAAAGGTGGAAAAAGTTATGAAATTATTGGCCCTTCTGTCATTTTTTTTTACAAACAAAAACATGCCATTTGAACAGGGGTGCATAGACTTTCTATATCCATTGTAAATGTGTATTCTAAAACTTTACTTTCAACAATTTGCGGCTAAAGATTGTATATTCAGAAAAAAAAACATCGTGGTACAATACAGTTCTGGTCACCTATTTTTTCTTTGTTACGGTATTTTTCAGGTACACTCGGGCCATGGAGTATGGGTCCGTGGGGAGGTCTGGAGGCGCATCTGCGCAACCTATAAAGACTCCCTCTTTGTAAAGGAGCTGGCGGTGGCGGTCTGGGGAACTGCAGCCCTAAAAGAGCGCTCCATAAGTGGGAAGGAGTGCCCAACTAAAAGGGGGGAGGCAAGGCCACCACTCTCCCCAGGCAAATTTCGGGCAGTGAAAGGTAGATAATGACTCCAATGAATCCAACCTTCCATGTTAAAGTGATACTGTCCCATTTTTGGAAATAAGCTCAAAATACACCTTTCCTTGAGTTGAAGGATTGAGTGTTACCTTTCTCCTGTACTTTCAATCTATGCAGAGCAATTTTTACCTTCATGCTAGCAATTAACATTGAATCGCGACCAGCTGGTGGCTAGCTGGTCACATAGGATTCAACATTAATTGCTAGCTTGGAGGTAAAATTTGCACGGCCATACTCAGACAACAGCTGGAAGTACAGGAGAAAGGTAACACTCAATCATTTAACTCAAGGAGAGGTGTAATATGAGCTTATTTCCAAAAATGGGACAGAATCACTCTAAGTTAAAGTTATTGTCCAGTCAATAACCTATACAATTTGTGCATTCATGAGATGATGACGTATACACATTACTGTCACCATGGCAAATGCCAAATAATACTCAAAACTGGCTTTCAATAAGTTAAGACAGTGTCATGGTCTGGAAATATTCAGCATTTTTTACCATTTGACTTTGGATAATTCAATTTCCTGTTGAAGCTGATGAACAACACAGTCTATAATCGTTTTAGCAAAAAAAGGCTTAATCTAAATACCACTTCACAACTGGATAATATCTACTTCGGAAGACCACATCAATGCATCATGTCTCTCTCAGGCTGGTGAAACAATATAAATTAAAATGTTTAGTTACAACCTCTACAATGTTTGCAGTAGTAGGCCAGTCAATCTAGCTAAAAAATGGGCCCAACATAAAATTAATTGCAATAGTAATTGTGTGTGTGTCCGTGTGTGTCTGTGTTAATGATCGAATCGAATGCAGCCCTCTTATTGTCAGTTCTTACTCTCTCAGTTTTTTTTCCCCTGTGTGTGTGTGTGTATACACGTGTGTGATTGGGAGAGGACCAAAGGCAACGTATAAAAAGCCTGGGCCATTACATCAGCCAAAAGATCATGGACATTAGAAAGAAGGAGGAGAGACAAAAACAGACTGCACCCACACCACACCCCACTACACCCTCACCCACCCACACTGAATGATATATACCTCAATAAATTGTTTGAAGTGTTCAAATATCCAGTGTATGCCATTTTTCTAAAGTTAAAAGCAAAAACAAGCGATGGCCATCATAAGCTGGAATTACCAGCTAGATAGCCTATAACCAGCAAAACCAGCTAGAATGACCATCTGAAACTGGAATAACCAGCAATGCAAAACCAGCAGTACCAGCAAAAATTTCCATCTTAAGCTGGTTTGACCAGCAAAACCATCTTAATTACCATGCTGGATCTACCAGCTAAACCAGCAAAACTCCTGCGAAAACATAGCTTCAGCTGGTCAACCATCATATGATGGTCAAACAAGCTGGTCAATAAGATGGTTGACCAGCAAACCATCACAAGCTGGTCAAGCTGGTTTTTTCAGCAGGGCCGTGTCTGGAAACCAGTTACAGTCTCTGTTAACGCGCTCACAGATACCTGGAGAGGGGCTATGGATTCTTTAATTAAGGCCGAAATGTCCTCTAACATGGAAGTTCGTTGTTTGCCAAGCTCCGCGACAAGTTGGGTCATAGAAGAGAAGCCTCTGGCTGCAGTCCGTAGGACGCCTAAGCGGGATATCTTATCCCTCGCCAAGACGCCATATTGATTACGTCACGTCTAAAGCAGAATAGACGTGACGTAATCAATATGGCGTCTTGGCGAGGGATAAGATATCCCGCTTAGCACTGTTTATTGTGCAAAAATCGATGTATTGCCCAAATTCTAACTCTTCAAACGTTCATGTACAGTCAATGTACTCTTTGCCAACACAGTCAGATATTCTTTCAGTAAGACCCAAAAGCAAATAGCAATTTGTTTTTGCAAGCGAAATAAAAGTTATAAACACCGCTAGCGAGATATCCAAGATATCCAACACTGGAAACTGGTACTACGTTTATCCAACCGAAGTCATGTTTTGCTCTAATGACAGTTAAGCTCTTAATAATCTTGCTTATACACATCTACAAATGCCCTTGTTGCAAATTGTCCAGCAACAAAGAATTTACATTCTCGGCCCATATTGATAATCACATTAAGCATGCTGTGCACCATGGAGGTAGGGTTATAGACATTGACATGAGTGGTTTTACACTATAAACAAAAGTTATGATGAGTTGTTGATGAGTGGTTTTGTTTCTCTTTCACAGACTACAACATCTGCAAGTGCAACTTTGAGTGCAGGAAAACAGCACATTTTCACTGTCTGTTCTGCAGAAAAACAATAATCTGGAACGACCAGGTTACACCACATTTAAAGAAATGCTTGTCCAACGAGCTGCCTCTCTCTTCTCCTGCCTCCACCCTACATCATGTGGCCTCCAGTGTTGCAGCCACCAGTGCTCCGTCACCTCCTGCCTCCCCTCCATCGTGTGTCCTCCAGCGTTGCAGCCACCAGTGCTCCGTCACCTCCTGCCTCCACCCTCCATGTGTCCTCCAGCATTGCAGCCACCAGTGCTCTGTCGCCTCCTGGCCACTGGAAACACGGTACAGTACTACTCAACACTGTCATGGTCTGTGGTAGTAATTGTATTAGGGGGCTTTGTGGGGTAAGAGACAATCGGTGTGTAAAGTTGGGGTAGAATGGTATGGATAAGATGAAGAGTGAATGTGTAGTGGTCAGGTGAGAGGGTTGGATGGGTTTACAAAAAGTGGACATGAGGTGCACAAAAAGTCTGTGGTTAAGTGTTTTTGTGGGGACTTGTACAAATTGATGTGTGCACGCAGACACACACACACATATGTAAAGAAGAAACACTAATTGCATCACTCAATCTAATATTTGTAGGTGATTAAATAAGCTACTGTCATACACTGATATTTGCACACAACCTTTGTCATACTGACAAAGCACACTTTAGTTTAAACTGAATCCTGAACCTGTTGTTTGCCTTTCTGTTAGGATCACATCCCCTGGATACGAAGGTGGTGGTGTCATCTCCTTCTTGAAAACGTGATACCTGCTACAACGTATGCAATTAATACTTACTTCCTTGAATGTAATGACTCCATGACCAGCAACCTGTTTCTAACACTGCATATACTGGTTTGTTGTGACAGTGCTGATGAGCCACCTGATGTGTTGGACACTGGAGAACCAGTGGATTCCATTGAACAGGTGTTTATGGGGGTTTGGGGTGGAGGGGTAAAATGTGATGTATGTTAATTTGGAATGTAATATAATTTTAGTTACAGTAATGTATGTAAAAGCTGTGTGTGGTGTATGTCAGGTCAATGGGTGGTGAATGCGGTGATGAGAAATAGATTGTGTGTAAAGCGGTATGTTGAGGTTCAGAACATGTGAGTGGGTGATACTGTAGGGTGTGTGAAGTGCTGTAAGTCTGGTACAAGTATGTGTAGTGTAACGTGATGGGTAAAGACATGTGCAGCGTCAAGTGTCTGTAAACTTTGGATGGCCTGAGGGCGGCCCTTTCAAAAACAAACACAGTCCTATGCATCACTTTGACCTCAGTGGTTTTAACAGTAAGTTGTTAGGATGAGAATATGTTAATAGCTGCAATGTATTGTACTAAATGCCTTGTCTCTATCCCAGACGATCATGAAGAATATTTCCACTGCCGTATCTTGGTTTCAAGAACACCGGTCTCTCTTCCGTGGGCATGTGGACATGCTCCCCATATTGGACATGACAGAAGAGGATGCAGAGCAGGCACTGGAGATCCAGGAGGCCTTCCTGCTCTTCATGAGCTGCCTGCTCAAGGGCGACCGAAACTACCTGGTGCCCTGGTACCAGGTCCCACCAGACCGCACCACTGATTTCACCTTCCTCTTTAACCTACAGGGTGAGAGATCCAGTGTGAGTGTGTGCATGGTTGTGTTTGTGTGCATGGTTGTATGTGTGTTTATGTGTGTGTGTGTGTGCCTGCCTCTGTGTGTGTGTGTGTATTAAGAATTGTAATCATAAGCATTGCAGGCTTGTAAACAACCTTAAATATGCCTGTGTGCCTAATAAGGGTAGGTCTAGAGTCTCACTATAAGCCAGAATGCTTTGAATTCCATGCAGGGTTCCTTGACTCCCAAGACCCCAGTCAACAGCCGTTCTTCAGTCAGCTGACAGGAAGCCAAATGTTCGCACAGTTCATCATTGACCGCCAAGCCTGTCTTGACTTCTTTGATCTCTGTGTTCAGAAGGTCAGAACCACAACTCAGATTTCATGGGTTCATTTACTCACAATTGTCAAAATAGCATTTGTACATGTGCATATTTTTTTAGCATGTTGCAGCATTAGAAATGTGTTGAAATGAATTAATTTTCCCTTTTTTTTGCCAATAATATGTCAGCTCCCAGTTTGTTCCTCCTTACTTGCCTTGTCACTTGTCTGTCTGTCCCCCTCTCTTTAACACCATGTTGTCCCTGCACAGGTGGATGTTAAGAGGCCTGAGGAGGTGCGTCTGTTGGACCTGGACGAGACCCACAGCGGGGAGTACACGGTGTTCATCATGCCCCCAGAGGAGCCCCGGGAGGCGGACGGCTCTAGGTGCCCAGCCCAGTACAGGTAGCGTACTGCCAGAGAGAGTGCACTGGGTCAAGGGGCAAACAGCACATAGGCAGGCAGGGGTAAAGAGGTGGATGAAACGAAAATGTAGCATATAATAAATATATTTGAGTTGTGTTCCAACATAGCGCCTAGGACATAGGAGGAAATACACAGTATGTCACAAAAGTGAGTACACCCCTAACATTTTTGTACTTGTACTATATCTTTCCATGTGAGAAGTGTAAAGATATAACACTTTTACAATGTAAAGTAGGCAGTGTACAGCTTACACCTACTTTGCATTGTATCAAAGTGTTATATCTTCAGACTTCTCACATGGAAAGATATAATGAAAAAAATGCACAAAAAGGTGAGGGGTGTACTCACTTTTGTGACATACTGTAATATATTTGAGTTGTGTTCCAACATAGGGCCTATGACATATAGGAGGAAATATAACTTCAACCATGGCACCCTTCTATGGGACCCGTCCTATGGCATCCAGAAATGTCATGTTAAATAAGTAATCGTGTTATGTTTGAAAGCTCATTGCTAACACAAACTGGCTGCCATATTTACTCAGTTCACAATACCCACAAATCCTCTGTTTGTAACCTGTGTTTATGTCCTCTATCCTGCTTATGATTAAAATGAAGTAAATGAGTGATACAACTCACCTCTCTCCCCAACTCTACAGCTATAAGACATTACCCATGCTGCAGCCAGAACTGTTTGAGCAGCAGCAGGACCAGCTTTAAGCCTTAAGCCCAAGCCACACCAAACAGGTAAGGGGAGCAGTACTCAGTTCTTCCTCCTTCTGGTTTAGTCTTACTCTTTAAAAGCCCCATCAATATGTTATTATTAGTGAGCTTGTAGTCCTATTTGACTTTTCCGTTGTTGATGTCTCCTGCCTCTGTGCTGCAGGAGATCAAGCTGGCCAAGAAGTTCAAGTTCAAGTTCAAGTTTATTAGCCATCTCAACAGTATGGACATTGTTCATGTTGTTAGGAATTTGTTTTGGTGTGCCCAGAAGTTCACACACAACTAGACAAAACAATAAAGACATAAAATACAGTACAATAACATTAAAAAGTGCATTGAACATTTGACAAGTGCATTGGTTGGAGTTTTATAGTTGTTTATAGTTTTATAGAAGCTGGTGCAGAAGAACGCCTTGGAGCCCGATATGCAAACGCCACCTTGGGTACATACAGCCTTATTTGATGCACTCAAGCGTGTTCCTCAGTAAAACAACCAATTTGAGTTTGTGGGTTGAAGGATGGTTTTTATTTCAACATAAAACTGAACATTTGATTATCGCTTAAATACAGCATGGATTGTTCCTACCAATATGGAGGAGCAAGATGGTTATTCCAAAGATTTTCAGGTCAAAACCAAAGGATAACTATGATAGTGCTTCCTGCAAAAAACATGGATTGTTCCTACCAATATGACCTGGGGTATGGTAGGATACCTTCGGTACGTCCCTAAAGGATTAAAGGAACAGCATGTACGTTTGTGGCCAAAACTGTAATATGGACTCTGCCAGTACCATTTGGCAAACCCCTAATAATCATAATTGTTTATAAATAGGTTTAATTAATTGTCAGTTATAATCATCAATATTAAAAAAAATAAACACTTGAAATATGCCAGTCTGTGTGAAATGAATGTACACATTATACAAGATTCACTTTCTCAATGGAATTACTGATATAAATCTACACTGTAAAAAGTGAATCATTGGATCAATGTAAAAAAGCTGTTTACATTTTCACTATTGAAATTCTGCATTGGCTCAAACTGTTTTTTTTTTCATTTCCCTTAAACCACTCACTGGTGTATTGGTGTAAACCATAATTTGATGCAAGTCAAAATTTTAAATTGGACCAAATTACAAAATATTCTTTTCAAATAAATTTGGTTTACTTCAATCTAAAATATTTACGCGTCACAAGTAATGCATTTTGATGTGAATCATAGTTCTAAATTGGCTCAAATTCAAGGCGACTTCCAACGGTCTTGATCTAAGTTCTGAGTTTACATGAATCAAAACCTAAAGTAATATGAAAAGGTTTCACATTATCATAATCTACAAATTTTACAATAGCTCAGTGCATTACATTACCATAATCTACAAATTCACATTAACTCAATATACAAAACAAACCAAATGGTTTAAAAAATAAATCATTTATTAAAACCACAATAAATATTGTATTGCAGCACAGCTTATACAATGAGTATACACCGGTAGATGGTTTTCTGGCATGTCCTAAACAAACAAACAAAACAAGTATAATTAATAACATAATAATGACAATACTTGAGTGTAACACTCGCTTTCCTGACACGTGATGTGACTATCTGAAATGTAGCTGGGAGCAGTGAGGGGCAAACCATGAAGCAGTAAAGATTAGCAAAGTTGCTTTGGTAACAGAATGTAACAAAGCACCTACAGTATGTTTTAAGACCAAAGACATTGTGTAAAATGCACTTAATCTAAGCATCTTAATGCACTATCTTAGAACGAGCCAGTCCTCACAGAAACGGGGTCTCCCTGCCACAGACAGCTCCCTGCCCTTACCAACAACGGCGGGAACGCAGCTTTAAAGTTCATAATTGTACTGTACAGACCATGTGGGGTTTGGGACGTATATCTCACGATTGATAAATTACAGGCAAGATACACACAAAGATCCATTCTCACCCAGTTGCTTAACTTAAGTGCCGAAATATTTGGCGATATTGTACTCTCAACCATTCCACACAGGAATGCTAACAACTCTACTAGCAACAGGTGACATGCCAGCCAATGCTTCTTTGAAAATGCTAGCAGCTTGCTGATAAAGGACACGTTCATTAATCGAATGCCAACGCTACCCTACATTCCCGCAGTTTGTACCTCTTATATATATATATATATATATATGGTTTGTACATAAAATGGTACCAAAGACGTATTCTGTAATGATTTGGTAAAACGATGCCAATAGCTACGTTGATAAAGCTATGCTTCTCCTCCACAATCCTCATATTATCCCACAACAATCCGCGTGACATGTAAAACGGTATTAACAGTTCACCTTATACAATTACGTTTGAGCTGTAGAAGTACATAACAACGATAACAAAAGACTAATAATCTGCGCTGGTCAGATGAAAGAGTCGAGACTTTACTGGACTTTCTCGACGACTCCTCAGCACGTTCTCCAGTTGCCATAAGTGCGCATGCGCGAATCGGGTTTATTAAATAGGTGTCATTTGATCGAATGTACAATTGTCATTTTGTTCTTTCGTATTGGATCAAAGTAAGAAATTACATTGCAGGACTCCCACAATTTAAAAAATATATTTTCACTTGACAATGCAATAATGGTAGGTTTCTGAGATTTAAAAAAAATCACATCAAATGAAAAACGCCAATGTTTTACTTCTAAATCTACTTTTTCATGATATTCTAATTATATGACCAGCTGTACGGTACATGTATGTCAACACCTGAATGACTAGAAGCTGATAGAAATAGTTATAACCATCAAGTTCCATAAACAAATAGTCCTAATTTCTCAGGAAGAAGCGATATATCAAACCCCTATCATAATTGTTCCCTATAAGAGGACCAGGCCTACCATATAAAGATATTGAGAGGGAGTGTAAATCCATTGTGTAAGTGTTCATGTATTTTAGCAGCTATTCGAAAGAGACAAAACAAACAATATATCTAAGTGTGAAATTTTAAATCCAATGAATAAATCTTAAAGGATTAAAGGAACAGCATGTAGGCCTACGTTTGTGGCCAAAACTGGTACTGTGGTCAGGTTTGAAATACTGCAGAGTATAGTATCCTCTCCCCCAGACAAGAACTTGCCAGCTAGGTTGCCAAAATCACATAGGTGGATGGTTGCGCAATTATCATGATTCTTTAATGTCTGATGATATATCAGGGCCATTTCATGATTAATTTACATGTATTTCTTACATACTGTTCCTTTAAATTATATTAAGAGATCATTACATTATTGGCAGCAGTTTTTGAACCAGCCGATAATGTAATAACTAACCAATAATATTACATTATTAGTAACAGGTTATTACATTATTGGTTCAGACATTTTCTTACATTATTGACAAGTTATTACATTATTGGTTTTATTATATAAAAATATTACGTTATAGGCAGTTATTACATTATTGGCCATTATTACATTATCGGCTACTACACACCTTCACACTATCAGGTCAGACCAGGCCCAGGCCAACACCAAGGCTAGCCCAGGAGCTGCCTTCACACTACCAGGCCAGGCCATGGCCAAGCTAGTAGCCATCATCATGGTATCGGTCCAGGCCAGTAGCAATCTTCACACTATCAGGCCAGGACAGGGACAGGCTCCGGTTAGGCCCAGGTTAGGCCCAAGTCAGGCCCGGGTCAGGGGTTAGTCCCAAGTCATAAAGATAACCTCCACTCACCAACACCATTCAGAAACCTGGCTGTGTTAACTGTGTTATGACTTTACTTACTCTGTTCTCTGCATGTTTCTAGCTGGTTTATGCCCTCTTTCGAAGTGGCTTTGGAAGCGCCAGCTAAGTGTAATGTAATGTGTTAATGGCCCGGTTAGTTGCAAGTCCAAAGGATGTGATTTATGCTTTAGTGTTCAACACATCTTCGTGCAATGTTCAACTTACATTCACGTGTCTTTTCCCCCTCGACTTTAGCTCTGACGATGTGAATATTACCGTTTATAGAAACAAATGTGCTACACATTAAAAGGCATTGGTGCTAGTAGCAAATCTCTACTGCCTACCGTTAGCTAGTTCGGTTAATTTAGCCGTGACAAAATTACGTGATTTGGGCTGTGGTGGTAGGCCAATGATGTTTGCTGTTTGCTGTTGCTGGAGCAGCTGAAAAGCTATGAAGTGCCGCTCTGCTGATAGTGTCGGCCAAGGCTGATGTAGATATGACTGACCGTCAGTGGAGTGTGTGGGCCTACTTGGTTGAAACCAAACGGGCAGGCAGGTAAGAGCTTTGCTGGAAGCCAATGTTACATCCCAAGTGAGCACTCCCGTGTCTGGCTGTAGTGACTGCAGGTCACAAAAGCCCGGACTAGGGTCTTCAAATAAAGGTTGTTCTGTTTTTTTTATTCTTGTATATTGTTATATTATCATAATATTATAATACACGACCAGCAGCCACCCATTTCCCTTGATGAGGGCCCCCCCCCCCCCCTGGCAATTTGACACTATAGTATTCGATACTACACTCTGATCTCCGGGAACTCTTACTTTGGTACATTTTGAATTTACATATTAGCCAAATATTTAGTTTCACACGAAACATTTAGGTTTAACATTTAGATTTAGATTTATATTTAACATTAAGATTCATATTTAACATTTACATTTACATGTATATTTACATTTAACATTTAGATTTACATATAACATTTAGATTTAACATTTATATTTATATTTAGATTTAACATTTACATTTAACGTTTAGATTTACATTTAATATTTATATTTAACATTTACATTTAGATATAACTTTTACATTTAACATTTACATTTAACATTTAGATTTATATTCAACATTTAGATTTATATTTAACATTTACATTTAACATTTAGATTTACATGTAACATTTACATTTAACATTTACATTTAACATTTACATTTAGATTTACATTTAACATTTAGATTTACATATAACATTTAGATTTCACATTTATATTTATATTTAACATTTAACATTTATATTTACATTTAATATTTACATTTAACATTTAGATTTAGATATAACTTTTACATTTAACCTTTAGATTTATATTAAACATTCAGATTTATATTTAGCGTTTATATTTAACATTTAACATTTAGATTTACATTTAACATTTACAATTTATATTTAAATATAACATTTATATTTATATTTAGCATTTGCATTTATGATTTATGTGTAGTATTTAATATTTATATTTAAATATTTAAAATGTCTTTAAGTTGCTAAATATTGCTTTAAATGTGCAAAAAAGTAACTGAAAAAAATCACACCTGTATTTTGGACATTGTTTAAAGCTAAATGTGACAAAAATGTTTGAGTTTATTTCACAGTGACGCACTTTACAAACGGCGCCCCATACCTTGCGCGGTTCTACAAACTTTCCCTGTAGAGTATGTGTGATTCCCATAGCTGACTATAGCTTGACTCAGTTATCTGAAATGTACACCGCAGATAGAAAGATACATGCTTGCTCTTAAGCAGCATTATGCATTTGCTAATGTATACTGCCACATGTAATCGCAGAGAAAACGTAGGCTAGAGACCGCGCAGTGGACAGCGCATTGGACAAGATTGGTATTGCAGGTGCTGATACAGAGCAATAAGTAAAGGCTCAAACTATGGAAGTCGTACACAAAAAGTTAATTTGACGTTTTAGTACATATGATTTATTTTGAATAGGTCTCTGTTTATTAAAATGGCATGTAAAGAACAAAGCAGGGTAAACATGTAAATGTGAAAATGTTCTTAGAAATATTTTTAGTCAGAGGTATCTTTACACTGCAAAAACTATACACATTAAAATCATCTGTAAGTTCTACTCTGTTGTACTGTGAGTGGATATCATTTGCTGATGTGTTTGTCAATTTTCAGAGGTATGTAGTATGTAGTAGAGGTATGTAGGCTATGTGTAGGTGTGGTATGTGTAATTATTGTTCATAATTTCAATTTAGCTGTGCATGTAATTCATTAGCATATGTTCTGTTATATGATGTTATCAACACAATTGGTCCCCATTATCAAAATCCTCTAAATACCAAAATTCCAGTTCATCACAGTGTCCCTTGCCTGTCTCTGGACACTAGCAAACCAGGAATCCTATAGGGGGGTAGCAGATAGGTTTGGCATAAGCCGATCAACTCTTATGGTTTGACTACATGATTTCTGTGCCCTAGTTAATCTCCATTTGGCACACCATCTGACATGGCCTGTGGGGCATGCCCTACAACTGGTGGAAATCAGCTTTTCCTGTGCTGGTTTCCCCAAAACTATTTCGGCAGTCGATGGGTGCCATATCGCCATCAGGAGACCTAGAGTCAGCCCTAATGCATACCTGAACAGAAAACAATATTATTCCATCATTTTACCTGCTTTCTGTGACAGCAACAGGTGGTTCTGCCATGTCACTGCAGGTCAACCAACCACTGCCTTAATAAACAAACAAAACACTTTGTTTTTGAAAAGTTAAACATTTTATTGCCGCAGTGAACAAATTAGTTCCGTTGTTCTGCTGCCAGTTCCCCAAGTGTGGCAGACATGCCAGACAGCGTGGCCAGCAGCCTTCACTCAAAAGCCCTCCGCCTCCTCTCTTTTACCCTCCTCCACCTCTCCAGATCCGGGCGCACCATGGATTCCAGCGCAACCGTGCGCCTTTCTGCATGAACCTCGAAAGATTCGTAGAAAGCTGGCCCGGTCTGTAAAGGTTCGCAATCTGGGTGGAGGAGAAGGAGGCACTCTGGCTGCTGGCATCGAGGAGGAGGAGGAGGAGGCCCTGGCTGCTGGTACCGAGGAGGAGGAGGAGGAGGCCGTGGCTGCTGGCACCGAGGGGGAGGAGGAGGAGGCCGTGGCTGCTGGCTCCCAACCCCAGAGCCACCAAAGATCTCATCCATGCTCTGTTGACAAACACATATGCAGGATGTCAAATTTATAAAACACTTTAAATGGTGTATTGAACAGTCCAGTCACAGAGACAGTGTAAGTTGAAATACTTGGGGGGCCAGAAGTTGTACAATAGATTTGACATGACCAACACGGTCTCACCCCCTTTTCGTCATAATGCGCCATCTGGTCAGGCCCCCTCAGACGTCCATGAACCACGCAGAGGGTATACCCTCCACGTCAATTTTAAACGAAGGGGGTCATCCAATATATTTGAATGGAAATCCATCATCGTCGATTTTAGACGAAATAGGACTAAACAACAACAGCATTGCCCATCTCTATAATTTTTAATTTTACAAGAAATGGTAATGCAATCACACGATACAGTGGGTGACATCAGTTGATAAAGGTCCCGCATTGCTTGGCACAAATTCTATTTATTTTTATTATTGTTCTTCTCTTTTTTATTATTGATGAATAGTTAGTCTTTCAATATTGACTCTGTACAATGCTTTGGTCAGTGCATGTGAAAATGAACTTTATTGACATAAAGTAGCCTAGGCCAGGGGTTCCCAAACTTTACCATGATGAGGCCCCCCATAGACCAGTAGATCCCAGCTAAGGCCCCCCGAGATGAGAAAGTGTACAAGCACCGTGCCAATAGGCTACTCTGCGACAAAATTAAAAATAAATAAATGAACCATTTAAATAAAAAATGAATTTATTGCGTAACAATTACATTTGTATTCCACCTTTAATCCATTAAATTTAACATAGGCCTACTGCTCCAAGCAGCTTTAATAACCATTAATGACACTGTGTGTGTCCCTGCGTGCTGTAAGTTTGAGGAAGGAGAAAGAGGGAGGGGGTGTTGTTGAAAAACCAGTTGGACCCAATGAAAACATTCAACATGTATGGGCATTTCAGATAATGTAGGTCTAAAAATATTTTATGTAACAATGAACATAAAAAAGATAACATTTACATTTCAAATACATTCTCTGTGTGTGTGGTGTGTGTGTGTGTGTGTGAGTGCGGTGTGAGAGAGAGAGAGAGAGAGAGACCATGCTAATGGGAGCAGTGGGCCTGATGGCTCCTACACAGTTTGTCAAGCCTGGGCTTTATGTTGGTCAGTGCAACACGCATGTCATTCTCCACATTTAGACGTGCTCTGTATTTTGTTTTCAGTACTTTTAAAGTTGAAAAGCCAGACTCACACAAGTAAGTGGTTGCAAATGGAAGGAGGCATTTCAGAGCCCTCTCAGCTAGGGTGGGAAACTCCTGTTTTACATACAGCCAGTAGCTTGGGAGGGGAAGGGCTTCGAATTTGACTTTTAAGTCCCATGAGGTAGCCATTTCAATCAGTTCCTCTTGTGATTTTAAGTCCAGACAAGAGCCAACATTAGCAGCAAAGGGGTTTCTAAGTGGGGGCCGCGATACGGATGTGGACTATATGTAATGTGTGTAAGCCAATTGTGTTAGGAATTGTGTTCAAAGTGTTGCATTTACATTGTGGTATCCCACCCTTTGATAGCCTAATCTTAAATTAATCTAGGGTGGCTAAGATTCTCGATTTGTATTGGTTAAGCATAGGCCTGAGATTAGCTCAAGTGGTATTGGTACAGTGTCATAGTTACGGTCCCGGGACATAGTTACATTATTAAACTTAAAGCATAGTAAGTCAGTAAAAGGGGGTTAAGTGTTATGGAGTAACATTTATATGTGTATATGTATTATGTTATGTTGAAGTGCCATTGAGGGTCTTTTCCTGTGACAGCAATTTAATTATTTTGCTATCTCATTTTTTTGTTTCAATTTCTAAAAGGTTAATTAGTAAGCTGGACGCTCTATTAAATGTTTTTGTTTGTTAAAGTCTGTTACTTGAGGTTGAGGGGTGGGAAAATAGACACAGATAGCCTACACACCCTCCAGGTAGACATTACACTGACCTATAGCCTCAAACATATTATAGCTGCTACCAAGTTCAAGCACTAGTAGGCCCCAGTAACTGACAGATATACTGTGGCCTCTACACTACTACAAGCTAACACTAGTGAAATTCCAGCTAAATATAGGCTACCCATACTTCAAAGAGAGCGGCTAGCGTGCTGTTTTAGAAGATGGGTTTAGCACTGCCTTGGATTACACACATTAATCTATTTTTTAATAGACAAATATAGAGGTTTGTTGGAATCAAACACCACCATAAACAATAGGACGCAACACAAACAATAACAAAATAATAACTTTAAACCAGTGACTGTTAAACGCGTATATTCTGACGTAGTATTACCAAGATTTTCTAGGTTCTAACCTGCATTTACCGTCTCTGGTATTACACGCCCATGAAATGCCTTGTTTGGCAAAATGTCTTAGAATGTAAAATATCTCATAGCAGCTAATTATCTTTGTAGAATATAGGCATACATCTCGTTATAACTTAGCAATGAATGAAAAGAACCTCTACATTTATTATTGACTTAATCATGCACTTCCTTCATGTGGGAATGTTATTTAACTTGGCGGTGTCTGTGATTATCACTCATGGAAAACACCAAGGAATAGCAAATCATGGACAAACTTAATTCCACCATATTGCAAACATGGATATCAGTGTTTTGTTTGTACATGACATGATATAGGCCTACCTCCACACATTCTGAGTAAAAAAAACCCACCTCTTACCAGCTGCTACACCTTGACCAGAAACTCTTCCCCTCGGTCATCAGAAATGCTTTCATCATGACAGGAGTGCAGGACACAAAACCACACAGAACCTATATTAAATCAGTAGACAGCGCAGTGGAGTTGCTGCCACAAGATAAGTGTCCCCCCCCCCCCCCCTTACGCTATCATTTTTGCAGCCAATTATTAATGCAGATGAAATAGTTGTGTGACCCACAACTGCTACAACACATGTTGGTATAAGCCAGCAAAAACTTAAGAGATACTTTTGAGTTCAACTCTATGAATAGTTTGAAATGTTAAGCATAGGTCAGTTTTGGGCAAGGAGTAAAGTGTTAAGACAAGTCTGATGTAAGATGTAGGGTATGCTTTTTCCAGACAATCCCTGGAAATAAGAGTTTGCACTGAGAAGGCACATTACAAGATACTACAAATTTAAGTAATTTTCTAGTTTGCAGAACAAAAAAGGACACACAATGAATTACATTACACTTTAATGTCATTCACATCATTAAATGACAATTACAGACAGGTGTTTTGTCTGTTCTTTTTTAACTTTGTCTTCTCTGTTTTATGACATTGCATGTTCTGCCAGCTCTTGCTTTTTTGCTAGTGTAACGCTGGGGTATTGGGCCACATCTAGGCTCTATGAGTGGTAAAACTAAATACACAAGACAAAAGGGTTGTAATTATTATCATAGTGTATTAAAATATTAATTTAAATCAATAGGTTAAAAAAAAAGTGGTCGAGTCAAAAGTAGTCGAGTTTTGATCAGTTCGTATCAGGGGTTCATTCGGGGAAGCTCGCCATCTCTTTCTCTGTCCGTCTGTGTCATTGTCTGTCCTTAAGGTTGGTTCCGGTGGGGACCTGGCCAATACATGGGTTACATGGGTTCTTTTACTCTTGCCCAGAGTCACTACCACCATACTCCTCTTCACTGTCACTGTGGTCACTGAGTTTAATGCCAGTGTCTGTGAGGATTTTCATGTACATTTTCTTCACATGTTCCTCCATGGTGCGTCTTGCCTTCTACTTAAGGACAAGGCTTTGTAGCCCTTTCAGTCCATCGTCAAGGAGGCCCAGTGTCTCAATTTATAAGCGAAAATACATGAGTCATTAGCAAATACAAACTCAAGAAATTGAGTAGGGTATGAAGTACAACACTTACTACAAAATAAAAACTACCTGTCACAGTAAGCTGTGAAATCTGGTCTAGGGTGGCGCCCCGTCCGCAGAGATCCCTCCAATGCTACTGCATCTCCACAATGATGATCCTCTTTTCTTCTTTAAGTCTCTTGACTGCCATTGCAGCGTCAAACGCCATCCTCTTTGTCACAAGAGCAACAACATCTGTAATACACAGATGGAAGTAGTCAGTAGTATTCATGAATCATGATTGGTGCACAATATCCCAACTGCAAAGTTCACTCAAAAGTGAGCACACAGCGGCTCTGATGGCTGCCATGCAAGGCGCCAATTGTTCGGGATTCAGTGAGAAAGGTCTCTCCTACACACCCACAAATATTCTATTCTGCAGAATAGTCAAAGTCAATGACTGGTCAAGGTGTTGGCTCTGCAGATGGAGATGGACGAGGGCAACTGCGGTGGAATTCAAACAGTCCATCGGAGGCCAGTCCCAAATAGAAATCAAAGTACCAATGGACACAGAGAAATCCTGACCCCCAAGGCGCCCATGCACAAAATGTTTTCAAATCCATATCCAGTACTAGAATCATTTCTGTGGTTACAGTAGAGGCACAACAGATTTTGTATCACTATTTAATATATATTCAACAGAATTGTGTACCTACCACTGTGTTTCAACTGCCACGGCCAAACAATGTTTTTTGACAGGATGTCATTCATATTAAGTTGCTCCTCTTGTTCAACCATGCTGTTATATTTGTCCACAACTGAGGTCAAGATGGCCTTCTCCTCTCGAATCTTTCGACGCATCCTGGCACTTTTGCACGTTTGCTCCCATCGCTGTCCTTGTAAAGGAACTGGGATCTACGTTTTACACTTGCCACCAGGTTCTCAATGTGACTAGCCACAGCAGCAACCACACCATCAGTTGGGGATGTTGTTCCTCGGTCAGACATTAATAGAAAAGAAATTTGACGTCAATACGTTACATAATTCTGGAATATGGAGTTAGTCCATAGTCACAAAGCATAGCAAGGAATTAAAAGAGGTATAAATACTTTAAGTCTGTGACCACAAAAAATGTTTTTCTTAATTCTATGACCATAGATAATTATCTCCAGATTGTTATTGCTGCACAAAGTGCAGGAGGAGACACTGGGGAAACGCATATCCTACAGCATAAAAGTACATTTTACTTTCTGCCCACTCCTTACATCAATGATCCAGCTCTCAAGTTGGTCGTCTGTGATGCCCATTTGTATTTTCATGGCCTCCAGGTTTTGGAGGACATTTTAGGTGAAACTAGTTGGATGACGTACTGGGAAGTTAGTAGGTGTTTTGTAGGTAACCGAAGGCTAGCAGCTTCTGTACAGTGCCTGACAAAAGTCTTGTCACTTATCCATTTTGTAGAAACAAAAGCTTATAACCTTACTTTTAATTAATCCATTGGTTTTAGAAATGTCTCATATGAAAGCTAAAACCCTCCTAAATGATGTTAATATACTGAAAATAAATTTGCTTTACTGAAGAAAGATTGATAATTTAATGAACACAGAAAGGTCAGATTTGGCAAGACAAAAGTTTTGTCGCCTACAGAAAATTGAACAAATAATTTACTTCAAATACAAAAATATGTTGCATAACATCAGTGAATCAAGTAATGGAACTGTGAGGTTCATATTTAATATCTTGTATGACTTCCATGAGCTTGTAGGACTGCATCCATGTGGTTCGACAATGACTCGTACAATTTATTGATGAACCCTTAGCAAAAAGAAGTTTATTAAAGTTTACGATAAGTATAGTTATTTTATACTAAAACTGAGGAAGTATACTTGAAGTTGACTTTTATAAACTATATTTTATATACTTATAGAATAGTATAGTTTAAGTACACTTGGCTTATACTGAAACTTCTAAACAAAGTCTAAGGCTAAGCACATTTATACTAAGACTTACACTTATACCTGAAAACATATACTTTTCCTTTAGTCAAGTCATTGACTCATGCTTAGCATTTAATTTATATATTAATATACTATATACTGTTCAGTTTTAAACTCCACCATTATATTATGTGTGCTCAATTGCATTATCTTTATGTACCTTAAAATCATACACAAAAACAGAAAAACATTTCAATTGACTTTATTGAGTTCGTCCCTTTCATAAGGGTTTGGCAATGGTGTTACTTACAAAGCTTCAGCTGTTTCAACAAGAACACATTTGGCTTTGATCATGTCAGGCCAGACAGCATTAACAGTTTCAGTTTTTTCAACATTATATATGAAAGTACTTTGTACATTGATCTGTGAATCTTTACATACAGGCCTGTCTGATTTAGCAAGTACCTCAACTAAAACACAACATAGTTTGTCACATGAACAAAAAGCAGAGATTTGATGTGAACATATTTGTTTAAGACTAACCAAGTCATTAATTAAACAAAATGTACCATCTTTTAAGCATACAGCACTATTGTATCTCTTCTGTAGTCTGTCATAGTTTTCACTGTGATACACAACTCCATCAACCAAAAAACGGTTGTAAGACCAAAAGCAGTTGCTTAGATTTCCACACAACTCTTCAATGGCAAGCCTATATATATGACATTTTTATACTTGTTTGCACCAGGGGATAACCCAAACCTCTGCCATTTTCATTTAGTATTTCACAATTTTCAGTTTTCCTTTTACTAAAGTAGAGTTCTTCAACAAAAGATTGAACCCTTTCATGTTTTGGGTGAATTGTGTTCTTAACCCTTCTGGCAATTCTCTCCACAACAGAAATGTTCTGACTATTTGTGAGGGGACATACTGTGTTCCATGAAAATACTTCATGAGAGTGCCTATATTGGATTCAAATGCAAAGGTTGATGTGGCCCATAATGGCCCCCATTGTTTGACACTTTCAGCAGTGTGTGTTAGCAAGTGGATATTAAAAGTCATGTTGTTTTTCCCATACAGTTTCTAAAACACACTCCAAGACACACACTGTGTTGATATTCAGGAATGAAGCCATTTATCATTTGGAAGTGTCGAAAGTGCATTAAAGGAGATGGCCCTTTGACACCATACACTGGCTCATCAGTTGTACCTGACATTGCATGACTGAAATGATCCCTCTCATTTCTAAGTGAGGGTTCGGGTTGTTCGTATGGATACGATCCACCTCTGTGCAAGCAAAAATCACAGCCGTAAAAGCCATTGAACTGTTTGGTGTTGCGAAGCAATGGTCGAGCCACAGAATCAGAGCTACAAATCAGAACAAACACTTTGGAAACATGACCGTGCCCTTGTCTGTCTTGCCAGTCAATACCTTCAGTCTCTAATAATGAAGCTTCCTTCACGAATGGTGTCAGCAATGTAAACATAGATGGTTTTGTTGGCCCAAACCATAATGCTGACATCAAAATGTGGCTTTTTCTTATTTCTGGTTCCAGTTCAATTAACTGGCATTGAATCGGCCAAATGCTGCATTTAGAGCTTTTGAACACTGGTGCACCATCGCAATTCCAAATCAGGGTCAAATCATCTTTACCAAGGACTCCACTGTCACACAATTTTTGATACTCTTCACCAGACTGTATGTCGGTGAAAACACCAAAGGATCTACTTTTTGAATTTGGAATTACCAGAAAGTAGAAGCCCTTTTTAAAACTTGTGTTGGCATCAAATACTGTGTGGCAACTGGTACAATGAGAGGGACAGTGGGCAATAATGCCAAGGTATGCTAAGCATTTTTCACAATAAAAGTGAACTTCGTACTGTGATGAACTACCAAATTCTTTGTGAAAAAGGTAATGTGAGGGTGGAATCAAACCTGGAAACATTAGGTTGAACAGTTTTAGTAAATGAGTAAGTGCTTTGCCTGTTAAGTTGTTACGCAACGCGTAGGACATCAGCATCAATAAACTTTCTCCCTTAGATCTTGAAAAGCTGGTACATGCCTTCATCTCAAGTAGAGTCGATTACTGCAATAGCCTCTTAACTGGCCTTCCCAAAAACAACATCAAACAGCTCCAATTAATACTTTAGAATTACCACTTAAGTTTCAGTGTTCATTGAAACGTCACTAGGTGGCGATACCTGTATTGGAGGAGTGGGCAACTCTAATAAAGCAGTCTAGTGTCTACACCCAATGAAGCTGCGTGTGTGATTCACTGGCTCTCCACAAATACAAAATGCAGCTGCAAGAGTTCTTACAAGAACCAAAAAAATTGATCACATCACCCCAATTTTAAGGTCTCTGCACTGGCTCCCAGTGAGATACAGGATTGACGTTAAGGCCTCACTACTACTGTTCAAGTCACTTAATGGGAAGGGTCCCAGTTACATACTTGATATGTTTCAGTCATATACCCCATCTAGGTCATTGAGATCCATGGAAAGAAATCTATTGACCATACCTACTGTAAAAACAAAGTGTGGTGAGGCACCCTTTAGCTATCATACAGCAAAGCTCTGGAACCAGCTTCCAGAGGATGTAAAGAATGCTCCTACTGTAGAGAGGTTTAAAAACAGACTCAAGACGAAACTTTTTTCTGATGCCTTTTCCTAATTTTTATTTTTATGTTTTATTTTTTATTTTATTTTCATTCTTCTTCTTCTTATTATTATTATTATTATTATTTTAATGGTTTTGCTTTATTTTAAATTGTATTTTACTTTTTAAATGTTTAATTGTATTTTATTTTAAAATTTGTGTAAAGCACATTGAAGTGCATTTACGCTATACAAATAAATTTGACTTTGACTTACTTTTGACTTTGAAACAGGTGCACCAGGATATAGGGGCTTGTCACCATCTGCTTGGCCTTCAATGCCCTATGGATACAGGAAAAAAAAGATAGAAAAGCATGTATAAATTAGAATGAGAAACAGTTAACACATACAGTATGTAGTATCATCATTATGTATTATTGTCTCCAAATGTTCCAATTTCATGTAATGTGCGAACAGTAACTACTAACAATATGTTACTGAACCACAAGGACACAAGGACTTTATTGTCATGTGCCTCATAAATTTCCATTTATGAGCAATGAAAAGTTGTTTTGTTCAGAAAGAAAAAAAAAAGAAAATTTAGTAGCTGAAGGGGATGGGAAAAAAGGAGTAAAAAAAGGCCCTATGAGGGCAGCTCAGGGTGATTAAGCAGCCTTATGGCTTGTGGATAGAAGCACTGTCTACATACCACTGAAAGTTCAGGTTCATTTCCTCTTGTATTCCACTGCATCATGTCTTTGTCGTCAGCATGGTTTTCAGCTTCCTCCATGGCAGCACCAGTCAAGTCTTCTTCAGAATGTGGCAGGGCTTCCTCATTCTACGGGTTGACAAGAAAAAAAAATCACTTGACGTAATTAATTAAAAAGATTAAAGAACACATATATACTACCCCATACAATGTTGCAATTACCTCTGAGACGTCCACATCCGATTGGATTATGGTTAGTTTCTCAGTGTCGAGTTCATCATCTTCACTTTCATTGTTGTTAGTGTTACTCCAGTGGTCTTCTGTGTCAGTGTGGCTACCGTTACTATCATTCTACATGTCAACAAAGGAAAGAAAATAAAAATAGTTTATAAAACAATGATTGAAATTGTGCAGGCAGTTTGCTGTAACTTTTGCTTTTTGCTGACAACGTCATTTGTCTACACATTGGTTCTGCTAGAGGATAGCTCAAAATGCACGTATGTGTGGTGTGATTGCACTCAACTATTACAGCCAACCTCTAACTATTTGTATGTGTGGGGAGCTGAAAGTACAATTTAGGAAAGATTCTTAAACTTTACTCAAGCAGGATAAGATTACCCAGGTACATGGGAGAATGTATATTGGAAACACAACAAATGCACTTAGACTAAAACTGTGCCTTTGCATATTTACCTGTTGAAGGGCAGAATACAAAAGCCTAGGCGTGGAAGAGTTCCTACTGTTGACATCATCTGTAACTTCTCTATGGGAAGCAGTGGGATGACTAATGTGATCTTGTAGTGCTGCCCCATCCTGGAAAGGTGGGGTGTTAAAACATAAATGTCAATTATTACTCAGGGCCCTTCATTCACTATGGGTATACTGAGTGCATTTCAGATCATCCTAACAACTTTTACCAAATATGTTTTCAAAAAGCAATCCTACCTTGAACTTTCAATTTCAAATTGCAAAAAATTGAAAGTTAAATTGTGAGACTGAATATTAAATATTACTTTGCAAAAAGAATTGTCATTTGAATTTTAAGACAGAAGTACCATGGCAAAATGGAATGCAATTAAATACATGTTTATTCAAATTTATAGTCAACATAATTCACATTGAATTGAAGATTTAATTAAAGCTTTGCCTATTACATTGCAATTTGTACAATGCAATTGCACATTACATTATTGAATTGCATAATGAATTGCCTATTGAATTGCAGATTGCATTCTCATTTGAATGTTGCAACAGATATGCTTCTATAGTTGTAATTGCTTAGGCCTACTGTAACCATTAACTTTGCTCCACTGGTTTCCAGACTGACTCAAGGCCTGTATCTGAAGCGAAATTCTTGGTGATTATTACGAACCAGGTCATGATATGGTGTGTACACACTACATTGTTAATTAAAATACAGTGTGGAGTTGTAAAGACATTATGAAGTTAAGCTTATCTGAATACAAGCCACAAAATACTTGCATTTAAAAAAAAGCGGATGTGTGTAGCCAATTTCCGGCTAAGTTGCAGGTACCTATCTTTAACCTGGTCAATTTGGCTTTTTCAGGTTAACTCTTCATTTTAACCCTGTGATGAACGACCTGACCCTGAATTCCCCTGTGATGATATAGACCTACCTCACCACGTTGATCAAGTGTGTAGGCTAACACAAAACACTGATTTAAAAAAAAAAAAAACTAATTTTTATCAATTACAAGTTGCCCTAGCGCTGTTTAAAACTTTACTGTAGTGTAAGTACTTAAATTACTATATGAAAGTACTACTTTCTGTATTATATGAAAGTACTACTTTTTTATTACTTTCATTTATATACTGTATTTGAAAATGTTTTAAACAATGGTATGGCAAAAAGCAATAAAACATCTTCAGTGACACTCACTTTCCATTTAACACAGCCCAGCTTGACATCTGAGGATGGACTGAATGAAATAGAATCTGAAATGGATGACCATGAGCAGAGCTTCATGTGTGTATGTGCGACGTAAATCTAGTTTGTGTGTGAGCTTTTGACAGACATGGTCATAAAAATAGTTTATGTGCAAGATTTTTAGTAGCATGTGCAAGAAAATGTGGTGTATGCGCAAGCTTTTTTATGTGCATGTGCAAGGAAAAGTAGTACATGTGTAAGCTTTTAGTGCATATGTGTGACCTGATATATTGCCTAGGGGGCGCTTCATAGTTTTGCTCCTCGGCAAACATACCATCTTGGTATCATGTTTTAATATACCCATTTTCATTTCACATTTATTTCTTTGTGCTGCAGCATTGTTACTGTGTAGTTTATTTGGTAATTGACTGTTCCCTGATGTTTATTATTTGATGCTCTTCAACAATATTCTGAAATACCCTTTTGGCTTGACTTGTGGTTTAATTGGAATATTGTCATTTTAACTAGATGAATGTAGGAAACAGAAATAGCACAAGTCTATGGTAGAACACCACCATTGTTACATCATAAAGGAGCAGCGAGTTTTGGTCATGATAAAGTTCCAGTTATTGAATGGTCTAATCATTCTTGGTTTAATGTAGCCTAACAGAGAGCTGCACAATTTACAGTAGGCCTACCTGCGTTGCATTTGTATTGCTAGATATATATTTACCGATTCCAGGATTTTATCCTCTCTTTAGACACAGATTGAAGGAAACGTCGGTAAGATATTTACTTTCACTGATTTTTTACGTTCATTATTATTATTTTAGAATTATTAGAATTATTTATGCCAGCGGTTTTACATAAAATCAGATTTTTAGATAAAAAAGAACTACATGTTTCTAATAGACTTGAATTCACGACAACAGTCAGTAATAGGCGTTATCTTTGTCATTTTGTAACTAATTTATAGCTGTACACAGACGCACTATCTTTTACCGTGTGTGTGTGCGTGCGTGCGTGTACCAGCGGAGGAGCCTCCAAGGGAGAGTGCTGCTGCTGAACGAAAATAAGGGGGAGAGAGAGACTTGAGCGAAGTTGAATGAACGGGACTACAGTTATATTTTTAAAATCGCGTTGGAGGAAAAACTCATTTAAATAGGGCGGTCTACACCACGTTTACAACTGTTATCAGTTGCGCAGCAATCTTAGTTGATCACAGACACATAAAGAAATAGCGCCTGCTGTTACCACACGCAACAAATTTACCCCTTAGTGCGTAAAGGCATTTACGTTTTGTTGTTTGCCGAAATTATGTTGAGTTTCATACATAGGCAGGTAACTGATAATTGGTTTCCAACAAATCTGATGGAGGCTAATTACTCCCCATTACCTGGTCAGGTACTCTGAGGTCCTGCAGGGGGCGACGTAATCACTTAGTAGACAAATAAGGCAAACAGATTATAGATGGAACATTTATTCAGCATTTTGATCCCGTTGAGAATAAAGTTAGGCTAATATGCAACATCATTACGAATTTGTACCATTTCTAGAATAAAGGTAGGGGAGAGCCGTGACGAATGAAACACGGGACGTAAGAAACACGGCTATTTTCTCAAAAACAATACACATCTGAAACATCATATGTCGTCAGCACATTCAGCATGCAAGACTTCACAACCCCGGGAAATCTCGTGCCAAGACGTCAATGCATTCAAACGTTATCTCCGCGAGACTGTTTTTGACATCGGTAAGTAAAATATTACCTGTGGTAGTTTTTTGTGATCAAAAGTTGTTTTTGAGGTATTGTGCAGTAATTATATGGCCGTACAGAAGATGAATCGTTACTTTAATATGTCCGAAAGTATGAAATGTCATAGTTGTCAGGTTTAGAGATAAAAAGGGTTCAAGTGACAGGAGACACTGTCGGGACATTTGTAGCACTTCATCCAGCTTACCTCAGTAACAAACAAACAAACAAATACGCATCTCGACACAGGCGCACGTCGAAAAACTATAATTTAAGCCCATTTATAGTTTGAGAAATCGTGTAAAATTTCATCCATGACACGTATAGCAGTTTGTTGTCAGGTGTGTTTCATGGAGAAAAGATTGCAGTGAATGGTTTCTGTTTACAGCACACTGTTTAATTTGTCCCGCATGCGTGTTTCATTGAGGGACGCTTGTAACAAACGACACCTTGCGTTCAAAGTTAAAAATGAACGTGATTTCTTATCGGATGTGTTAAATTACACCAGTAACTAATAGAATACACTTGTATGTTGATGATCATATGGCAAAATAAATCTAATTTGCTTCACTGTCTTTGAAAATAACCGTTAAGTAAAAAGTGTTTCATTCGTCACGGCTCTCCCCTATTACATTTTAAATTGTTTTATTTTATCAAATAAACGTAGTACGTTTGTACATATATCAAATGCAACATTGTGAACATAAACAAAAGGCACACATTTTCTTTTTTTTGTAGATTATTCAAGTCATCTGTTTTACCACTCTGATTTGTGTTTTAGTCTATCAGTGAGCGCATGGAGCTGGAGAGCCTGAGTGGAGAATCCTGCAGCGTTGCCTCCACCCCCAACCCCACCTGTGGAGCCACCAGCCAGGTAAGGCCTGCAGCTGAAGCCTCTAAGGGGCCAGCAGCCCCCACACTAAACAGATCAGAACTGCACTAGGCCCAGATAAGCCCAACTCCACCGGCACCAGTGACCATTAGAATCAGGCTCAGATAAGCCTGACTTTACACAGTTTAGGGCCAAAATCAGACCCACACTATGTCGAGATAAATCCAACTCCACCTGCATTATGACCAATATCAGAATCATTAATACTAGACTCAACAAGTAACACCTGTGTGTGTGTGTGTGTGTGTGTGTGTGTGTGTAAAGCAGGTGTACAATCACCCTTCTCCAGCCAGACAGTTCCCACTTGAGCAACTGGTCCAGTGCTGGACAGATTCCAACGTTTATGGACCACCTGACACCAGCAGTGTGGACATAGAGCTCCCTGCTTTCTACAGGACTAACAGTTGTTACCTCACGGTAATTTAGGCTAACATCTAACTATAACAGTCTATCCAGAAACTTATATCAGCATTACGAACTAGGGGGTGTACATAGAATCCATAGAGGTCTCTTCTCATTGCATTCTTGTTCGTACAATCTTGCCATACTAATGATAATAACAATAATAATAATAATAACTAGAAAAGCACGCCTCTGCCAAGTAGTTTAACAACAAGGATTTCCCTTGTTCATTTTCAGATTGGGGACGTAACCAAAGAACTGATTGTCAACAACAACAACAAAAAAAGCATAAATAATAATAATACTAATAATAATAATGTGTGTGTGTGTGTACAGCTTGAGGGAGGGAGTGTGTCCCCTCAAGAGAAGACTCATGACTGCTGGTTAGGGGACGCTATCAGCCAGCTTGAGGTAAGAAACAAGACGTCTGACCTCTTAGTTTGTGAGGACTGTGAATGTGTGTGTGTGTGAGCGTGTGTGTGCGTGTGTGGTACGAAAGATGACTGCTGTGTCTGCTGCTCCTCCTCTATCTGTAAGGTGAGATGTGGAGATTGACTGCTGGAGGTTTTGGTGCATTGCTATTTTATCAGATCTGTGTTAATAAAAATGTAAGATTAAGACTCGCACTGGCAAACATAATGTAGTCTACAAACACATGACAAGACAGCTTCATTAAGACCAGAAACCTGCATGCTAATAATAATAATAAAGTGAGGCTTAGCTGTATGTTGGTATGTGACTGTAAGGTGACAGAGGGAATATATGTGAATATGTGTGTTCAGGTTGAGGATGAGAAGAGTGACCTCAAGAGCAACACCAGCAGTGTCAGAAGCGAGAATGTTGGAGACTGCCATCTTAGTGATGCCTCCAGCTTTACTGAGGTAAAAGTGACAAAAGCAACATTAATTGGTAACAACTCAACATACAGTGTCATTGTCTAGGATGCAGGTTAAGGTCAATATTAGTGTTATTGTGCAGATGACTGTAGATTAAAGTTAATTTTTGTGTAATTGTACTCACTGCCCATTACACGTAACATTACTATCACTGTGAACATGACTGCAGGTGCAAAGGCGTGATGAAATGTGAGATGAGATATATGTATTCTAGTTGGACACATAGTGGGTCTAGTCTAAGGCTGGCATGATTAGAAGGAAACGAAAACAGGTCATTAAGTTTAAAAGTAAAGGTAAAACAAAACTATCAGCACCTTATTTTAAAAATTGTCAATGTAGGTTCACCCAGATCTATGTGTTTGTGTGTGTTTGTGAATTTAAGACAAAATATAATCTGACTATATTTGTGTGCGCATGCATATGTATGAGCAACCTCTTGAAGCACATGATGTTTTGTAAAACTTGTCTACTTCGGGGCACTCTAGTTTAAAAAAAAACAACTTTTGGCTTATAATTACAGAATGGACATTCATTTAATAGGGCCACTATAATTCCCTTAGTGCTGAACTTCACAGCACACTGTGGTGGTCATACCATGCACCGTTATGCGTTGCATCTAGCTAAGTTTAAAACTAAGCATCAAAAAACTTGCATCAGCATTAGGGGGACCAGAAATAGTTACCTTATTTTTAAAAATATCAATTTAAGTTTACCCAGGACTGTGTGTGTGTGTGTGTGTGTGTGTGTGTGTGTGTATGTGTGTGTGTGTGTGTGTGTTTAGGATGAGAAGGTCCCTAAGGAGGCTAGGAGCAGGTGCCATCTGAAGACACCTGATGACCGCATTCTTGGAGAGTCCCGCAGCTTCTGTGGGGTGAGACATGACATTTCTAATCTGTGGAATAAATAGTACCTGTGTGTGTGTGTGTGTGTGTGTGTGTGAGAGAGAGAGTAGTTTTGTAGTTTTGTTTTACACTGAGGGGAAATAATCCTGTGTATGTGTGTGTCTACTTGTGTGTGTACACATATGTTTTGTGGTGTGTGTGTGTTTGTGTGCAGTTGTCATATGTGCCAACGCAATTCAGTCGACTGCCACTCCAGCAAGTGACGCAGTGTTGGGAGGGACTGACACAGGATAGAGACTGCAGTGCCCCCGCTGAAGAGGACTCAGTGCTCAGCATCAACCTGCAGCCAGACCCACATGGCCCACTGGTCTGGGACTGGACTAATGCTCCCAGTTCCCGTCTCCAGACCCCCACCCTTGAGCATCATGCTGGTTGTGAGGATGTATTTGGGGGACTGAGTGGGCGCAGGAGTGTGTCTCGTGCTGAGAAGCTGCTTTCTGCAGTGGAGCATTGCATGCAGGAAATAGACAAAGACATGATTCAGCACCTCCAGCTGCAGGAGCACCTACGGCGTCAGCGGGGTGTGTGCACATGGGCAAGTCGCCTTGGCAACGCCCTGAGGAGCCTGGGAAAGAGGATGAGGAGGAGAAAGAGCATCTCTGAGGAGATGGGCCTGAAGAGGTGTGTGTGTGTGTGTGTGTGTGTGTGTGTGTGTATTTGTGTTTCTGCATATAAAAAAATGTAAAATATTCCATCAAATTTATTTATATCTTGTGTGCGATTTTTCCTGGCTGACATTTTGTTTTTTCTCATGTTCTGCTTACAGGTACCTCTCATGTTTTTCCTGCCTGAAGTGAACATCAGGGCAGGGCACAGGCAGATTTGGGGGGACTCTGGGCTGAGAGCCAGCTGGGCGAGAGCTGGGAGGCAGCAGCAAGGGATCCAGTCGGGTGTTCCACCACCATCTGAATCGAGCTACCTTTTTTACAGCCTCTACCTCACTGCGACAAAATTCCCTAAACTTACCACAAAACCATCTGGGGTGAACTGGCTGGGCCCAATGTCAGTCAGTTTAAAACATTACCAATAAAATCACCATCATGGTATTTCTCACATGCCCTTCTTTTGTTCTGCTTTAAAAATGAATGATACACTTGTTTGGTCATCACAAAATGTGGGTTGCTGATAAGACTTATCCAGCTTTAATGTGCCTTTTATTCATTTTTCATGGACATTGAAATTACATTTAAAATTACATTAGGACATCCTCTATCTAAAATTCTAATACTGGCATGTAGGTCCTTCAAAAAAGCCCAGAAGTGCCTTTATACGCAAAGGACTAACATAGGAAACACCTGAAAAACATTCAGGTGACAGAGTTCATATAGTATATACACATAGTATAAGTTCACATACAGTAGATCTATTTTGTATGTAAAAGCGGCTGATGCATCATCAGGCTTTTGACACCTTCTGACCCAGATCAGCATTGCTGCTGATAACAGCTTGACTGCTTAAATGTACCTGCCCCACTAATGAATGCAAATAAAATGAGTTTTGATTAGCTTTCCTCAGCAGAAGCAACTGGGGCAGGGATAGTTGGAACAACTTGTAATATCAGCATTTTTTAGACATTTGGCTGTTGTGACGTTTGGAGAGGTGACTGCATGTTACAAACATTAATAATAATAATAATAATAATAATAATAATAACTGTATTTGTATAGCAAAGTGCTTCAAAAGTTTGGCAGGAAAAAAGGCAGCATTTGTTGTGGCTTGGTAGTGCCGAGAAAGTTCATTTGGGCGCTGCTGACAGTTCCTGCTTGTGTCCATAGGGGCGACGGGTGAGGACAAACTCCTGTTTTGCATTTGGACTATTTAAGTAAAGTAAGAAACCTCAGGCAGAACCAGTAGCATGAGGGGACATAAGGGGAGAGTGTTGGGTGTAAATGGTGTGTGTGTGTGTGTGGAGGGGTTTAATGATGGGCTGTGTGTGGGGGGCAGTGCTCTGTATTTGGTGAGCAGTGCTGAGGTGGGGATGGGCAAACGTGTGTGGGGTTGAGCGGGCGGGGGGGGGGGGGGGGGGGGGGGGGGGGGGCATCCTGGTGACCTTTCAATGCATTATAGGTCACATGTAGACCGTATGAATGCAGCATCACACATCTTCACCTGAATAAGCATTGTTGTACTGTCCTCCTTGAGTGTTTCTGAACTCAATTTGACAGCCAGCCTAACTCCATTCAATAAAGTCGCGAAGTCAGGATTAGCCTCCAAACTCCGTTTTTAATGAATAAGAGTAAAACAGAAATGATACAAAATGTATATAAATTTGTAGTACAAAATAAACAGATGAAATGAATGAATGTCCTTTTAAAATCTTCTTTGGTATGCGTTTAAAACGTAGACTACGGCAGATGAATCCATGGAACAGCATGGTATAGGCCTATGGTTTTATGAATTATTAAAGAATTATAACAAAATATGAGTTCTATTGTATATTAATGTACTGAAAGTAAGATATTTGTATACTTACAGACGATGAGGTGTAAGGGCTTAAACAGAAGAGATATTAACAGATGAGATGAGAAACTTTTGGTGTTTTTATCAACGGAATCAAACTTGGTTATAGCAACGGTATTTATATTTTTGCACGAGCTATGCATGGCACGAGCTAGATGGCACTGTACTGCCTAAACTATGATAATATCTGTCAGGGACAGAACAATTATGAATAAGCATATTTACAAACATTACCCTCATTTATGAATGTACTATTCGTTCATTCATTTATTCATC
>CM059281.1:4435875-4688375 GCA_030347295.1 Setipinna tenuifilis
CCAGTGTTAAAGAGGCGTATCAACCCATCCCATAAACACTCACTTGAAGAAATAGCGCCACCTAGTCATATAGTTAAATGCAAAAATAGGGATTTTGCATTGCCAATATCTTGGACCGAGGAGGTGGGAACTACACAAAATATACACAAACACACAGAATGTCATTCATTCAAACCCACATCCATGCCCACTTCCAGCAAATCATTTCCACACAAACTCTCACCTCACAACACTGACCTACCACAAACTCACCATACCTATGATTCCCACACTTCAATACACTGCGGCGGTCATACCATGTACCGCTATGCGGTACATCTAGTTTAGTATATCAAATATTGATGTCCAGAACTGCCTCAACTTGAGACATGCCCAAAACATGTGAGTTAAATCTCCTTGGGCCATCCTACAGCGGTCGCAAATCATCTATATCAGTGTATATTTGGGCTAATTTCACCTTACTATAGTGCATACGATGAAGCACTTTGAACTGAATCAAGTTCAAACGTGCACATGAAGAGGTTCCATTTACCCAACTCTGTGCTCTATCCCAAACAGCCTCCGATATGTCAGTGCCAAACTCCTCTTCCATTTGGCTTAAATGCTATTCATTGTCATGTCATGGGATGACATGATAGACTTGTATATAAAAGAAATCTGGCCCCTAAAATTTGAATAATTTATTTTATACCCAGCGAAGCTACTGAAGTTATTTAAAATGTTCAAAATTACTGGTGTGGATGCTTGTGGATCAGTTATAAAGTTATAAAGAGATTTTGTATTCTATCCCCATTCTGTTTATTCCATGTATGGATTGTGTAGTTCTGAGCTTCATTGGCAAGGGTTCTATTGCAATAATGAATAACAGTGGGCTTAAAAGGCAGCCTTGGCGTGTTCCTCTGGATAAAGGGAAATATTTTGAGCATACTGTATTTGTGATTACTGCCGCTTTTGGAGAAGAGTACAATAATTGAATCCATGAAATGAATTTTGGACCAAATCCAAACCTATGTAATGCAGAAAACAAATACCCCATTCAACTCTATCAAATGCCTTCTCCGCATCCAAGGACACCACACTTCTGGGGTGCCCCTAGATGCAGGAGAGTGTACAACACTTAAAAGTTTGTGAATGTTGACGAATGAGTGACGGCCTCTGACAAAGCCTGTTTGGTCTACTGATATTATATCCGATATTACACTATATCCTGGCAGCTAAAACTTTTGAAAGTATCTTGACGTTTGCATTCAGTAAAGATATAGGCCTATAAGAGCCACAATCTGATGCATCTTTGCCTGGCTTCAACAAAACTGTTATTAGAGCTTCTGTGAGGCTCTGTGGCAAGCATGACTGTTCAAAAGAGTGATTAAACATATTAAGCATTAAAGGTGTCAGTTGTGAAATAATTTTTTTATAAAACTCGACCGGAAAGCCAACAGGCCCAGGAGTCTTTCCAGTTTGCATATCCTTTATTGCACTCTCTATTTCCTGTGCTTCAGAGGTTTATCTAAATGTTCCTTATCATTTTGTGTCACTGATGGGATGTCAAGATCTGCTAAAAACTCTGTCATGTGAGAGATATCTTGGGGAAATTTCTGATGAATATAATTTTGAATAATAATCTCTAAATGTGTTGTTAATTTCTTGTGGGTTTATTGTCAGTTCCTGCTGAGTTTTCCTAATGGTTGGAATAAGTCTGGATGCAGACCTGCACTTTATCTGGTGGGCCAACAGGCGCCCTGCCTTCTCCCCATTTTCATAGAAGAACGCACGTGATCTCAGCAGGTTTTGTTCTGTCTTCTCTGTAGACAAGAGCTCATATTGCGCTTTCAAGTTTAACTTCTGTTTGTTTGTATAATTCAGCAGTTGATGTCACTGAGTACTGCTGATCAATTTTCAAAATACTGTTAATTAGTGTTTCCTGTGTCTGTTTTCTCAGTTTATTTCTCGATGCCGTAAATGATATTATGTTTTTAGGTCTCCCATAATAAAGATGGGGATACTGAGTCTGTCTGGTTGGTTAAAAGGAAGTCGTCTATTGCTTTAGATATGTTTGACAAACGTTTTCATCTGAAAGTAATATTGTATTCAGTTTCCACCTTGGCTTTGTAGAGTAATTGAGTGCAAAGTTAACTTCAAGAGTGAGAGGTGCATGATCCGATTCAACTATAGCAGAGTAATCTACAGTTTTTACAGCAGAAAGAAGACGTTTGTCTATAAAAAAGTAATCTATTCTGGAATAGGCCTGATGCACATGTGAAAAACAAGAGAATTCTCTTTTACTAGGATTGAAAAATCTCCATGGGTCAGCACAGCCTAATTGATACATTATATTGGATAGTTCTCTGGACATCTTTGATGTTTGTGTAGTTTTGGGGTTAAAACGGTCCATAGTGGTATCTATAACACAGTTCATATGCCCGCCAAATACTAAAAGATGTGTATTTAGGTTAGGTGGTAGTGTCAATATTGTTTGGAAAAAATCTGGATTGTCGCAGTTGGGCGCATATGCATTAACTAATACCACAGGTGTGTGGAAAAGTTGACCTGCTACCATAATGTAGCGCCCCTGGGGGTCAGAAATTATTTCTGAAGCAGTAAATAATTTTTTTTGTGGATCAGTATGGCTGTTCCTCTTGCCCTGCAACTAAAGTTTGAGTGGTACACCTGTCCAACCCAGGTTTTTCTTAACAGACTATGGTCTTGAGAACGTAGGTAAGTTTCTTGTAAAAATGCTATCTCAGTATTCAGTCTTTTCAGATGACTAAATACTCTAGCTCGCTTTACAGGCCCATTTATACCTCTAACATTCCAGAAGAAACGTACTGCTGACCCTCCTAGCACTGTTTTACTTCCCATTACTTACTGGTGGTTATATACGCAATACAGACAGCAAAGTTTGCAATATTCTTATGTAAGCTAGTACTGAGACAAACTTTGGTGAAAAAGAAACATAAAAACAACAATAACAATGATAAAACTCATTATCCCTATTACAGAACAAAAAAACAACACTAGGTTCACCCTCAAAACATGGATGAACCGCAGCCCCTCAATGCGTAAACTTCCAATAGTCCTTCTTCACGTTTTACCCTCATCGCTCTCCATCAAAATAAGTTCACGTACAATGGCACTGCCTTGTACAGTTAGGTAGATCAGTCTTATTCAGTCCATTTTGCAATGACTTGGTTAATTAACTCCAAATTTAACTAAAAAACAATATATCTTATAAAGCAAGTTTTGCCATAGTTACAAAAACAGCTAATGTTCAAAATAAAAAAATGCTATATGGGCAAAATGAATGTCTGGCATGTCAACATTAACATAGGCTGATTTAAAATAATAATAATAATGATTAACGTTAGCCTTGGACATGCCTCACTCACTCCCAAGCCTACATACACCAGCCTGCGTATATAACGGATTAAATCAGTCCACCAAGTGCTTTAATAGAACACAAAGTTCAGCCTAGTCCTCACAGTTTTGATCTTCTTGTCTCTCCAGAGTAGGTTTAATCTGGTTGTCGTAGAACTGCTGGGCCTCTTTAGGGTTAGGTAAAGATAAACGCTTGCTTGTCGAATTCCACCCGGAGTCGTGCTGGATAAAGTAAACTGAATCGCACCTTTTTCTGATACAGCAGCTTGAGGTCTTTGAATTCTGCACGTCTGTTCGCCAGGGCTGCAGTCAAATCAGGGTAGATTCGAAGCTTGTTTCGACCCAGCTGCACGTCATGCGTCGGGGCCCACTGTAAAGCGCTTTCCTTCTCCTGTAATTTGTGGAAGCAAACCACGAGAGCCCTAGGTGGCTGTCCTTCAGCCGGCTTTCGAGCAAGTAGTCCGTGAGCCAGAGGGGTTGGTCGTTACCGAAAAAGTGGCAAAGGCTACCATACCTCTTCTGAAAGCCTGGAATCTCAGCTTTTCAATGATGATGGCCATCTGACAAGAGTAGCTGTTTTGAGTTATCACACATAATGTGAACTAAGGTAGATAAAATAATGCGTATAAATCAAGCAGAACACGGACATAGCTAAAGATATTGGAAATATTGGAATATTTTATTTTGTTATGTTTGGTATCATTTTAAACAGGAGACTCTGGGCTTTCATTTAAGACCTTTTGTGAACATTTTGGATAAGTACATTCAAACCTTTAATCACACACATTTTCCTGCCATTTCCGCCTAAGTTATATTTTGTCTTTTAATCCTGTGGCACCAGGGAGTATCAGAGAAACAAAATCCAAACACTGTAATACTGGCCTGACTCTACGGATTATGTATCATTTACCCATATTATCTGATTTGAAGGGGGTTATTTTTGGTCTTATATCAGACATGCCGTTTTTTCACTATAGGCTAATTTATTGATATATCAAGTTGCTAACGTGCTCACAGCTAACATGCTAACAGGCCAATTGTCAAGTCAGATTTATTTGTATAGCGCATTTCATACATAAATGCAGTTCAATGTGCTTTACACAAATTTTAAAATAAAATACAATTAAACATTGGAAGGAAGGAAGAGAAAATAGGTACAAGAAATAAAAATGTCCACACGAGCTCGTTGTGCTAGTTACTAACTTTACTCTTGGGAAGTCATATAGCCCAACTCGCAGTGCTAGCTCATCATTACAAGTTGGTGTTGTAGTAGGGCTTTGCTGCAGATCAGTTGAATATTCGCAGTTTCACAAGTTGTTTCCATTAAAACGTTTGTGATGCAAGTTTAAACTACACTAATGTTTGGCGTTTTTCTAGACATGTACAAGGTCACCTAGAGCTCACTGTGCGTTGGTGGGGTGTCCTACCTTTTTCAAGTAGGCTTCCGCCTCGATAACTTTGGCGATGTTTTTCTTTTTATTCCACTAATGACGTAGGTAATGTGTCACACTTAGGTTCTGCTAAGATGGCCAACTACATTACAAATTTGCATTTTGATGTTGTTTGAAATGGCAAGCATGCCAATACGTAATTAATGGTATGGAATGGATGGACCAAATGTGGGGCCTGGCTGAAGGACTACGTGGGTTTTGTGCTAGGAACAGCCCCAGCGTGATTCAGAGACACTACAATTCCACGGCACAAGTGCAGCGAGAACTGTACCTGCTTCGGAGTAGCTGTTTTGCGATTCTCTGACAAAAAAATAAGTACAGTGTATTAAGAAGCCTATTTTCATGCAGGAAAATGTTTTAAGCTACAGCGCATGTTGTCAACAATATTACGTTTACTGCATATTGATCGCAGTTTTGATGAGGATGTTTGACATTTGCAGCATTTCACTTTTAGCTTACAGTTGTTGCATGTTCTTCTTTGTTAGCCATAAGCTACCTCCAAATGTGAGCTGGTTAAGCAGTTTATACTCTGTTACCCTAATTTTAAAAAGTGGTGAGAAAAATGCAAGTGTATTGATTTGTGAAAATATGTTTTATAATTACAGATGCTGTGATGAAGAATGGACGATGTTGCCCCCAAAAGATACAGACATCCAGCACAAGCCACACGTTGATTTACCCTGGCATCAAACCGTGGCACAGCTAGGTGACGCCAGGCAGCCAGCGATGAAAACATAGTTGTTAGATTTGTTATTGTTTTGCTTTGTTTTTTAACGGTTTCAATAAAGTTTTTGTTTACACATATTGGTACTTTTCCATTCTTATGTGTATACATGTAGAATATGCCTAGGTTTGTTGAGAAAAATGTAGATCAAGGGAGTTTGCAATAATTCGGTGTTTAGTCAAATATCAAGTAGTAGCCGTATGCCAAACCTTACATTTCTACCTACATTTCTACATTCTTACATTTACTCCTGAAGTGAGTATTTGGTCTACAAATTGGTCTGGTTATCTTCATGTTTAATTAAGCATATAGGCTATCATCATGGATTTTCTTGTAGTTGCTAATCGCCAGACCATCAAGAAACTTTGAAGTGTGCAGGTAATGTGGATGCACGCTACTTGATTCCTTTGCTTCTGGCTGTTAAATTGCGGCCTAATGGTGGCATGATAATTAAAGAATTATTTAAAATACGTCGACCTTATATTAATGCCAAGGATAAGGCAAAATTAAAGCTGGTATTGGTCTGGCATACGGATCCGTGACGCGGATCCATGCCGCATCTGTAATACGGAGCTGGACCAGCGCTGTTCCACGTCCGCGCAGATCCGTGAAACGGGTCCTGGCCACTTTTGGGCCGCTGTGCGTTTGGACTCCGTACCAATCCGTTGCCAGCTCTGGCCCGGATCGCACGGTAGGTCCGGGCCAGATCTGGCCCAGTGTGCTTTTGCTATCTGGGTTTGAAGAGCTCCAGGTTTGGATGTACTTATCCAAAATGTTCACAAAAGGTCTTAAATGAAAGCCCAGAGTATCCTGTTTAAAATGATACCAAACATAACAAAATAAAATATTCCAATATTTACAATATAGATCTTTAGCTATGTCCGTGTTCTGCTTGATTTATACGCATTATTTTATATACCTTCCCTTACCAAAAATAACTATAGTATTATTATAGTAATACTATAGGAGTACTATAATATTTTTATGTAGTAATCTTATAGAAACACTATTAATACCCTATAGTTATCTTATAGGAATCTTATGATATTTTGGGACATTTTACTTTCGGCCAACAACAGAAATACTATAGGAATACTATAGGTAAATATTACAACATTCTTATAGGATTCTTGTAGAAATACTATAGGAATACTATAGGTAAATATTACAGCATTCTTATAGGATTCTTGTAGTATTCTAATAGTTATTTACTCTGGATAGGTGCATCATGTAATCCTATAGATTCCTATAGGATTTTTAAAGTATAGGATCCAATAAGATTACATGTAGCCTATTGTAAGTTCAATAAAATGCTGAACCAAAGTGTCAAAACAGATATCTACTTACAATACTTCACATTTTACATAAATAGAAAATCACAATAAGAGCAATGGTTGATTAAAAAGCTATTTATTCAAGGCATTTGTATGAATGTTTGTATGTCATTATGAGTTTTTTTTTTTTTTTTAAGTTTTGCTTCGTTGTTTAGCTTAGAGCGCATGATGCTCAGCACCTCTTTTGCCTCCAGGCCCCCATGCTCTTTGTTGATGTATGCTGTTAACAGAATATGAAGAGAATATAAAATTAGTGAGAAGTGCTGTTTTGCTGCGGGTTCAAATGTGAACACCCCCTTAACCAGTCATTAAACTATGGGACAAAAGTTATTAGACTTACAACAGATAGCGGAGACCTTCTTCACATCCAGTTGAGGCTTTGCTTCAAGATTCTTGAAGGCATTTGTCGCCTTCCCAGTCAGGGACGACATCGCCATCTCCTCCCTGGTGAAGAGGGCACTCATCATTTCGGTAATCTTTTTTTTGGGGTCCTTGGACAGCCGAAACAGCACCCACTTAGAGAGGAAAACTCCTTTCTGTATTTCCACCTGAATAGAAAAGAAACATGCACCAAAGAGCAGGGTTCCGTCCAGTTAACACACATAGTGTGAAAGCAATCTTAGATAGCCTATATTCCCTGGAACAATGTGGAGATAGCCTTGAGCCAAGGTAATCTACTTCCTAACCATTAGATCATGACTGCCAAATTGGACAAATGACTTGACAAAACTGATTCGGTCTCTGCCTTACCATGTCTGAACTGCCCTCAGAGGAGTGCTGTGGCTGTGGTGGTGGTGGTGGTGGTGATGATGATGCTGGCGCTGGCATCAATGCGGCATGTGATGGTGCTGGCGGGGGGAGTGATGGGGATGGTGCCGTTTCATCTGGAATTATTTTTACAAATTGTGCAAATGTCATCAAACACACTTGAAAGGATTTAAATGGCTAAGCAAAACATGGAATGGTTGAGCTGCTTTAAGTGCAATTTTCCCAGTCATAATGTTGGGAAAAATCTACAACAAAAAATCGGAGTCTTACTTTGAGTCTTTCTCATTTTTCTCATTTGCCGATTGTGCTCCTTCATCTCCTTGATATCTGATATTAGACCAGGAAGTTCTGCAAATGTAAGCAGATGTTCATAAATGTTCATAACTTCTGCAAATATGTCACAAAAATGAGTACACCCCTTACATGTACATGTCTGCATATTTTAACCATATCATTTCATTGGACAATATTAAGAAATTTCCCTTTGACACAATCAAAAGCAACCTGTGTACAATATAACCACTTCAATTTATTGTTCACTCAAAAAAAAAATCAATATACAGCCATCTATGTCTGAACATGTAGTTACAAAAGTGAGAACACCCCAGGTTACAAACTCTTAGAGAGTGTCTGAGGAGGGCCCGTCTTGGCCTGAAACGTCCAATGTTGATGGCATTCATGCAGCCCCAAACCATGTCAGTCCCACTACCATGCTTGACTTCACAGATCGATCTTTTTTTTTTTTTTTTTTTTTGCAAAACTCCCACCACACATGCTTGACACCATCTAAAGCAAATTTGTTTACTTTGACCACACAACATGGTTACAGTAATCCATGTCCATTACTCCCATGCGAATAGGGCAGGGTACGGTAGGGTAGGTGCACAGCAGTTCTGAGTTTAACTTAACACTCCGGAATTTGCTGTGTGTAGGGTAGGGTAGAGTTTTCAGTCAAGTCACTTTTGAAATAAAATGGTTGATTTTGAATACTTTGAAGGAACAATGCCACTATAAAATTGCCCTTACCATTTATTAAGGACAATGCCTCCCTCAGCTTTCCATTCTCCCGTTTCAGCATGAGGATCTCCTCCCTGGCAATGTCCAGTTTCATCTGGAGGTCCATTTTGGTTTTCTTTGAGAGGGGTTCACAATCGGTGTCACAGTCCGACTCACTGTCTGAGTTTATGCACTAGAAGAGATGGGGGAAAAAAACGGAGGCATGCATGCATGCAGACTGGAATTAGTCTTACTTAAACAATGTAGCCTAAAACTTTAAAGACTTCCCAAGCAAACCCGCATGGGTCATTCAACCATCGACAGATCTGGTAAATTAACCTAACAACAACACATAGTGTGCCTTACAATTGATAGAGTCAGTTTATTGTTAATGGTCTTACAGTTGACTCGGAGGGCAGCTGGGCCAGTATCTCGCTCTCTGGCCTAGACAGAGAGCTGGACTTTCGTTTTCCCAAACGATATTTCTGCAAAAATAAGAGAAGAATATATGCAACTTGCATTACAATGATCTCTTCATACATGCATGGGAGAGAAAGAAATCACAACATTGAGTGCTGTACAGCGACAACAACATATTATCAAATTTAATGTAGGCCTACTCCATTGTCTGTGAAGTGGCTACAATGACTATAAATATTAAACATGTAGATCACACTGGCCTAGTACTGTATACCGCACTATACTGTGATGTTACTATGATAATGAAAACAACAATAATAACAGGGCTTACAATACTAGTAATATTGAATTCTTACATCCTCTGTTGGGAATTTGGGATTGGGCCGCTTGCCTCTCCCAAACTCCAAACAACAACAATAACAGGGCTTACACTACTAGTAATATTGAGTTCTTACATGCTCTGTTGGGAATTTGGGATTGGGCCGCTTGCCTCTCCCAAAATCCATGTCCCCCGGCCCCACACCATAAATGGTGTTCGCCACCTGCAGCAATTTACTCTTGTTGTCTAGAAAACACAATTAATACAACATGGGTACAGAAAAGAAGGCTAATATACACAAGTTTACGCCAGAAACAATGGGGGGCGCCATTACCTTCTCGAATGCAACCTTTTTCCGCCGGAAGTAAGTTGCCTAGCTTTTCCCAATAGAAACAGAGTAGAGACTGCCGACGTTGAACGATTGGAAGCTAATTATCAACAATTTTCAATAATTATTATGTAATTACAATGTCCTTACAATGGGAGCACGGTTTAAATACTTTGACTGGAGATGGTGTTACTATCCCCCATCCGAATTCAGTGCAGAATTGGGAGGATAACATGTCGACATGGCCTAACATAACCTACAGTAAGATTTGCGAGTATGTCATTAACTCCGTAGCAATAAATGGGAAAGCCATGGACAATCTAAAAGCCTCCGAGGCATATCAATATCTACATAGCAACAAAGTCGGTTGCGTCATGTCCTACAAACATGATCATTTTGTTTATCTCAAAGAAAATGTAGAGCCTAGTCAATGTTTGAATAGTTCGTGGCATAATGCTTGGGTGCTGGTAACAGAAGCCGGAGATGTCAAAACTGCGGGATGTACGTGTGTTGCTGGACCAGGAAGATCTTGCTCTCATGCTGCGGCGATCATGTGGAAGGTAAATAATTACTTGACCATTGTAGCCTACGCCTATATTTATTATTTTCAGTTTTGAACTACAGCACGTGGAGTGATTGTACACTCGCCTCCTTAGCCGCTAATTTCAGAGGAAATATCTCCTAATAACAGATTTAGTTTCAGCTTCATCAAGGTCATCAGGATTTGGTCAACAACAGGTAGGGTAATTGATGACTTACTGAAAGCCAACAACGCTGTCACCATGCTGAAAAATTGAGCCATGAGCACTCCTGTGTACAGTTGAGACCTGGCATTATCAATGACTGTGGTGCTAGTCACAGTTGGATCCTCGCACTGTGTGGCCTTATCTGCTTTAACAGACTGTGTTGTTGAACAGTATGTGTGGTCAGTCAGTGATGGATCTTCCCATTGGGTCTGGGCATCTCTAAATTTTGGTGAAGCAGGCTCAGTCTCACAGGCAGGCTGAAAGCTTTCGGGAGCATCTGAAATGGGGGAGAAAACATCGATGGAGGCAGGCATTAATGCAGGCATATTAAAGTCATCTCACTAAAACATTACAGTCGCATTAATTGTTGCAAATCTCTCTCATACACACTGTCTTTCTCTCACCCTCTCTCTCTCTCTCACTCACTCACTCACACACACCACTGTATCTCATAAACCAACATAGCTGAAAACTTGAAGTGTTTTGCTGACGAGATGTCAGAATGGGAGACATCAGGAGAAAAACAAGTCACTGTTCTTAGCGTCAGCGTGAGGAAGCAAATTAACACCGTTTTGGACATATGTAAGCAGATGTGATGGAGTATTGGGACAGTTTGAAGGTTAGTGACTACATTTGCACCGTGTTTTGAGGTAAATATGCATTTAGATGTGTTTACAGAGCTCGTTTTTAAAAAAGTTAGCCACTTCCTGTTTAAATGAATGCAAGATGCCAAAAAATGCTAAGCTAGGTAAACGAAGCTTGTTCTCGCTAACAACTGCATTACATTTGCCCAGATTTGATGTGCACACAGCTGAAACACTACTAAACATTAGTAGTTGGTCGATTTGGGTGTAAATTGATCATAGTAGAGTTTAATAAGAAGCGTCACGCTGCATCTCTGTTTGTTTTGATCTCAACCCGTCGACGGCAGGGCAACCTAATAGCTAGTTAGCTATGGTGAACATTGTTTGTCCCGTCTCCAAAACAATCAACTGTTTTAGCAAGGCACCGGTAGCAATGTTAGTGCATGACAACTTCTTCACAATTAACAGTATTGTCACTGCCATAGCTTAAGTTGATGAACTTACCATCAAATTGAAGTCTACGTTTCTTTGGTGGGGCAGTGCTCGGCGTCCGCTCTGTGACTTGGCGACGCTTTGGCTTGGTAAGGCGAGGAGTGTATCCCAACCACAACTCTGGAAACGGATTGTCCTTGGTTGGTTTTTTGTCCACAAAATGATGGGAACAAACAAACACATTGCGGGGTGGATTCTTTAAATTCAATGCCTTCAGCCAAGCCCGTGATTCCGAGTCGACATCAGGCTTGTGAAAAAACGCGTACAATGGATGACATGGGCATTGCCTCTTCGTGGCGGGTTTGTGGTCAAAGCACTCTCTATCTAACCACTCGTTCAAGTGTTTTCTTGAATTTTTACAGCCAACGACTGCACATGTAGTTCCCGAACCTTTTTTCCTCTTCAGGTTTTCCATCCTTTTCCCCACTGTGTCACTGCGTTGGTATCGGAGCAAGCTAACAGAACAAACCAGATCCCACCAGAACGGAAGTGAAGAACATCTACGAGGGGAGTTCAGGATGTAAAGCGGAAACGGATCAAAAACTTGTCTATTCCCTTGCCCTTAAGCAAAGGCCAAAGGCAAGCCAAGGACAAGTTGCATCCTTGTGCCAGTCTTCTATATCTGCTTTTGTGTCTAAAACCGGCTTGGTGGCCTTCTGGCCACTGACATATATTACATTTAAGTGTTAGGCATTTCATTTAAAATAAAGGTTTTTTTTTTTTTACATTTACTGTATGTTATGGGACTGCAAACCCGCTCGTGTGAGTGATTCATGGTGTAGTCAGGACCAGTGGCGGAACAAGTCAGCGCCGGGCCGGGGGCGGGGCAAATGACCGGGCCCTTTATTAAAGCTTATCATAACATCATTTTAGGCTACAAAATGTCGGCAACTACGGTCTTTACCAATTTCAACACTACCGGGTGCAACTATGTTATTTAGTATAGCCTATAAAGTCCTTCAAACGAATGTAACTCAGAAACAAAAAAAAAAACATTACGATACTGTACATGGCTCATAATAAACATCAATAGACTTTATTGCGCACATTATTTGAAGGGAAGAGTTTGCAACGGTTAAAGGAAGAGTCAGAAATAAAAGGGTGTGACTATGTTATTTTGTACATTAAGTACTTCAAACGAACATGTATATCAGAAACAAAAAACATTAGGCGACATACTGTACATGGCTAATAAAACATTAGGCTATTTGAAGGGCATACGACGAGCCTTGCGCTCCGCGAACTCGTGTACGATGCTCTGTATGTCCAGTTTCTTTGCCCTCTCATTCTCTATGGACAACATGGCAAGTCCACTCAGTCTCTCCTGTCCCATTGTGCTCCTCAAGTGGTTTTTAATCAGCTTTAATTTGGAGAATGAGCGCTCAGAGGTTGCAACGGTGACAGGAAGAGTCAGAAATAAAAGGAGGGCGCTACAAATTTCGCTGAATGCAGAAAGTATTGCTGGGTGGTTGACAAAGAGCATTTTTGCCAGATCCGCAACAGACTTTTGCTTTGGTATCTGGTCCTTAAAGGAGGTTCTAAAACTAAGCAGCTGGCCAGGGAAGCTGGGGTCGATATCCCGACTGTAGTGCTCACTAAGCCGCCGGGCAGCCTGTTCTAACTCATCATCCCCTGCTTGCAGCAGTGTGTTGGGGTGAATTGCCTCAAACATTTTCACAGTTCCATTTAGGCTGGAGAACCTTCGGGACAGTTGCTGGATGATGATATCAAGACACGCATTGAAAACGTTCACCCGAAAGTTGCTCTCTGCGTCTGCGAGGCGAGTGTCTTCTGACAGTTCATCAAAGTGACGCTTAACTTTCCTGGCCCTGGTTGCTTCAAACTGCGTCTGACCTCCCCATTTTGTGGCAAGAGTAAGAGTGTCAGACTTAGCCTTATCAAATTGCTCCCTAAATTCCATCAAAACACTGATGGCGTTTTGCAGAAAAGCAGATGCTTTCATAATATCCGCATCCTTAGCTTAGCTGTGAGGCAGAGTTTACACATTCAAGAATCTTGCTTTGCATGATGACCAAAAATATGAAAGAAAATTTGCTTATGGCATTCTTGAGCGCACTTGCTTCATCACGCTTGTCTTTTTTGTCACTTGTCAGGGATATTTTGACGAGGGCTTTTATAATGTCTCCATACCTGTGCCTTAACGCAAAGAGCGCGTCGTGTCTAGATGACCAGCGTGTAGGACAGAGACGTTTTAATGTGACAGTTCTACTCTCTGGCGTCATTAACTCACCGAGGAGCGCCCATCGTTTTATACTATGACCAAAAAAGTTGTACAGGAGCTCAACAGTGTCATAGAACTGCTTCACTCCAGGGACGTTTTTGACAGAGTCGTTGAGAGCTAGGTTGAGATTATGAGCCGCGCAATGAACATAACAGGCAAGGGGCTCCTTTTCAGTTATTCTTGCCTGTACGCCTGTATACACACCACTCATATTCGCGGCCCCATCATATCCCTGTCCGCGGCATTTTGATAGATCAATTCCGTTTTTCTCTATAGAGCCCAGGATTTGGTTTTCAAGCTCCGACGCCGAAGAGCCCACAGTCGCCTCAAAACCCAGAAACACTTCATTGATTTTTATATCTGTTGCAATATCCATGTCATTCTTAACAACAGTCACGTAACGGAACACCTGGCTCAGCTGGTCTATCTTTGACAGATCTTGCGTTGTGTCCATGATAATGGAATAAAACGGAGCTTCGTTTATTTCATTAATTATGTCAGCTTTCACACGTTGAGATAATATGTAAATAATCACATCTTGAATCTGGTGACTTAGGTATTTCACTGACCCTTCTGGTCGGTTGATTAGCTCTTTCAAAACAGGGTCGTAGCGAGCTAATAACTCAATTATTGACAAAAAGTTGCCAGCATTTCCCTGGCCTATAGCTTCCCTGTGCCCCCTGAATGCCAGGTTGCATGAAGCCAGCGTGAGAGTTACATTTACAATGCGCTCCAAGACCTGTCGCCAAAACAAGGCTGCATTGCGCACATTTCTCTCCGTTTCGGCGTCTATTGTGTGGTTGAGTTTCCACTGTTCGTAGACTATGCATGAAGCAAGATGTATCTGAGTGGATTGATGCCTTTCAATTTTGTGAGAAAGATGTCTCCAGTCGTTTATTCCATTTACCCATGCATTGCTGTAATACGGGGCATTTCGGTTGGCAAAAAGCCAGCAAGGCTCACAGTAACAGCAGTCTAATTTGGGGGAATAGCACAACCAGCTGCGGGGAAGTTTTATCCCAACTTTAGTGGTAGGTGTAATGACTTTCCGAAAAACACCGACTGTTGTTATCAGTGGGAAATGGACCATTGGGTCTGCATGGGCCAATGTTAAGGATATATCTTTTAATGTTGCTATCCTGGATGTTTTCAGCGAAATTGGCCCGATCAGTCGGAAAACACTCCGGAGGAGAGTCTTCATCATCCACAGCCTGCGTGTCAGCTGTAGTGTGAGGAGATCGGCTGCTTTCACGTCCAGTGTCCAGCGCGGGTGAGGGGGGCTGGTCAAGCGCCAAGTCTGGCTCTACCCTGGAGCAGCTCGCAACTGCTGAGTCCCTAACATCACTATACAGCGAGCGGAGAGAGAAGAAAAGTGGATGTTTATATCAGGGAAGTAGCTTACATAGTTCCGAATGTGAAAATGGTGGCGTGTTATTTCAAGCTCTAAGCGGCTTGCTGGGCTGTAACAGAGTTAGAAATGTATTGTACCTTTATAGTGATTTTCGCCAGTATATGAGCAAGTTAACCTATTTTGGATTTGGAGCCTCCTTTGGAGCCAAGGTGTAGGCTACTGCAGATCTGCTGTATATGCGCTTTCCCTCCACATTTTATTCTAATTTGTTATGGTAACTTCAACATATGACCTGTGTAATTTTCGTTTGCCTGCTTTGTGAAGGTATGAGTGAACTTTGCGACGCAGACAGAAAGTTTATTATTGGTTTTGATTTTACACGAGTTTCTGCAGACGGGAGATTAACGTGACTAGCGCAAAACTCCGTCAGCAAGTTCATACTCATTCTGTGCATAGTTTAGTTTAAGGTACACGGAAGACACAACTTAGTTTAACATGCATGGAATGTAAAGTCAGTCTGACATGCCTCGTATGTGTGCATTTACTTTGTTTATTGATCTTTGTGTGCGATAAGATCGCAAATGTTCACGAATGTTCTAATGGTAATTAGCAGACACTCCACGCCTGTGAACATTCTATTCTGTCTAGCCTGCTAGTGCTAACTGCTGTCAATGATATGCATGTATTTAGCCTGTGTAACGTGGTGCATTACTTTGATTATGTTTGCGCAGATGCTGCACGTTAAGTACACCGGAGCCTGACGGCTGGTTTTTGTTATATGTTTTCTAAAGAAAATAAAGGTTTGTGAACTGCAATTCCCGTGTGTTCCTCTGACTGCCTGACCACCGTTATACTAACAACCAGTTTAAAACCAACTCACACGAATGGTGTGACTGTTTGAAATGCTACCTGTCAATGTGGCTCCCTGCTAGCAGTATTGGTGGGCTTGAATTGCCGGCAACATCATCTTCAAGAGGACGAACAAAATATGTGTCCAGTTTTTTTAATTTGGCTTTGCCCTGCTCCCTTTTTTCCTTTTCTTTGCGCTTTGTCGCCCCACTTTTGTGTTTATATGAGCTGCCACTCATGTTGACTCCGTAGTAAAAATGCTTGCCAAGTGACGGATGACGTTACTGACAGTTGATGACGATTTTACCCAAAATACACCTAGAAACAGTATGCCATCCCGGGCCCCCCCAAGGCCCGGGCCCGGGGCGGGCCGCACCCCCAGCACCCCCCTAAGCTCCGCCCCTGGTCAGGACTCAACAAAGTTAATGAAGACCTCAGATTTGTAATGCATGAGTTATTTAACTGATCCTGTGGATCAACCCAGGTGAGTCGTGAGTTGCCTGGGTCCAGCAGTAAAAAGCTGGGTGACCCTAGCAACTGGTGTCTTTTCTGTGGTGAGTCTAACACTTGAAGAGTGTAAACTCTAAGTTCTATTAGTAAAAACACTCCACATTGTTGGTCAGTAAAATACACAAATGGTGCTGAAACAGGTTAATGGCCACATATAAAAACAAACATTAATATAGTAATTTTTTTTATTTTTATCATGGAAACATTATACAATTTTGCTCTTTTAGATGTGAAATAAATGAATATAGTCTGTGTTTTATTAGTAATGTGACGAATCACTCATGTATGTACTCAAATATCCAAGTGAAGTCCCACAGGCCGTGGATGTATAAAAAAAATACGAAATGAAAAACAATTTCATTTAAAATGCATCCTCTTCCATTTCCCCTCCTTGTGTTACTTTCTTGCTCTCTTTGATGATTTGCATTTCCGTCATCTTCACGACCAGTGTCATTACCTGTTTGGATGTAATTTTGTCATTAGAAACGGACACATATTTTGTACTTAGGTATTAATGTGTGGTATGATTTTGTTATGAAAAATAATAGTGATTATACAGTAAAAGTTGGTACAACCAAAATGAATGCCCATAGGTAGTGATAGTAAGCACTAATAAAAACCTCACTGAAACACTGGGTACTAGAATATTTTTCGAAATATCTGTATAGTGTTTGTACGTACTCTGAGTCCTGTTTTCGACTCGATCCAAAAAGATGTTTGTTATAGCCTTCACCTCAGTAACGTGTTCATGGAGTTCTTCTCGCGTAGTTGTTGGATCTGAAAATGAATAGTACAAAAGGATGTAGTAGGGTGACAGAATCAGTATGGGAATAAATTCTGGATTGTGTTAATTAGGCTGCAACAGCCTTTACGTCCTCTGTTGCTTTCTCCTTTTCTTTGTCCAAATCTTTTATAGTAAGCAAGTAAGCAAGGTGGTTGATTGCAAAACAATACCAGTAGACCAATTCTAATATCTGTATAGTGTTAGTTCCTTGTACTCACTCTGAGTTCTGATTTCCACTTCATCCAAGATCATGTTTATTACAGCATTCACCTCTGTAGTAACAACATCATTTATCACGTCCTGTTTAGGTGTTGGATCTGAAGATAAATATTACAAAGGGGATGTAGAGGAGTGGCAAAATCAGTGCGATTGTATTCTCAGGGTATGTGTGGTTTCAGGTGTTATTCACTAATAGCAGAATTGAGCACAGCACAGATATTTACAGAAACTTATTCAGATGATATTGGAAAAGACTTTCAAATATTTAAATATTTGCTCTTAGAGAGGCCCTACTCATCATAGCAGTATTTACCTGAACTGGCAAAAAGTGAAGCTGAGCCTGCACTTGGACAGGTGTCTCCCTCACATGTAAAAGAGCCATTTTCAGCTTCCTCTGCTGCCTCATCAGCCTTCCTGAGTTCCTTGAGGAGCAGCTTCCTAAGTTCCCGCTTCAGCCTTTTGGTCTTCTTTTGTTTTTTGCAGGAATCGGGAAGTTGTACTCCTAAAGCCTCCAGTTCTCTTTGCAGTTCCTCCACAGAATATTTTTTGATAGCCTTTCGCCTCAATTCTTCTTCATTGTCTTCGGGTTTGACTGCTGTGCAGCAGCACAAACAGGTTAGAAACGTTAAAAAGCCCATTACCTCATCATCTCACCTACATCCTAACTGACTGAAGTGCAAAGTGGAATTTAAGAATGCACTGATAGACTACTGGTGGGATGACATTTATTACATCATACCGTTGCCTGGTCACCTTTATGACATAGCCAGTGTTTTTAAGTTTTATGCATAGTTACAGTTACTAAGTGAACAAACCATTCATTGGAATGTTCATGGGCTTTTAAGTATAATTAATAAAAAAAAGTAATTAGTTTTACATGATCATTTAATATTCATTTAAAGTTTAAAACCATTTTATCTCTATTTGTGACAATGGTATGCCATCAGGTAGGCTAATTAGCTAGTAAGTCCTGAGTTTTCGTTGCTACTGTTATATTCCCTGAAGAGGAAACTATATTGCTTCACTTTGATGGGTGGCTCCAACAGATTAACATGCCATGGTACACAACTGCAGCCACTATGGAATAATTTCAATAAATTAATAATGTATTCATTGAATAAGTGAATAAAAACTGAAGTACATTATGGGGTAATATACTGTATTATCAGTCCACTCCGGCTCCTCAAGGTCCTGAGCCAGGGTTTCCCCTCCACCCTGGTTTCTCAAACTGTGTGGCACCTATTCCCTTGCCCTTAAGCAAAGGCCAAAGGCAAGCCAAGGACAAGTTGCACCCTTGTGCCAGTCTTCTATATCTGCTTTTGTGTCTAAAACCGGCTTGGTGGCCTTCTGGCCACTGACATATATTACATTTAAGTGTTAGGCATTTCATTTAAAATAAAGGTTTTTTTTTTACATTTATAAATCAAGCAGAACACGGACATAGCTAAAGATCTATATTGAAAATATTGGAATATTTTATTTTGTTATGTTTGGTATTTTAAACAGGAGAATCTGGGCTTTCATTTAAGACCTTTTGTGAACATTTTGGATAAGTACATCCAAACCTGGAGCTCTTCAAACCTTTAATCACACACATTTCCCTGCCATTTCCGCCTAAGTTATATTTTGTCTTTTAATCCTGTGGCACCAGGGAGTATCAGAAAAACAAAATCCAAACACTGAAATACTGGCCTGACTCTAAGGATTCAGAATATGTATCATTTACCCATATTATCTGATTTGAATCTGGAGCTGTGGCCAAGGGAGCTGTCAGTGGTGTTTTGGGTGGCCATAAGTACAATAGATCTCTGAGATTCCACATAATCATGTATGAAGCCCTCCTGAGGCTGGGCTGGAATCAGTTTCGCCAGTGGCTCACAGAGAACCATCCTGATGTCCACAATCTCTTAGATACCCTGCCCCTAGACTTGAGTGTCTTTTCTGAGGGTATATCATCAACCACTGTAGAAGAATCACTTGACCGTACAGTCTTCAGAAAGGTCCATCAGTACTTCTGTGAATTCCTGCAGCATCTCAGGTCACAGCAAGGTCCACTGGCCAGCTTCTGGATGTCATATATTGACATAGTGGAGGTTGTACTAAACCTTGTGAGGGCATCACCAATGTATGGTGTCTTGTGGTGTTTAAAGGTTAAAACCTTTTAAGGTTAAAATATTAAGGTTAAATAGACTCAAATCAAGCGGAGCAATAATTAACTTCAACCCTCTTGAGCATTTTGAATAGATTCACATGGGATCTACCAAAAAGTTTCCCAAATGACCTACTTCACCCTAATTTTGCAAATGAATTGACTAATTATTCGATGGATGTGGATGCACATATTTAGGCTATTCTACTGTTTGTACACAGAATCGATAAGGCCATGCAATCCAATACCGATGCCAGCAGAAACAAATGAGCTGGTGGCCCGGTTTACGGAAGAGGATGGAAAGATAAGCTATTCAAGTCTTATATACAGTCATGGACAAAAACACCCAGAGAAGTACGCCCCACCTATTTTGACGAAATATTATATTGTGTCCACTTGGGATAACTATAGAAGGCCCCACTACCAGCTGAAGAAAAACAGTGGGCCATGCTGACAGGCTCCTACCAAAAAAGTCTTGAGTGCTGTAATAAAACCCACGGGGCTAAAACAATGTATTAGGTTAAGAGTGTGCATATTTATGCAACCATGTTTATTTAAGTTTTTTTATTTTCTATATTTTCCCTTTAAAGCTTTGCGTTTGTTTTTCCAATTGCATTGTACAGGTAATAATATATAGTAAAGGTGGAAAACGTTATGAAATTATTGGCCCTTCTGTCATTTTTTTTTACAAACAAAAACATGCCATTTGAACAGGGGTGCATAGACTTTCTATATCCATTGTAAATGTGTATTCTAAAACTTTACTTTCAACAATTTGCGGCTAAAGATTGTATATTCAGAAAAAAAAACATTGTGGTACAATACAGTTCTGGTCACCTATTTTTTCTTTGTTACGGTATTTTTCAGGTACACTTGGGCCATGGAGTATGGGTCCGTGGGGAGGTCTGGAGGCGCATCTGCGCAACCTATAAAGACTCCCTCTTTGTAAAGGAGCTGGCGGTGGCGGTCTGGGGAACTGCAGCCCTAAAAGAGCGCTCCATAAGTGGGAAGGAGTGCCCAACTAAAAGGGGGGAGGCAAGGCCACCACTCTCCCCAGGCAAATTTCGGGCAGTGAAAGGTAGATAATGACTCCAATGAATCCAACCTTCCATGTTAAAGTGATACTGTCCCATTTTTGGAAATAAGCTCAAAATACACCTTTCCTTGAGTTGAAGGATTGAGTGTTACCTTTCTCCTGTACTTTCAATCTATGCAGAGCAATTTTTACCTTCATGCTAGCAATTAACATTGAATCGCGACCAGCTGGTGGCTAGCTGGTCACATAGGATTCAACATTAATTGCTAGCTTGGAGGTAAAATTTGCACGGCCATACTCAGACAACAGCTGGAAGTACAGGAGAAAGGTAACACTCAATCATTTAACTCAAGGAGAGGTGTAATATGAGCTTATTTCCAAAAATGGGACAGAATCACTCTAAGTTAAAGTTATTGTCCAGTCAATAACCTATACAATTTGTGCATTCATTAGATGATGACGTATACACATTACTGTCACCATGGCAAATGCCAAATAATACTCAAAACTGGCTTTCAATAAGTTAAGACAGTGTCATGGTCTGGAAATATTCAGCATTTTTTACCATTTGACTTTGGATAATTCAATTTCCTGTTGAAGCTGATGAACAACACAGTCTATAATCGTTTTAGCAAAAAAAGGCTTAATCTAAATACCACTTCACAACTGGATAATATCTACTTCGGAAGACCACATCAATGCATCATGTCTCTCTCAGGCTGGTGAAACAATATAAATTAAAATGTTTAGTTACAACCTCTACAATGTTTGCAGTAGTAGGCCAGTCAATCTAGCTAAAAAATGGGCCCAACATAAAAGTAATTGCAATAGTAATTGTGTGTGTGTCCGTGTGTGTCTGTGTTAATGATCGAATCGAATGCAGCCCTCTTATTGTCAGTTCTTACTCTCTCAGTTTTTTTCCCCCTGTGTGTGTGTGTGTATACACGTGTGTGATTGGGAGAGGACCAAAGGCAACGTATAAAAAGCCTGGGCCATTACATCAGCCAAAAGATCATGGACATTAGAAAGAAGGAGGAGAGACAAAAACAGACTGCACCCACACCACACCCCACTACACCCTCACCCACCCACACTGAATGATATATACCTCAATAAATTGTTTGAAGTGTTCAAATATCCAGTGTATGCCATTTTTCTAAAGTTAAAAGCAAAAACAAGCGATGGCCATCATAAGCTGGAATTACCAGCTAGATAGCCTATAACCAGCAAAACCAGCTAGAATGACCATCTGAAACTGGAATAACCAGCAATGCAAAACCAGCAGTACCAGCAAAAATTTCCATCTTAAGCTGGTTTGACCAGCAAAACCATCTTAATTACCATGCTGGATCTACCAGCTAAACCAGCAAAACTCCTGCGAAAACATAGCTTCAGCTGGTCAACCATCATATGATGGTCAAACAAGCTGGTCAATAAGATGGTTGACCAGCAAACCATCACAAGCTGGTCAAGCTGGTTTTTTCAGCAGGGCCGTGTCTGGAAACCAGTTACAGTCTCTGTTAACGCGCTCACAGATACCTGGAGAGGGGCTATGGATTCTTTAATTAAGGCCGAAATGTCCTCTAACATGGAAGTTCGTTGTTTGCCAAGCTCCGCGACAAGTTGGGTCATAGAAGAGAAGCCTCTGGCTGCAGTCCGTAGGACGCCTAAGCGGGATATCTTATCCCTCGCCAAGACGCCATATTGATTACGTCACGTCTAAAGCAGAATAGACGTGACGTAATCAATATGGCGTCTTGGCGAGGGATAAGATATCCCGCTTAGCACTGTTTATTGTGCAAAAATCGATGTATTGCCCAAATTCTAACTCTTCAAACGTTCATGTACAGTCAATGTACTCTTTGCCAACACAGTCAGATATTCTTTCAGTAAGACCCAAAAGCAAATAGCAATTTGTTTTTGCAAGCGAAATAAAAGTTATAAACACCGCTAGCGAGATATCCAAGATATCCAACACTGGAAACTGGTACTACGTTTATCCAACCGAAGTCATGTTTTGCTCTAATGACAGTTAAGCTCTTAATAATCTTGCTTATACACATCTACAAATGCCCTTGTTGCAAATTGTCCAGCAACAAAGAATTTACATTCTCGGCCCATATTGATAATCACATTAAGCATGCTGTGCACCATGGAGGTAGGGTTATAGACATTGACATGGGTGGTTTTACACTATAAACAAAAGTTATGATGAGTTGTTGATGAGTGGTTTTGTTTCTCTTTCACAGACTACAACATCTGCAAGTGCAACTTTGAGTGCAGGAAAACAGCACATTTTCACTGTCTGTTCTGCAGAAAAACAATAATCTGGAACGACCAGGTTACACCACATTTAAAGAAATGCTTGTCCAACGAGCTGCCTCTCTCTTCTCCTGCCTCCACCCTACATCATGTGGCCTCCAGCGTTGCAGCCACCAGTGCTCCGTCACCTCCTGCCTCCACCCTCCATCGTGTGTCCTCCAGCGTTGCAGCCACCAGTGCTCCGTCACCTCCTGCCTCCACCCTCCATCGTGTGTCCTCCAGCATTGCAGCCACCAGTGCTCTGTCGCCTCCTGGCCACTGGAAACTCGTCAAAAACACGGTACAGTACTACTCAACACTGTCATGGTCTGTGGTAGTAATTGTATTAGGGGGCTTTGTGGGGTAAGAGACAATCGGTGTGTAAAGTTGGGGTAGAATGGTATGGATAAGATGAAGAGTGAATGTGTAGTGGTCAGGTGAGAGGGTTGGATGGGTTTACAAAAAGTGGACATGAGGTGCACAAAAAGTCTGTGGTTAAGTGTTTTTGTGGGGACTTGTACAAATTGATGTGTGCACGCAGACACACACACACATATGTAAAGAACAAACACTAATTGCATCACTCAATCTAATATTTGTAGGTGATTAAATAAGCTACTGTCATACACTGATATTTGCACACAACCTTTGTCATACTGACAAAGCACACTTTAGTTTAAACTGAATCCTGAACCTGTTGTTTGCCTTTCTGTTAGGATCACATCCCCTGGATACGAAGGTGGTGGTGTCATCTCCTTCTTGAAAACGTGATACCTGCTACAACGTATGCAATTAATACTTACTTCCTTGAATGTAATGACTCCATGACCAGCAACCTGTTTCTAACACTGCATATACTGGTTTGTTGTGACAGTGCTGATGAGCCACCTGATGTGTTGGACACTGGAGAACCAGTGGATTCCATTGAACAGGTGTTTATGGGGGTTTGGGGTGGAGGGGTAAAATGTGATGTATGTTAATTTGGAATGTAATATAATTTTAGTTACAGTAATGTATGTAAAAGCTGTGTGTGGTGTATGTCAGGTCAATGGGTGGTGAATGCGGTGATGAGAAATAGATTGTGTGTAAAGCGGTATGTTGAGGTTCAGAACATGTGAGTGGGTGATACTGTAGGGTGTGTGAAGTGCTGTAAGTCTGGTACAAGTATATGTAGTGTAACGTGATGGGTAAAGACATGTGCAGCGTCAAGTGTCTGTAAACTTTGGATGGCCTGAGGGCGGCCCTTTCAAAAACAAACACAGTCCTATGCATCACTTTGACCTCAGTGGTTTTAACAGTAAGTTGTTAGGATGAGAATATGTTAATAGCTGCAATGTATTGTACTAAATGCCTTGTCTCTATCCCAGACGATCATGAAGAATATTTCCACTGCCGTATCTTGGTTTCAAGAACACCGGTCTCTCTTCCGTGGGCATGTGGACATGCTCCCCATATTGGACATGACAGAAGAGGATGCAGAGCAGGCACTGCAAAAGATTGCGGCAGATGACGACATTGAGTTGCAAGACTGCCTCCTGTTTTCATTTGAACACCAAGATGACAACCAGACTTTTCTCAAACATTGTTTATCTGAGAACATACAAGTGTCGGCTATGTTCCACACCCCTACCCATTCCATTTAGGATGTCTTTATTTATTTCTTTATTTATGTCTTTATTTATTTATTTATTCATTATTGTTACTTATGTTCATCTTGATTTGTAAATTCATAGATTGTATACTTATATATGTATGTGTGTTTTTCATGATTGTTGTTTTTTGTGTTGATTGTGTGCCAATAAATGTTTTTGTGTGGGAAAACTTGTTTTGACTTCTGGTGCAAACCTATTTAACATAGGCTAATATGTGTACAGTTGCATTCAGTGTTAAGCTGCTGTTTGCAAGGTTAATTTAAAAGGTTGCATTATAATTATTAAATCATAGCCTACTTTAGAAGTTATTAAATTATACACCCCAATAGTCTACTGTCTGCCATATGAAACAATTATGTTTCACAATACATGATAATTGCAACATTTTAGTGTTTGGGGTAATATTTAGTTTTTATCCCTTCAACAGATATTACACTTTCAGAATCTGTGAATAACTCAAAATGCCTGTGGGACGACTTGTGACTGGTTTTGCTACGGGCGGTCACATATATTACATTCTGGATATGAACCCAAGACTTAGTGAAATTGTTCCCCTTTTCCCACCGTTCTATGGCCGGTAATTACTTTTGTCAGTGTTAAGAAGTTTAATTTTCAAATCCAAAAATTATCACACTGAACATAACCCACAGGACCGCAAGCTTTGTTCTTTATTTAACTGTCAGTTCGCCAAACTGCCAGGGGAATTTCTTTCTAGCGTTTAAATCTATGCATAGTGAAATACACTTGACGTCATACAAATGGCCGACCTCAAGAGTGACGTAATCAATATGGCGACTTGGCGGTGGATGAGATATCCCGCTTCGGCTTCCTACGGACTGCAGCGAGACATACTTGTGTCATAGAAACCGCATCAGAACTTCTTTCACTTGAAGCCTTGCTAGCCATGGCGGCTAGTTTCCCAGCAGGAGTAACGTTAGGTTTTGGCGTAGCTGTATTTGTTCTTCCTTTAACCATGCCAGGCGATACTGAGCGTATATTTCGACGAAAAAAATTAACGACATATAACAGGTGACCGATATTAAAGATTGAAGTTGGCCTCAGTGGCGTTATTTAAAGTTATTGAGATGTTAGGATGGGAGCTCTGCTTTCTTGCTGTCTATCCTCTCATGGCCAAACCGGAAGCCAAACCTTTCATTTCTATCCTTATGGGGTACTCCCATTGACTCCTATTATAATATAACTAAAAATGCTAAACTGTGCCTACACCAAATCCACCCCTAACCCTAACCAGTCAGTAAAGCAATGTTTTGGCAAGTGTAGTGGGCAATATGTGTGTCCCATATACGCATACAGGTTTCAGTGATGCACGCGCACGCGCACACGTACATACCATACTCTCTCACTCGCTCGTACACACAAACACACACACACACACAGACACACTTTTTCTCTCTCTCACACACAATATACAGTCGATGGTACATACAAACGGGTATGGTTAGGGTAGTCTGGTCTGGTGTAACTGCAGTAGAAATATGGCCATGTGTACAATAGCTCGCTAACAATTTGGCAGATGACAGTTAGCTTACTTGCTACTGGTGCCTGTGGCCTGCTCATGTGCGTCATATGTTTATTTGCATATATGCTTCGATTCCTTTGGGCACTGTACTGTATGTGGGACAAAAGAACATTGATAAAGAGCCTCTGTAGTTACGGAGCCAAGGTGACACGTTTTTCATATTACATCTGCAGACTGGTAGATGAGAAGCCATCATGGCGATCGCTTCCTTGGAGACATGCGAACACCTTGGTGAACTGTCTCACCAACGTGTACACGACCCTAGAGAACAGTAAGTGTCACTTTGCAATATGTGATTCCCTGTCACCTTTCCTGGTCATCTGACTCTGTTATGAACATTATTAGGATGTAGCGATGAGCAATCGGTTTCTCAAAAATATGACAATGAAACTGCAGTGTAGCTATTATACCTTCCTATTAACAATGGGAAATTATTCTTGCTCTGGTTTAAAATGTATTGTAAGCATCCATGTGACAACAAATCGTTTAATAAAGGCCGAGCTGGGTGACTTCTGATTTTTTTTTCCCCAGTCTGTGCACCAGGGCAAGAGGAGGCCACACTGGAGTTCCTGCTGACAGATTACACCCAGATCTGCAGACGGCAGAAGCAGCTGGAGCTGGAGATCCAGGAGGCCTTCCTGCTCTTCATGAGCTGCCTGCTCAAGGGCGACCGAAACTACCTGGTGCCCTGGTACCAGGTCCCACCAGACCGCACCACTGATTTCATCTTCCTCTTTAACCTACAGGGTGAGAGATCCAGTGTGAGTGTGTGCATGGTTTTGTTTGTGTGCATGGTTGTATGTGTGTTTATGTGTGTGTGTGTGTGCCTGCCTCTGTGTGTGTGTGTGCATTAAGAATTGTAATCATAAGCATTGCAGGCTTGTAAACAACCTTAAATATGCCTGTGTGCCTAATAAGGGTAGGTCTAGAGTCTCACTATAAGCCAGAATGCTTTGAATTCCATGCAGGGTTCCTTGACTCCCAAGACCCCAGTCAACAGCCGTTCTTCAGTCAGCTGACAGGAAGCCAAATGTTCGCACAGTTCATCATTGACCGCCAAGCCTGTCTTGACTTCTTTGATCTCTGTGTTCAGAAGGTCAGAACCACAACTCAGATTTCATGGGTTCATTTACTCACAATTGTCAAAATAGCATTTGTACATGTGCATATTTTTTTAGCATGTTGCAGCATTAGAAATGTGTTGAAATGAATGAATTTTCCCTTTTTTTTGCCAATAATGTGTCAGCTCCCAGTTTGTTCCTCCTTACTTGCCTTGTCACTTGTCTGTCTGTCCCCCTCTCTTTAACACCATGTTGTCCCTGCACAGGTGGATGTTAAGAGGCCTGAGGAGGTGCGTCTGTTGGACCTGGACGAGACCCACAGCGGGGAGTACACGGTGTTCATCATGCCCCCAGAGGAGCCCCGGGAGGCGGACGGCTCTAGGTGCCCAGCCCAGTACAGGTAGCGTACTGCCAGAGAGAGTGCACTGGGTCAAGGGGCAAACAGCACATAGGCAGGCAGGGGTAAAGAGGTGGATGAAACGAAAATGTAGCATATAATAAATATATTTGAGTTGTGTTCCAACATAGCGCCTAGGACATAGGAGGAAATACACAGTATGTCACAAAAGTGAGTACACCCCTAACATTTTTGTACTTGTACTATATCTTTCCATGTGAGAAGTGTAAAGATATAACACTTTTACAATGTAAAGTAGGCAGTGTACAGCTTACACCTACTTTGCATTGTATCAAAGTGTTATATCTTCAGACTTCTCACATGGAAAGATATAATGAAAAAAATGCACAAAAAGGTGAGGGGTGTACTTACTTTTGTGACATACTGTAATATATTTGAGTTGTGTTCCAACATAGGGCCTATGACATATAGGAGGAACCATGGCACCCTTCTATGGGACCCGTCCTATGGCATCCAGAAATGTCATGTTAAATAAGTAATCGTGTTATGTTTGAAAGCTCATTGCTAACACAAACTGGCTGCCATATTTACTCAGTTCACAATACCCACAAATCCTCTGTTTGTAACCTGTGTTTATGTCCTCTATCCTGCTTATGATTAAAATGAAGTAAATGAGTGATACAACTCACCTCTCTCCCCAACTCTACAGCTATAAGACATTACCCATGCTGCAGCCAGAACTGTTTGAGCAGCAGCAGGACCAGCTTTAAGCCTTAAGCCCAAGCCACACCAAACAGGTAAGGGGAGCAGTACTCAGTTCTTCCTCCTTCTGGTTTAGTCTTACTCTTTAAAAGCCCCATCAGTATGTTATTATTAGTGAGCTTGTAGTCCTATTTGACTTTTCCGTTGTTGATGTTTCCTGCCTCTGTGCTGCAGGAGATCAAGCTGGCCAAGAAGTTCAAGTTCAAGTTCAAGTTTATTAGCCATCTCAACAGTATGGACATTGTTCATGTTGTTAGGAATTTGTTTTGGTGTGCCCAGAAGTTCACACACAACTAGACAAAACAATAAAGACATAAAATACAGTACAATAACATTAAAAAGTGCATTGAACATTTGACAAGTGCATTGGTTGGAGTTTTATAGTTGTTTATAGTTTTATAGAAGCTGGTGCAGAAGAACGCCTTGGAGCCCGATATGCAAACGCCACCTTGGGTACATACAGCCTTATTTGATGCACTCAAGCGTGTTCCTCAGTAAAACAACCAATTTGAGTTTGTGGGTTGAAGGATGGTTTTTATTTCAACATAAAACTGAACATTTGATTATCGCTTAAATACAGCATGGATTGTTCCTACCAATATGGAGGAGCAAGATGGTTATTCCAAAGATTTTCAGGTCAAAACCAAAGGATAACTATGATAGTGCTTCCTGCAAAAAACATGGATTGTTCCTACCAATATGACCTGGGGTATGGTAGGATACCTTCGGTACGTCCCTAAAGGATTAAAGGAACAGCATGTACGTTTGTGGCCAAAACTGTAATATGGACTCTGCCAGTACCATTTGGCAAACCCCTAATAATCATAATTGTTTATAAATAGGTTTAATTAATTGTCAGTTATAATCATCAATATTAAAAAAAATAAACACTTGAAATATGCCAGTCTGTGTGAAATGAATGTACACATTATACAAGATTCACTTTCTCAATGGAATTACTGATATAAATCTACACTGTAAAAAGTGAATCATTGGATCAATGTAAAAAAGCTGTTTACATTTTCACTATTGAAATTCTGCATTGGCTCAAACTGTTTTTTTTTTATTTCCCTTAAACCACTCACTGGTGTATTGGTGTAAACCATAATTTGATGCAAGTCAAAATTTTAAATTGGACCAAATTACAAAATATCTCTTCAAATAAATTTGGTTTACTTCAATCTAAAATATTTACGCGTCACAAGTAATGCATTTTGATGTGAATCATAGTTCTAAATTGGCTCAAATTCAAGGCGACTTCCAACGGTCTTGATCTAAATTCTGAGTTTACATGAATCAAAACCTAAAGTAATATGAAAAGGTTTCACATTATCATAATCTACAAATTTTAGAATAGCTCAGTGCATTACATTACCATAATCTACAAATTCACATTAACTCAATATACAAAACAAACCAAATGGTTTAAAAAATAAATCATTTATTAAAACCACAATAAATATTGTATTGCAGCACAGCTTATACAATGAGTATACACCGGTAGATGGTTTTCTGGCATGTCCTAAACAAACAAACAAAACAAGTATAATTAATAACATAATAATGACAATACTTGAGTGTAACACTCGCTTTCCTGACACGTGATGTGACTATCTGAAATGTAGCTGGGAGCAGTGAGGGGCAAACCATGAAGCAGTAAAGATTAGCAAAGTTGCTTTGGTAACAGAATGTAACAAAGCACCTACAGTATGTTTTAAGACCAAAGACATTGTGTAAAATGCACTAGCTTAATGCACTATCTTAGAACGAGCCAGTCCTCACAGAAACGGGGTCTCCCTGCCACAGACAGCTCCCTGCCCTTACCAACAACGGCGGGAACGCAGCTTTAAAGTTCATAATTGTACTGTACAGACCATGTGGGGTTTGGGACGTATATCTCACGATTGATAAATTACAGGCAAGATACACACAAAGATCCATTCTCACCCAGTTGCTTAACTTAAGTGCCGAAATATTTGGCGATATTGTACTCTCAACCATTCCACACAGGAATGCTAACAACTCTACTAGCAACAGGTGACATGCCAGCCAATGCTTCTTTGAAAATGCTAGCAGCTTGCTGATAAAGGACACGTTCATTAATCGAATGCCAACGCTACCCTACATTCCCGCAGTTTGTGGTTTGTACATAAAATGGTACCAAAGACATGTATTCTGTAATGATTTGGTAAAACGATGCCAATAGCTACGTTGATAAAGCTATGCTTCTCCTCCACAATCCTCATATTATCCCACAACAATCCGCGTGACATGTAAAACGGTATTAACAGTTCACCTTATACAATTACGTTTGAACTGTAGAAGTACATAACAACGATAACAAAAGACTAATAATCTGCGCTGGTCAGATGAAAGAGTCGAGACTTTACTGGACTTTCTCGACGACTCCTCAGCGCGTTCTCCAGTTGCCATAAGTGCGCATGCGCGAATCGGGTTTATTAAATAGGTGTCATTTGATCGAATGTACAATTGTCATTTTGTTCTTTCGTATTGGATCAAAGTAAGAAATTACATTGCAGGACTCCCACAATTTAAAAAAATATATTTTCACTTGACAATGCAATAATGGTAGGTTTCTGAGATTTAAAAAAATCACATCAAATGAAAAACGCCAATGTTTTACTTCTTACAGTATATCTAAATCTACTTTTTCATGATATTCTAATTATATGACCAGCTGTACGGTACATGTATGTCAACACCTGAATGACTAAAAGCTGATAGAAATAGTTATAACCATCAAGTTCCATAAACAAATAGTCCTAATTTCTCAGGAAGAAGCGATATATCAAACCCCTATCATAATTGTTCCCTATAAGAGGACCAGGCCTACCATATAAAGATATTGAGAGGGAGTGTAAATCCATTGTGTAAGTGTTCATGTATTTTAGCAGCTATTCGAAAGAGACAAAACAAACAATATATCTAAGTGTGAAATTTTAAATCCAATGAATAAATCTTAAAGGATTAAAGGAACAGCATGTACGTTTGTGGCCAAAACTGGTACTGTGGTCAGGTTTGAAATACTGCAGAGTATAGTATCCTCTCCCCCAGGCAAGAACTTGCCAGCTAGGTTGCCAAAATCACATAGGTGGATGGTTGCGCAATTATCATGATTCTTTAATGTCTGATGATATATCAGGGCCATTTCATGATTAATTTACATGTATTTCTTACATACTGTTCCTTTAAATTATATTAAGAGATCATTACATTATTGGCAGCAGTTTTTGAACCAGCCGATAATGTAATAACTAACCAATAATATTACATTATTAGTAACAGGTTATTACATTATTGGTTCAGACATTTTCTTACATTATTGACAAGTTATTACATTATTGGTTTTATTATATAAAAATATTACGTTATAGGCAGTTATTACATTATTGGCCATTATTACATTATCGGCTACTACACACCTTCACACTATCAGGTCAGACCAGGCCCAGGCCAACACCAAGGCTAGCCCAGGAGCTGCCTTCACACTACCAGGCCAGGCCATGGCCAAGCTAGTAGCCATCATCATGGTATCGGTCCAGGCCAGTAGCAATCTTCACACTATCAGGCCAGGACAGGGACAGGCTCCGGTTAGGCCCAGGTTAGGCCCAAGTCAGGCCCGGGTCAGGGGTTAGTCCCAAGTCATAAAGATAACCTCCACTCACCAACACCATTCAGAAACCTGGCTGTGTTAACTGTGTTATGACTTTACTTACTCTGTTCTCTGCATGTTTCTAGCTGGTTTATGCCCTCTTTCGAAGTGGCTTTGGAAGCGTCAGCTAAGTGTAATGTAATGTGTTAATGGCCCGGTTAGTTGCAAGTCCAAAGGATGTGATTTATGCTTTAGTGTTCAACACATCTTCGTGAAATGTTCAACTTACATTCACGTGTCTTTTCCCCCTCGACTTTAGCTCTGACGATGTGAATATTACCGTTTATAGAAACAAATGTGCTACACATTAAAAGGCATTGGTGCTAGTAGCAAATCTCTACTACCGTTAGCTAGTTCGGTTAATTTAGCCGTGACAAAATTACGTGATTTGGGCTGTGGTGGTAGGCCAATGATGTTTGCTGTTTGCTGTTGCTGGAGCAGCTGAAAAGCTATGAAGTGCCGCTCTGCTGATAGTTTCGGCCAAGGCTGATGTAGATATGACTGACCGTCAGTGGAGTGTGTGGGCCTACTTGGTTGAAACCAAACGGGCAGGCAGGTACAGTGTAAGAGCTTTGCTGGAAGCCAATGTTACATCCCAAGTGAGCACTCCCGTGTCTGGCTGTAGTGACTGCAGGTCACAAAAGCCCGGACTAGGGTCTTCAAATAAAGGTTGTTCTGTTTTTTTTATTCTTGTATATTGTTATATTATCATAATATTATAATACACGACCAGCAGCCAAACATTTCCCTTGATGAGGGTGGTCCCCCCCCCCCCCCCCCCCCCCCCCCCCCCCGGCAATTTGACACTATAGTATTCGATACTACACTCTGATCTCCGGGAACTCTTACTTTGGTACATTTTGAATTTACATATTAGCCAAATATTTAGTTTCACACGAAACATTTAGGTTTAGCATTTAGATTTAGATTTATATTTAACATTTAGATTCATATTTAACATTTACATTTACATGTATATTTACATTTAACATTTAGATTTACATATAACATTTAGATTTAACATTTATATTTATATTTAGATTTAACATTTACATTTAACGTTTAGATTTACATTTAATATTTATATTTAACATTTACATTTAGATATAACTTTTACATTTAACATTTACATTTAACATTTAGATTTATATTCAACATTTAGATTTATATTTAACATTTACATTTAACATTTAGATTTACATGTAACATTTACATTTAGATATAACTTTTACATTTAACATTTACATTTAACATTTAGATTTATATTCAACATTTAGATTTATATTTAACATTTACATTTAACATTTAGATTTACATGTAACATTTACATTTAACATTTACATTTAACATTTACATTTAGATTTACATTTAACATTTAGATTTACATATAACATTTAGATTTCACATTTATATTTATATTTAACATTTAACATTTATATTTACATTTAATATTTACATTTAACATTTAGATTTAGATATAACTTTTACATTTAACCTTTAGATTTATATTAAACATTCAGATTTATATTTAGCATTTATATTTAACATTTAACATTTAGATTTACATTTAACATTTACAATTTATATTTAAATATAACATTTATATTTATATTTAGCATTTGCATTTAACATTTATGATTTATGTGTAGTATTTAATATTTATATTTAAATATTTAAAATGTCTTTAAGTTGCTAAATATTGCTTTAAATGTGCAAAAAAGTAACTGAAAAAAATCACACCTGTATTTTGGACATTGTTTAAAGCTAAATGTGACAAAAATGTTTGAGTTTATTTCACAGTGACGCACTTTACAAACGGCGCCCCATACCTTGCGCGGTTCTACAAACTTTCCCTGTAGAGTATGTGTGATTCCCATAGCTGACTATAGCTTGACTCAGTTATCTGAAATGTACACCGCAGATAGAAAGATACATGCTTGCTCTTAAGCAGCATTATGCATTTGCTAATGTATACTGCCACATGTAATCGCAGAGAAAACGTAGGCTAGAGACCGCGCATTGGACAAGATTGGTATTGCAGGTGCTGATACAGAGCAATAAGTAAAGGCTCAAACTATGGAAATTGTACACAAAAAGTTAATTTGACGTTTTAGTACATATGATTTATTTTGAATAGGTCTCTGTTTATTAAAATGGCATGTAAAGAACAAAGCAGGGTAAACATGTAAATGTGAAAATGTTCTTAGAAATATTTTTAGTCAGAGGTATCTTTACACTGCAAAAACTATACACATTAAAATCATCTGTAAGTTCTACTCTGTTGTACTGTGAGTGGATATCATTTGCTGATGTGTTTGTCAATTTTCAGAGGTATGTAGTATGTAGTAGAGGTATGTAGGCTATGTGTAGGTGTGGTATGTGTAATTATTGTTCATAATTTCAATTTAGCTGTGCATGTAATTCATTAGCATATGTTCTGTTATATGATGTTATCAACACAATTGGTCCCCATTATCAAAATCCTCTAAATACCAAAATTCCAGTTCATCACAGTGTCCCTTGCCTGTCTCTGGACACTAGATACAGACACAGGACACAGATAGGTTTGGCATAAGCCGATCAACTCTTATGGTTTGACTACATGATTTCTGTGCCCTAGTTAATCTCCATTTGGCACACCATCTGACATGGCCTGTGGGGCATGCCCTACAACTGGTGGAAATCAGCTTTTCCTGTGCTGGTTTCCCCAGAACTATTTCGGCAGTCGATGGGTGCCATATCGCCATCAGGAGACCTAGAGTCAGCCCTAATGCATACCTGAACAGAAAACAATATTATTCCATCATTTTAACTGCTTTCTGTGACAGCAACAGGTGGTTCTGCCATGTCACTGCAGGTCAACCAACCACTGCCTTAATAAACAAACAAAACACTTTGTTTTTGAAAAGTTAAACATTTTATTGCCGCAGTGAACAAATTAGTTCCGTTGTTCTGCTGCCAGTTCCCCAAGTGTGGCAGACATGCCAGACAGCGTGGCCAGCAGCCTTCACTCAAAAGCCCTCCGCCTCCTCTCCTTTACCCTCCTCCACCTCTCCAGATCCGGGCGCACCATGGATTCCAGCGCAACCGTGCGCCTTTCTGCACGAACCTCGAAAGATTCGTAGAAAGCCTATGGCGTCAAAATAGTCTCATAAAGCACTCGCACGATAAAACATGCTTCGAGCGTATTGTATTATTTCACACGCGTAGATATTAACTGCGAGCGAGCAAATTATCTCTGCGCGCGAGGAGAAATCTCAAATTATCTCTGCGCGCGAGGAGAAATCTGTGACCAGCGCGCAAAACAACCACTGGGGGGCAGTCGCTCGCGCGAAATTGATTTCTGCTCGCTCGAAGCAGTTATCTGCTCTCGCGAATTTGAGACTTCTTTGAGACAAAGAGTACATAAGTACTACTTGGGCAGAGGAAGGGAATCGGACTCGGACTCGGAGACAGGAACGAGGACGACCGGAACATTTGCAATGAATGAAAATAGCTTCTTTAGCAGAGTTTCTTGAAAATATGTTTTTAAGAAATATGTTGTGTTGTGTAGTTAATTAGCGAGCGAGCAGAAATCAATTTCGCGCGAGCGACTGCCCCCCAGTGGTTGTTTTGCGCGCTGGCCACAGATTTCTCCTCGCGCGCAGAGATAATTTGAGATTTCTCCTCGCGCGCAGAGATAATTTGCTCGCTCGCAGTTAATATCTACGCGTGTGAAATAATACAATACGCTCGAAGCATGTTTTATCGTGCGAGTGCTTTATGAGACTATTTTGACGCCATAGAAAGCTGGCCCGGTCTGTAAAGGTTCGCAATCTGGGTGGAGGAGAAGGAGGCACTCTGGCTGCTGGCATCGAGGAGGAGGAGGAGGAGGCCCTGGCTGCTGGTACCAAGGAGGAGGAGGAGGAGGCCGTGGCTGCTGGCACCGAGGGGGAGGAGGAGGAGGCCGTGGCTGCTGGCTCCCAACCCCAGAGCCACCAAAGATCTCATCCATGCTCTGTTGACAAACACATATGCAGGATGTCAAATTTATAAAACACTTTAAATGGTGTATTGAACAGTCCAGTCACAGAGACAGTGTAAGTTGAAATACTTGGGGGGCCAGAAGTTGTACAATAGATTTCACATGACCAACACGGTCTTACCCCCTTTTCGTCATAATGCGCCATCTGGTCAGGCCCCCTCAGACGTCCATGAACCACGCCAAGGGTATACCCTCCACGTCAATTTTAAACGAAGGGGGTCATCCAATATATTTGAATGGAAATCCATCATCGTCGATTTTAGACGAAATAGGACTAAACAACAACAGCATTGCCCCGAAGGGGGTCATCCAATATATCATCCAATATATTTGAATGGAAATCCATCATCGTCGATTTTAGACGAAATAGGACTAAACAACAACAGCATTGCCCATCTCTATAATTTTTAATTTTAATTTTTAATCACACGATACAGTGGGTGACATCAGTTGATAAAGGTCCTGCATTGCTTGGCACAAATTCTATTTATTTTTATTATTGTTCTTCTCTTTTTTATTATTGATGAATAGTTAGTCTTTCAATATTGACTCTGTACAATGCTTTGGTCAGTGCATGTGAAAACGAACTTTATTGACATAAAGTAGCCTAGGCCAGGGGTTCCCAAACTTTACCATGATAAGGCCCCCCATAGACCAGTAGATCCCAGCTAAGGCCCCCCGAGATGAGAAAGTGTACAAGCACCGTGCCAAAAGGCTACTCTGCGACAAAATTAAAAATAAATAAATGAACCATTTAAATGAAAAATGAATTTATTGCGTAACAATTACATTTGTATTCCACCTTTAATCCATTAAATTTAACATAGGCCTACTGCTCCAAGCAGCTTTAATAACCATTAATGACACTGTGTGTGTCCCTGCGTGCTGTAAGTTTGAGGAAGGAGAAAGAGGGAGGGGGTGTTGTTGAAAAACCAGTTGGACCCAATGAAAACATTCAACATGTATGGGCATTTCAGATAATGTAGGTCTAAATTCTCTGTGTGTGTGGTGTGTGTGTGTGTGTGTGTGAGTGCGGTGTGAGAGAGAGAGAGAGAGAGACCATGCTAATGGGAGCAGTGGGCCTGATGGCTCCTACACAGTTTGTCAAGCCTGGGCTTTATGTTGGTCAGTGCAACACGCATGTCATTCTCCACATTTACACATGCTCTGTATTTTGTTTTCAGTACTTTTAAAGTTGAAAAGCCAGACTCACACAAGTAAGTGGTTGCAAATGGAAGGAGGCATTTCAGAGCCCTCTCAGCTAGGGTGGGAAACTCCTGTTTTACATACAGCCAGTAGCTTGGGAGGGGAAGGGCTTCGAATTTGACTTTTAAGTCCCATGAGGTAGCCATTTCAATCAGTTCCTCTTGTGATTTTAAGTCCAGACAAGAGCCAACATTAGCAGCAAAGGGGTTTCTAAGTGGGGGCCGCGATACGGATGTGGACTATATGTAATGTGTGTAAGCCAATTGTGTTAGGAATTGTGTTAAAAGTGTTGCATTTACATTGTGGTATCCCACCCTTTGATAGCCTAATCTTAAATTAATCTAGGGTGGCTAAGTTTCTCGATTTGTATTGGTTAAGCATAGGCCTGAGATTAGCTCAAGTGGTATTGGTACAGTGTCATAGTTACGGTCCCGGGACATAGTTACATTCTTAAACTTAAAGCATAGTAAGTCAGTAAAAGGGGGTTAAGTGTTATGGAGTAACATTTATATGTGTATATGTATTATGTTATGTTGAAGTGCCATTGAGGGTCTTTTCCTGTGACAGCAATTTAATTATTTTGCTATCTCATTTTTTTGTTTCAATTTCTAAAAGGTTAATTAGTAAGCTGGACGCTCTATTAAATGTTTTTGTTTGTTAAAGTCTGTTACTTGAGGTTGAGGGGTGGGAAAATAGACACAGATAGCCTACACACCCTCCAGGTAGACATTACACTGACCTATAGCCTCAAACATATTATAGCTGCTACCAAGTTCAAGCACTAGTAGGCCCCAGTAACTGACAGATATACTGTGGCCTCTACACTACTACAAGCTAACACTAGTGAAATTCCAGCTAAATATAGGCTACCCATACTTCAAAGAGAGCGGCTAGCGTGCTGTTTTAGAAGATGGGTTTAGCACTGCCTTGGATTACACACATTAATCTATTTTTTAATAGACAAATATAGAGGTTTGTTGGAATCAGACACCACCATAAACAATAGGACGCAACACAAACAATAACAAAATAATAACTTTAAACCAGTGACTGTTAAACGCGTATATTCTGACGTAGTATTACCAAGATTTTCTAGGTTCTAACCTGCATTTACCGTCTCTGGTATTACACGCCCATGAAATGCCTTGTTTGGCAAAATGTCTTAGAATGTAAAATATCTCATAGCAGCTAATTATCTTTGTAGAATATAGGCATACATCTCGTTATAACTTAGCAATGAATGAAAAGAACCTCTACATTTATTGTTGACTTAATCATGCACTTCCTTCATGTGGGAATGTTATTTAACTTGGCGGTGTCTGTGATTATCACTCATGGAAAACACCAAGGAATAGCAAATCATGGACAAACTTAATTCCACCATATTGCAAACATGGATATCAGTGTTTTGTTTGTACATGACATGATATAGGCCTACCTCCACACATTCTGAGTAAAAAAAACCACCTCTTACCAGTAGACAGCGCAGTGGAGTTGCTGCCACAAGATAAGTGCCCCCCCCCTTACGCTATCATCTTTGCAGCCAATTATTAATGCAGATGAAATAGTTGTGTGACCCACAACTGCTACAACACATGTTGGTATAAGCCAGCAAAAACTTAAGAGATACTTTTGAGTTCAACTCTATGAATAGTTTGAAATGTTAAGCATAGGTCAGTTTTGGGCAAGGAGTAAAGTGTTAAGACAAGTCTGATGTAAGATGTAGGGTATGCTTTTTCCAGACAATCCCTGGAAATAAGAGTTTGCACTGAGAAGGCACATTACAAGATACTACAAATTTAAGTAATTTTCTAGTTTGCAGAACAAAAAAGGACACACAATGAATTACATTACACTTTAATGTCATTCACATCATTAAACGACAATTACAGACAGGTGTTTTGTCTGTTCTTTTTTTAACTTTGTCTTCTCTGTTTTATGACATTGCATGTTCTGCCAGCTCTTGCTTTTTCGCTAGTGTAACGCTGGGGTATTGGGCCACATCTAGGTTCTATGAGTGGTAAAACTAAATACACAAGACAAAAGGGTTGTAATTATTATCATAGTGTATTAAAATATTAATTTAAATCAATAGGTTAAAAAAAAAGTGGTCGAGTCAAAAGTAGTCGAGTTTTGATCAGTTCGTATCAGGGGTTCATTCGGGGAAGCTCGCCATCTCTTTCTCTGTCCGTCTGTGTCATTGTCTGTCCTTAAGGTTGGTTCCGGTGGGGACCTGGCCAATACATGGGTTACATGGGTTCTTTTACTCTTGCCCAGAGTCACTACCACCATACTCCTCTTCACTGTCACTGTGGTCACTGAGTTTAATGCCAGTGTCTGTGAGGATTTTCATGTACATTTTCTTCACATGTTCCTCCATGGTGCGTCTTGCCTTCTACTTAAGGACAAGGCTTTGTAGCCCTTTCAGTCCATCGTCAAGGAGGCCCAGTGTCTCAATTTATAAGCGAAAATACATGAGTCATTAGCAAATACAAACTCAAGAAATTGAGTAGGGTATGAAGTACAACACTTACTACAAAATAAAAACTACCTGTCACAGTAAGCTGTGAAATCTGGTCTAGGGTGGCGCCCCGTCCGCAGAGATCCCTCCAATGCTACTGCATCTCCACAATGATGATCCTCTTTTCTTCTTTAAGTCTCTTGACTGCCATTGCAGCGTCAAACGCCATCCTCTTTGTCACAAGAGCAACAACATCTGTAATACACAGATGGAAGTAGTCAGTAGTATTCATGAATCATGATTGGTGTCAATCACTGAAGCAATGAAAATGTGTCTGTATAGCACAATATCCCAACTGCAAAGTTCACTCAAAAGTGAGCACACAGCGGCTCTGATGGCTGCCATGCAAGGCGCCAATTGTTCGGGATTCAGTGAGAAAGGTCTCTCCTACACACCCACAAATATTCTATTCTGCAGAATAGTCAAAGTCAATGACTGGTCAAGGTGTTGGCTCTGCAGATGGAGATGGACGAGGGCAACTGCGGTGGAATTCAAACAGTCCATCGGAGGCCAGTCCCAAATAGAAATCAAAGTACCAATGGACACAGAGAAATCCTGACCCCCAAGGCGCCCATGCACAAAATGTTTTCAAATCCATATCCAGTACTAGAATCATTTCTGTGGTTACAGTAGAAGCACAACAGATTTTGTATCACTATTTAATATATATTCAACAGAATTGTGTACCTACCACTGTGTTTCAACTGCCACGGCCAAAAAAAATGTTTTTTGACAGGATGTCATTCATATTAAGTTGCTCCTCTTGTTCAACCATGCTGTTATATTTGTCCACAACTGAGGTCAAGATGGCCTTCTCCTCTCGAATCTTTCGACGCATCCTGGCACTTTTGCACGTTTGCTCCCATCGCTGTCCTTGTAAAGGAACTGGGATCTACGTTTTACACTTGCCACCAGGTTCTCAATGTGACTAGCCACAGCAGCAACCACACCATCAGTTGGGGATGTTGTTCCTCGGTCAGACATTAATAGAAAAGAAATTTGACGTCAATACGTTACATAATTCTGGAATATGGAGTTAGTCCATAGTCACAAAGCATAGCAAGGAATTAAAAGAGGTATAAATACTTTAAGTCTGTGACCACAAAAATGTTTTTCTTAATTCTATGACCACAGATAATTATCTCCAGATTGTTATTGCTGCACAAAGTGCAGGAGGAGACACTGGGGAAACGCATATCCTACAGCATAAAAGTACATTTTACTTTCTGCCCACTCCTTACATCAATGATCCAGCTCTCAAGTTGGTCGTCTGTGATGCCCATTTGTATTTTCATGGCCTCCAGGTTTTGGAGGACATTTTAGGTGAAACTAGTTGGATGACGTACTGGGAAGTTAGTAGGTGTTTTGTAGGTAACCGAAGGCTAGCAGCTTCTGTACAGTGCCTGACAAAAGTCTTGTCACTTATCCATTTTGTAGAAACAAAAGCTTATAACCTTACTTTTAATTAATCCATTGGTTTTAGAAATGTCTCATATGAAAGCTAAAACCCTCCTAAATGATGTTAATATACTGAAAATAAATTTGCTTTACTGAAGAAAGATTGATAATTTAATGAACACAGAAAGGTCAGATTTGGCAAGACAAAAGTTTTGTCGCCTACAGAAAATTGAACAAATAATTTACTTCAAATACAAAAATATGTTGCATAACATCAGTGAATCAAGTAATGGTGCTGTGAGGTTCATATTTAATATCTTGTATGACTTCCATGAGCTTGTAGGACTGCATCCATGTGGTTTGACAATGACTCGTACAATTTATTGATGAACCCTTAGCAAAAAGAAGTTTATTAAAGTTTACGATAAGTATAGTTATTTTATACTAAAACTGAGGAAGTATACTTGAAGTTGACTTTTATAAACTATATTTTATATACTTATAGAATAGTATAGTTTAAGTACACTTGGCTTATACTGAAACTTCTAAACAAAGTCTAAGGCTAAGCACATTTATACTAAGACTTACACTTATACCTGAAAACATATACTTTTCCTTTAGTCAAGTCATTGACTCATGCTTAGCATTTAATTTATATATTAATATACTATATACTGTTCAGTTTTAAACTCCACCATTATATTATGTGTGCTCAATTGCATTATCTTTATGTACCTTAAAATCATACACAAAAACAGAAAAACATTTCAATTGACTTTATTGAGTTCGTCCCTTTCATAAGGGTTTGGCAATGGTGTTACGTACAAAGCTTCAGCTGTTTCAACAAGAACACATTTGGCTTTGATCATGTCAGGTCAGACAGCATTAACAGTTTCAGTTTTTTCAACATTATATATGAAAGTACTTTGTACATTGATCTGTGAATCTTTACATACAGGCCTGTCTGATTTAGCAAGTACCTCAACTAAAACACAACATAGTTTGTCACATGAACAAAAAGCAGAGATTTGATGTGAACATATTTGTTTAAGACTAACCAAGTCATTAATTAAACAAAATGTACCATCTTTCAAGCATACAGCACTATTGTATCTCTTCTGTAGTCTGTCATAGTTTTCACTGTGATACACAGCTCCATCAACCAAAAAACGGTTGTAAGACCAAAAGCAGTTGCTTAGATTTCCACACAACTCTTCAATGGCAAGCCTATATGACATTTTTATACTTGTTTGCACCAGGGGATAACCCAAACCTCTGCCATTTTCATTTAGTATTTCACAATTTTCAGTTTTCCTTTTACTAAAGTAGAGTTCTTCAACAAAAGATCCCTTTCATGTTTTGGGTGAATTGTGTTCTTAACCCTTCTGGCAATTCTCTCCACAACAGAAATGTTCTGACTATTTGTGAGGGGACATACTGTGTTCCATGAAAATACTTCATGAGAGTGCCTATATTGGATTCAAATGCAAAGGTTGATGTGGCCCATAATGGCCCCCATTGTTTGACACTTTCAGCAGTGTGTGTTAGCAAGTGGATATTAAAAGTCATGTTGTTTTTCCCATACAGTTTCTAAAACACACTCCAAGACACACACTGTGTTGATATTCAGGAATGAAGCCATTTATCATTTGGAAGTGTCGAAAGTGCATTAAAGGAGATGGCCCTTTGACACCATACACTGGCTCATCAGTTGTACCTGACATTGCATGACTGAAATGATCCCTCTCATTTCTAAGTGAGGGTTCGGGTTGTTCGTATGGATATGATCCACCTCTGTGCAAGCAAAAATCACAGCCGTAAAAGCCATTGAACTGTTTGGTGTTGCGAAGCAATGGTCGAGCCACAGAATCAGAGCTACAAATCAGAACAAACACTTTGGAAACATGACCGTGCCCTTGTCTGTCTTGCCAGTCAATACCTTCAGTCTCTAATAATGAAGCTTCCTTCACGAATGGTGTCAGCAATGTAAACATAGATGGTTTTGTTGGCCCAAACCATAATGCTGACATCAAAATGTGGCTTTTTCTTATTTCTGGTTCCAGTTCAATTAACTGGCATTGAATCGGCCAAATGCTGCATTTAGAGCTTTTGAACACTGGTGCACCATCGCAATTCCAAATCAGGGTCAAATCATCTTTACCAAGGACTCCACTGTCACACAATTTTTGATACTCTTCACCAGACTGTATGTCGGTGAAAACACCAAAGGATCTACTTTTTGAATTTGGAATTACCAGAAAGTAGAAGCCCTTTTTAAAACTTGTGTTGGCATCAAATACTGTGTGGCAACTGGTACAATGAGAGGGACAGTGGGCAATAATGCCAAGGTGTGCTAAGCATTTTTCACAATAAAAGTGAACTTCGTACTGTGATGAACTACCAAATTCTTTGTGAAAAAGGTAATGTGAGGGTGGAATCAAACCTGGAAACATTAGGTTGAACAGTTTTAGTAAATGAGTAAGTGCTTTGCCTGTTAAGTTGTTACGCAACGCGTAGGACATCAGCATCAATAAACTTTCTCCCTTAGATCTTGAAAAGCTGGTACATGCCTTCATCTCAAGTAGAGTCGATTACTGCAATAGCCTCTTAACTGGCCTTCCCAAAAACAACATCAAACAGCTCCAATTAATACTTTAGAATTACCACTTAAGTTTCAGTGTTCATTGAAACGTCACTAGGTGGCGATACCTGTATTGGAGGAGTGGGCAACTCTAATAAAGCAGTCTAGTGTCTACACGCAATGAAGCTGCGTGTATGATTCACTGGCTCTCTACATGGTGTCAAAAGTGGATAATCATGGCGCAAGGACTCCGTCATATTGATCTACTACTGTTTGACGAGCATATTGACAACTGGCGCAGATTTGAGAAAGAATGGACAATTTACTGCAACGCTGGTCTGTCGGACAAGTCTGACTGCGTTCACATGGTGGGATTGGTTTGGTTTGGGATTGGTTCACAACGGGTGGTCTGTCCCCCAAGTCCCTGTTCACATGCAGTTCGTCTAAGCGGATTCGGCGAGAGTTCCGGCTCTTTCCGCTACGCTAGGTGGGGGCGCTGTAGTCAACTTCTATCTTTCTATTATTATCTTTTAATACAAGGAACGTCTCTTCCACGCATAACTCTTGAACCACTCATCCGCTTGATCTCAAATTTGGACGGCGTCATCATAATGTTACCAGTGTGTGCAGTACCAAGTTTCGTGTTGTTTGGGCAAAAAATGCCAAAGATATCGGTCAAACCGTGCCGACCCAGCCATGACGACCCAGGCTGATAAGATTTACAATGCTAGCTGCTACAATGTTGGACATAACGCGACTAACGACACATAACTAAAATAATGGACATAACACGAGTAAACATTTGCCCACAACAAAGCTGCTACGTAGGTAAGATGTATCTTATCGTATACGCAACAGCAGACTGCAGCACTGCACACATATGCCTACAGTGCATACAGACGACACGTAGAGGAGACTGAACTTTTCACCTCTCATTCCGGTTATTCCACATAGCAAAACAGTGCTAAAGAAAATCTTACAAGTCAGTCAGTGCAAATGTATTTACATAGCCTTCTCCTTTCACCTGATATTATTACCCACTTAAACAATAAGGTGGTCTAAACAAAAACGTAATACTCTGGCACATCTTCTATGGGCTCTGCACTGTTCCTACTAAATAAAGACAATAAACAAACTTTCTGGCGGCATACGAACATGGTGTTCCAGGAGTTTGACGCATTCGCGTACGTGTTGTGCATTCTGCTGTGTTAGAAAGTCTGTATGAAGGAACAAACTGTGTTTTTTATTTCGTTGATACATGCGCAATACATGAAAACCAATCCGATCCCGTTCACATGGCAGTCGAAGTGGTTTCGAAACAGCCCAGGCCTGGAGTCGCAACGGGATAACGAAAACCAATTCCAAACCAAACCAATCCGCGTTCACATGAAGCTGGTACGATCCCAAACCACTTCCAAGTGGTTTTGACTTGTCCATGTGAACGCACTCACTGGTGCCAAATGTAATGTGCTGCCCAAAAAAATGCTACATGCTGTGGACAACACAGTGCGTGTGGATCCAACTGAAAAAGTCAATCTAGTGGCTTATGGAGGTGAGACAATCAAGACTGATGGCACTGTAACGCTGCAATGTACACAGGGACAGATTAAGTTCCATGTAGTCAATAGGGATGTGAAACCCATACTGGGATTACAGGACAGTGTTGCTCTGGGTCTCATACAGCTCTGACCTGACGTCCACACACTGCTACAGGTAGCTCCAGAAAGACTTGTTTGACACCACTGGCATAGGCAAATTGCCTGTGGTCTATCACATGATACTAGATGACACTGTTGCCCCCACAATATGTGCACCACGCAGAATTCCCATTGCCATGAAAGATAAGGTAAAGGCAGAGCTGGATCGCATGACTGCCCTGGGTGTCATCACACCTGAAAATGAAGCAACAGAGTGGGTGTCTGCCATGGTTGCAGCTAGAAAAAAAGATGGAACAGTGAGACTTTGCATTGACCCTGTGCATCTGAATCAGGCCCTCCTCAGACCCCGTCACCCTCTTTAGTCCATTGAGCAAATCATTGCAGACATGCCCGGGGCGAAAGTATTTAGCATCTTAGATGCCAAGTGTGGGTTTTGGCAAATACCCCTTGACCATGCCTCCTCCAAGCTCACAAGATTTATGTCACCTCATGGCCGATATAGGTTCCTGAGAATGCCATATGGCATATGCACAGGCAGTGAGGTCTTCCAAAACGTGATGGAACAGCTATTTGCCGGACAGCCATGCGAGACCGTGGTCGATGACATCCTCATCTGGGGACATACAGTACAAGAGCATGATGAACGCCTAAAACAGGTGATGAACAGGGTTCGTGCCATCAACCTGAAGCTCAATCCTGAGAAATGCAAATTCAGAGTCAACTCCATGCATTACGTAGGCCACTTATTGACTGCTGACGGGGTCAAGCCAGATCCTGAAAAGGTCAAAGCTGTCTGCGAGATGGAAAAGCCAAAGGACAAGCAGGCACTACAGCAGTTCCTGGGCATGACCAACTATCTATCCAAATTCATTCCCCAGTACAGTGACATGACGGGCCCCTTGAGACAGCTGATACACCATGACGTGGAGTGGCACTGGCATGATGCCCATGAGGCGGCATTTAACAAACTGAAAAGGGCGCTGACCAATCCCCCTGTGCTGCAGTTCTTTGACAGCTCAAAGACGGTGGTCATATCAGCAGACGCCTCCCAACATGGACTCGGCGCAGTGTGCCTCCAACAAGGAAGGCCAGTGGCATTCGCATCACATGCCCTCACACCCACTGAGTCCAGGTATGCGCAGATTGAAAAAGAAATGCTAGCCCTGGTGTTTGCAGTTAAAAAATTCCATGACTTCATCTATGGCCGCCCCGTAACTGCTGAAACAGATCACCAGCCCCTTGTAACGATCCTGAGAAAACCACTGCACACCGCCTCTCCACGCCTGCAGGGCATGATGTTGAAACTGCATCTCTACGACCTGGACGTGATGTACAAGCAAGGCAAAGAACTGTTTGTGGCTGACGCGTTGTCACGTGCACACTTACCGCAGTCTGAGCCCCCGCTGACGGATGACTTACTAGAGGTGATGACTGTCCAGGTTCTCTCCTCACGTCGCATGGATGAATTACGAGACGCAGTGAAGACTGACATCATCTGCCAACAGCTGTCAGAGGTCATCGTTCAGGGCTGGCCCAGCACTTCCAAGGAGCTGCCACGACAGCTGCAACCATTCTTTTGCATGAAGGAAGATTTGACATTGGCGGATGGACTGCTCATACGGGGGCAAAGGCTAGTTATACCAGCAGCACTGCAAAAGTTTTATGTTGGCCAGTTACACCAAGGCCATCCTGGCATTGAAGCCACCAAACGCAAAGCTTGAGAGACTATGTACTGGCCCTCAATGTATTCTGACATCGAGAGGGAAGTGTCTCGCTGTACTGCATGTAATGCCTTGACAGCCCACCACAGAAAAGAACCAATGCAACTCCATGACATTCCAGAGCTACCATGGTCATTCACAGACGCTGATATATTTGAATGGCATGGCAAAATGCATTTAGTCCTAGTGGATTCGTACTCGGGGTGGTTTGAGCTGGACTACCTCCCCAACCTGACCAGCAACACTGTCATAGCAAAAACTGAAGCGACACTTTGCAACACATGGTGTGCCCCACACCCTCATGACTGACAATGGGACCCAGTTCACGGGGAGGGACTTTGCAAACTTTTCACAAGCATGGGACTTTAAACATATCCGCAGTAGTCCCTATTACCCTCAATCTAATGGTCTTGCTGAGCGAGCAGTGAGATCTGCCAAGCACCTACTAGAAAAGTGCCACCGTGATGGCACGGATATCCAAGCAGCCATTCTGCACACTCGCAACCGCGGTGCTCACCGCCTCCCTGCACTAAAACCAGGTCAAACAGTCAGAGTGCAGACTGAACGTGGGTTCGATAAGGTGGCAAAAGTGGAAGGCCCAGCCCAGCAACCTAATAGCTATGTGATAACCTCACAAGGAAAGCACTACATCAGGAACAGACGACATCTACTCCGGGTTAATGAAGACCCACCCTCAAGCACTGAGGAAGATGTGCCACTAACATCCACCTCATCGGTGCCTGATTGGGAGAATGCCCATGACCCCAACACACCACCTGTACCTCCTCCACCTCCTGCTGTTGCACCAGTAGTCAATACCGCTGACCCATCTGAGAGACAGTTGGTGGTGACACGGGCAGGCAGAATCAGCCAGCCCAATCAACGTTATCAGGACTATGTCACAGCATAGTGTGAAGTTCTAAACCTGAAGATTGAAAACGTATCCTTAAGTTCATTGGTTAACTGAATTGCCTTGCTGGCTCTTAGTGCCCCTTAATATCTAGTCTGGGTATTATTGCTAATAGTCAGTTTTGTCAGCTATTTTCTGTATGTGTTTCAATTCAGATGCTATGACATGCCTATAGTTCAGGTTATGAAATAGGTTGTTTAAGTTCACTTACTTTCATCTAGAAGAAGGGGGATGTAGAATTATCACTTAAGTTTCAGTGTTCATTGAAACGTCACTAGGTGGCGATACCTGTATTGGAGGAGTGGGCAACTCTAATTAAGCAGTCTAGTGTCTACACCCAATGAAGCTGCGTGTGTGATTCACTGGCTCTCCACAAATACAAAATGCACCTGCAAGAGTTCTTACAAGAACCAAAAAAATTGATCACATCACCCCAATTTTAAGGTCTCTGCACTGGCTGCCAGTGAGATACAGGATTGACTTTAAGGCCTCACTACTACTGTTCAAGTCACTTAATGGGAAGGGTCCCAGTTACATACTTGATATGTTTCAGTCATATACCCCATCTAGGTCTCTGAGATCCATGGAAAGAAATCTATTGACCATACCTACTGTAAAAACAGAGTGTGGTGAGGCACCCTTTAGCTATCATACAGCAAAGCTCTGGAACCAGCTTCCAGAGGATGTAAAGAATGCTCCTACTGTAGAGAGGTTTAAAAACAGACTCAAGACGAAACTTTTTTCTGATGCCTTTTCCTAATTTTTATTTTTATGTTTTATTTTATTTTCATTCTTCTTCTTCTTCTTCTTATTATTATTATTATTATTTTAATGGTTTTGCTTTATTTTAAATTGTATTTTACTTTTTAAATGTTTAATTGTATTTTATTTTAAAATTTGTGTAAAGCACATTGAAGTGCATTTACGCTATACAAATAAATTTGACTTTGACTTACTTTTGACTTTGAAACAGGTGCACCAGGATATAGGGGCTTGTCATCATCTGCTTGGCCTTCAATGCCCTATGGATACAGGAAAAAAAGATAAAAAAGCATGTATAAATTAGAATGAGTAACAGTTAACACATACAGTATGTAGTATCATTATTATGTATTATTGTCTCCAAATGTTCCAATTTCATGTAATGTGCGAACAGTAACTACTAACAATATGTTACTGAACCACAAGGATACAAGGACTTTATTGTCATGTGTCAAATTTCCATTTATGAGCAATGAAAAGTTGTTTTGTTCAGAAAGAAAAAAAAAGAACATTTAGTAGCTGAAGGGGATGGGAAAAAAGGAGTAAAAAAGGCCCTGTGAGGGCAGTTCAGGGTGATTAAGCAGCCTTATGGCTTGTGGATAGAAGCACTGTCTACATACCACTGAAAGTTCAGGTTCATTTCCTCTTGTATTCCCCTGCATCATGTCTTTGTCGTCAGCATGGTTTTCAGCTTCCTCCATGGCAGCACCAGTCAAGTCTTCTTCAGAATGTGGCAGGGCTTCCTCATTCTACGGGTTGACAAGAAAAAAAAATCACTTGACGTAATTAATTAAAAAGATTAAAGAACACATATATACTACCCCATACAATGTTGCAATTACCTCTGAGACGTCCACATCCGATTGGCTTATGGTTAGTTTCTCAGTGTCGAGTTCATCATCTTCACTTTCATTGTTGTTAGTGTTACTCCAGTGGTCTTCTGTGTCAGTGTGGCTACCGTTACTATCATTCTACATGTCAACAAAGGAAAGAAAATAAAAATAGTTTATAAAACAATGATTGAAATTGTGCAGGCAGTTTGCTGTAACTTTTGCTTTTTGCTGACAACGTCATTTGTCTACACATTGGTTCTGCTAGAGGATAGCTCAAAATGCACGTATGTGTGGTGTGATTGCACTCAACTAACTATTACAGCCAACCTCTAACTATTTGTATGTGTGGGGAGCTGAAAGTACAATTTAGGAAAGATTCTTAAACTTTACTCAAGCAGGATAAGATTACCCAGGTACATGGGAGAATGTATATTGGAAACACAACAAATGCACTTAGACTAAAACTGTGCCTTTGCATATTTACCTGTTGAAGGGCAGAATACAAAAGCCTAGGCGTGGAAGAGTTCCTACTGTTGACATCATCTGTAACTTCTCTATGGGAAGCAGTGGGATGACTAATGTGATCTTGTAGTGCTGCCCCATCCTGGAAAGGTGGGGTGTTAAAACATAAATGTCAATTATTACTCAGGGCCCTTCATTCACTATGGGTATACTGAGTGCATTTCAGATCATCCTAACAACTTTTACCAAATATGTTTTCAAAAAGCAATCCTACCTTGAACTTTCAATTTCAAATTGCAAAAAATTGAAAGTTAAATTGTGAGACTGAATATTAAATATTACTTTGCAAAAAGAATTGTCATTTGAATTTTAAGACAGAAGTACCATGGCAAAATGGAATGCAATTAAATACATGTTTATTCAAATTTATAGTCAACATAATTCACATTGAATTGAAGATTTAATTAAAGCTTTGCCTATTACATTGCAATTTGTACAATGCAATTGCACATTACATTATTGAATTGCATAATGAATTGCCTATTGAATTGCAGATTGCATTCTCATTTGAATGTTGCAACAGATATGCTTCTATAGTTGTAATTGCTTAGGCCTACTGTAACCATTAACTTTGCTCCACTGGTTTCCAGACTCACTCAAGGCCTGTATCTGAAGCGAAATTCTTGGTGATTATTACGAACCAGGTCATGATATGGTGTGTACACACTACATTGTTAATTAAAATACAGTGTGGAGTTGTAAAGACATTATGAAGTTAAGCTTATCTGAATACAAGCCACAAAATACTTGCATTTAAAAAAAAAGCGGATGTGTGTAGCCAATTTCCGGCTAAGTTGCAGGTACCTATCTTTAACCTGGTCAATTTGGCTTTTTCAGGTTAACTCTTCATTTTAACCCTGTGATGAACGACCTGACCCTGAATTCCCCTGTGATGATATAGACCTACCTCACCACGTTGATCAAGTGTGTAGGCTAACACAAAACACTGATTTAAAAAAAAAAAACTAATTTTTATCAATTACAAGTTGCCCTAGCGCTGTTTAAAACTTTACTGTAGTGTAAGTACTTAAATTATTATATGAAAGTACTACTTTCTGTATTATATGAAAGTACTACTTTTTTATTACTTTCATTTATATACTGTATTTGAAAATGTTTTAAACAATGGTATGGCAAAAAGCAATAAAACATCTTCAGTGACACTCACTTTCCATTTAACACAGCCCAGCTTGACATCTGAGGATGGACTGAATGAAATAGAATCTGAAATGGATGACCATGAGCAGAGCTTCATGTGTGTATGTGCGACGTAAATCTGGTTTGTGTGTGAGCTTTTGACAGACATGGTCATAAAAATGGTTTATGTGCAAGATTTTTAGTAGCATGTGCAAGAAAATGTGGTGTATGCGCAAGCTTTTTTATGTGCATGTGCAAGGAAAAGTAGTACATGTGTAAGCTTTTAGTGCATATGTGTGACCTGATATATTGCCTAGGGGGCGCTTCATAGTTTTGCTCCTCGGCAAACATACCATCTTCGTATCATGTTTTAATATACCCATTTTCATTTCACATTTATTTCTTTGTGCTGCAGTATTGTTACTGTGTAGTTTATTTGGTAATTGACTGTTCCCTGATGTTTATTATTTGATGCTCTTCAACAATATTCTGAAATACCCTTTTGGCTTGACTTGTGGTTTAATTGGAATATTGTAATTTTAACTAGATGAATGTAGGAAACAGAAATAGCACAAGTCTATGGTAGAACACCACCATTGTTACATCATAAAGGAGCAGCGAGTTTTGGTCATGATAAAGTTCCAGTTATTGAATGGTCTAATCATTCTTGGTTTAATGTAGCCTAACAGAGAGCTGCACAATTTACAGTAGGCCTACCTGCGTTGCATTTGTATTGCTAGATATATATTTACCGATTCCAGGATTTTATTTATATTCACCTTCCTCTCTTTAGACACAGATTGAAGGAAACGTCGGTAAGATATTTACTTTCACTGAATTTTTACGTTCATTATTATTATTTGAGAATTATTAGAATTATTTATGCCAGCGGTTTTACATAAAATCAGATTTTTAGATAAAAAAGAACTACATGTTTCTAATAGACTTGAATTCACGACAACAGTCAGTAATAGGCGTTATCTTTGTCATTTTGTAACTAATTTATAGCTGTACACAGACGCACTATCTTTTACCGTGTGTGTGTGTGCGTGCGTGCGTGTACCAGCGGAGGAGCCTCCAAGGGAGAGTGCTGCTGCTGAACGAAAATAAGGGGGAGAGAGAGACTTGAGCGAAGTTGAATGAACGGGACTACAGTTATATTTTTAAAATCGCGTTGGAGGAAAAACTCATTTAAATAGGGCGGTCTACACCACGTTTACAACTGTTATCAGTTGCGCAGCAATCTTAGTTGATCACAGACACATAAAGAAATAGCGCCTGCTGTTACCACACGCAACAAATTTACCCCTTAGTGCGTAAAGGCATTTACGTTTTGTTGTTTGCCGAAATTATGTTGAGTTTCATACATAGGCAGGTAACTGATAATTGGTTTCCAACAAATCTGATGGAGGCTAATTACTCCCCATTACCTTGTCAGGTACTCTGAGGTCCTGCAGGGGGCGACGTAATCACTTAGTAGACAAATAAGGCAAACAGATTATAGATGGAACATTTATTCAGCATTTTGATCCCGTTGAGAATAAAGTTAGGCTAATATGCAACATCATTACGAATTTGTACCATTTCTAGAATAAAGGTATTACATTTTAAATTGTTTTATTTCATCAAATAAACGTAGTACGTTTGTACATATATCAAATGCAACATTGTGAACATAAACAAAAGGCACACATTTTCTTTTTTTTGTAGATTATTCAAGTCATCTGTCTTACCACTCTGATTTGTGTTTTAGTCTATCAGTGAGCGCATGGAGCTGGAGAGCCTGAGTGGAGAATCCTGCAGCGTTGCCTCCACCCCCAACCCCACCTGTGGAGCCACCAGCCAGGTAAGGCCTGCAGCTGAAGCCTCTAAGGGGCCAGCAGCCCCCACACTAAACAGATCAGAACTGCACTAGGCCCAGATAAGCCCAACTCCACCGGCACCAGTGACCATTAGAATCAGGCCCAGATAAGCCTGACTTTACACAGTTTAGGGCCAAAATCAGACCCACACTATGTCGAGATAAATCCAACTCCACCTGTATTATGACCAATATCAGAATCATTAATACTAGACTCAACAAGTAACACCTGTGTGGGTGTGTGTGTGTGTGTGTGTGTGTGTGTGTGTGTGTGTGTGTGTGTGTGTGTGTGTAATGCAGGTGTACAATCACCCTTCTCCAGCCAGACAGTTCCCACTTGGGCAACTGGTCCAGTGCTGGACAGATTCCAAGGTTTATGGACCACCTGACACCAGCAGTGTGGACATAGAGCTCCCTGCTTTCTACAGGACTAACAGTTGTTACCTCATGGTAATTTAGGCTAACATCTAACTATAACAGTCTATCCAGAAACTTATATCAGCATTACGAACTAGGGGGTGTACATAGAATCCATAGAGGTCTCTTGTCATTGCATTCTTGTTCGTACAATGTTGCCATACTAATGATAATAACAATAATAATAATAATAACTAGAAAAGCACGCCTCTGCCAAGTAGTTTAACAACAAGGATTTCCCTTGTTCATTTTCAGATTGGGGACGTAACCAAAGAACTGATTGTCAACAACAACAAAAAAAAAAGCATAAATAATAATAATACTAATAATAATAATGTGTGTGTGTGTGTACAGCTTGAGGGAGGGAGTGTGTCCCCTCAAGAGAAGACTCATGACTGCTGGTTAGGGGACGCTATCAGCCAGCTTGAGGTAAGAAACAAGACGTCTGACCTCTTAGTTTGTGAGGACTGTGAATGTGTGTGTGTGTGAGCGTGTGTGTGCATGTGTGGTACGAAAGATGACTGCTGTGTCTGCTGCTCCTCCTCTATCTGTAAGGTGAGATGTGGAGTTTGACTGCTGAAGGTTTTGGTGCATTGCTATTTTGTCAGATCTGTGTTAATAAAAATGTAAGATTAAGACTCGCACTGGCAAACATAATGTAGTCTACAAACACATGACAAGACAGCTTCATTAAGACCAGAAACCTGCATGCTAATAATAATAATAAAGTGAGGCTTAGCTGTATGTTGGTATGTGACTGTAAGGTGACAGAGGGAATATATGTGAATATGTGTGTTCAGGTTGAGGATGAGAAGAGTGACCTCAAGAGCAACACCAGCAGTGTCAGAAGCGAGAATGTTGGAGACTGCCATCTTAGTGATGCCTCCAGCTTTACTGAGGTAAAAGTGACAAAAGCAACATTAATTGGTAACAACTCAACATACAGTGTCATTGTCCAGGATGCAGGTTAAGGTCAATATTAGTGTTATTGTGCAGATGACTGCAGATTAAAGTTAATTTTTGTGTAATTGTACTCACTGCCCATTACACGTAACATTACTATCACTGTGAACATGACTGCAGGTGCAAAGGCGTGATGAAATGTGAGATGAGATATATGTATTCTAGTTGGACACATAGTGGGTCTAGTCTAAGGCTGGCATGATTAGAAGGAAACGAAAACAGGTCATTAAGTTTAAAAGTAAAGGTAAAACAAAACTATCAGCATTCGGGGCCAGAAATAGTTACCTTATTTTAAAAATTGTCAATGTAGGTTCACCCAGATCTATGTGTTTGTATGTGTTTGTGAATTTAAGACAAAATATAATCTGACTATATTTGTGTGCGCATGCATATGTATGAGCAACCTCTTGAAGCACATGATGTTTTGTAAAACTTGTCTACTTCGGGGCACTATAGTTTAAAAAAAAACAACTTTTGGCTTATAATTACAGAATGGACATTCATTTCATAGGGCCACTATAATTCCCTTAGTGCTGAACTTCACAGCACACTGTGGTGGTCATACCATGCACCGTTATGCGGTGCATCTAGCTAAGTTTAAAACTAAGCATCAAAAAACTTGCATCAGCATTAGGGGGACCAGAAATAGTTACCTTATTTTTAAAGGACTGTGTGTGTGTGTGTGTGTGTGTGTGTGTGCGTGTGTATGTGTGTGTTTAGGATGAGAAGGTCCCTAAGGAGGCTAGGAGCAGGTGCCATCTGAAGACACCTGATGACCACATTCTTGGAGAGTCCCCCAGCTTCTGTGGGGTGAGACATGGCATTTCTAATCTGTGGAATAAATAGTGCCTGTGTGTGTGTGTGTGTATGTGTGTGTGTGTGTGTGTGCGTGAGAGAGAGAGAGTAGTTTTGTAGTTTTGTTTTACACTGTGTATGTGTGTGTCTACTTGTGTGTGTACACATATGTTTTGTGGTGTGTGTGTGTTTGTGTGTGTGTGCAGTTGTCATATGTGCCAACGCAATTCAGTCGACTGCCACTCCAGCAAGTGACGCAGTGTTGGGAGGGACTGACACAGGATAGAGACTGCAGTGCCCCCGCTGAAGAGGACTCAGTGCTCAGCATCAACCTGCAGCCAGACCCACATGGCCCACTGGTCTGGGACTGGACTAATGCTCCCAGCTCCCATCTCCAGACCCCCACCCTTGAGCATCATGCTGGTTGTGAGGATGTATTTGGGGGATTGAGTGGGCGGAGGAGTGTGTCTCGTGCTGAGAAGCTGCTTTCTGCAGTGGAGCGTTGCATGCAGGAAATAGACAATGACATGATTCAGCACCTCCAGCTGCAGGAGCACCTACGGCGTCAGCGGGGTGTGTGCACATGGGCAAGTCGCCTTGGCAATGCCCTCAGGAGCCTGGGAAAGAGGATGAGGAGGAGAAAGAGCATCTCTGAGGAGATGGGCCTGAAGAGGTGTGTGTGTGTCTGTGTGTGTGTGTGTATGTGTGTATTTGTGTTTCTGCATATAAAAAAATGTAAAATATTCCATCAAATTTATTTATATCTTGTGTGCGATTTTTCCTGGCTGACATTTTGTTTTTTCTCATGTTCTGCTCACAGGTACCTCTCATGTTTTTCCTGCCTGAAGTGAACAGGGCACAGGCAGATTTGGGGGGACTCTGGGCTGAGAGCCAGCTGGGCGAGAGCTGGGAGGCAGCAGCAAGGGATCCAGTCGGGTGTTCCACCACCATCTGAATCGAGCTACCTTTTTTACAGCCTCTACCTCACTGCGACAAAATTCCCTAAACTTACCACAAAACCATCTGGGGTGAACTGGCTGGGCCCAATGTCAGGCAGTTTAAAACATTACCAATAAAATCACCATCATGGTATTTCTCACATGCCCTTCTTTTGTTCTGCTTTAAAAATGAATGATACACTTGTTTGGTCATCACAAAATGTGGGTTGCTGATAAGACTTATCCAGCTTTAATGTGCCTTTTATTCATTTTTCATGGACATTGAAATTACATTTAAAATTACATTAGGACATCCTCTATCTAAAATTCTAATACTGGCATGTAGGTCCTTCAAAAAAGCCCAGAAGTGCCTTTATACGCAAAGGACTAACATAGGAAACACCTGAAAAACATTCAGGTGACAGAGTTCATATAGTATATACCAGGGGTGCTCACACTTTTTCAGTGTGCGAGCTACTTTTAAAATGACCAAGTCACAAAGATCTACCGACCCATAAAAGCGTATGTTATTTTACAATTTATTGAAAATCCCAAGCCAATATTGCACCAAAATAAGCTCTGAACATGTTTTTGTAATTACCATATAATAATAATAATAATAATAATAATACAGTGACAATGTATAATAATAATAGTATTAATAATTAGTTCAGAGTTTAATTTGATGACTTGCACTGCATTGACTCAGCCAAGGATGCGTAGTCCGGACAGTAGCTGCTGACAGCCAGCGTGCGCTGCTTAGTTGCGCACAGGCCTTCCCTTGCGTCTCCAACTCTGACTGCAGGTTCGGGAAATTATGGCGCTGAAGCTTTGAGGACAGATGTTTCATTTTTCGTTTGAAGGCATTGACTGAGCTGATCATGTCGATCACCGTTTTGTCTTTTCCTTGCAGCTCTTGATTAAGGTCATTCAGTATGTTTGTCAGATCGGTTAAAAAAGCCAAATTCAGCAGCCACTGCCCGTCATTCAGCTGTTTGTATTCTGCATGTCCACTTTCAGGGAAAAACTCCTTGATTTCTGGACAGAGCTCTCGGAATCGTTGCAAGAATTTCCCGCGACTAAGCCACCTCACGTCAGTGTGTAGCAACAACTCAGAGTGGTCGCTGTCAGCCTTCTCCAGATGTGCCGTCTTTAAAGCGCTCTAGCTCTAATTGAGCAGGCGATCTTCGTTGCCACGTCCATGATCTCTTTCATGTTCAGCATTTTCGCGCATAATGCTTGTTGGTGGATAATGCAGTGGTAATTCACGAAGTCTGGAAAAGCATCGTCCTGTCTGCACCTGGCAATGAACCCATGCACGCGACCAACCATTGCGGGCGCTCCATCCGTGGTGATGGACACTAACTTGTACAGTGGGAGCTGAGTTTTGTCTATAAAGTTTTTAAACGACTGAACAATGTCCTCTCCTCGCGCATATTCTTTTCAAGGGAATCACTGTCAATAGCTTCTCCTTTGCAGTCATGTCACTGAACACCATACGAATGTAAATGCACACCTGTGCTGTGTCACTCACGTCCGTAGATTCGTCCAACTGCAGTGAAAACCACTCGCAATCTCCGATGTCCTTCCACATCTGCTGGGCCCATCAACTGGCTCCAGTGCAAAGGTTCATGGGTCCAAATGTTTGGAGATAGCCCGCTAATGGCTGGATGGTCGCTGTCTGCCGGTGGATGCGTGATGGGCCATCAGCTAACTAGCGTGTGTAGGACGAACAGGGAACTTTTTTTTTTTTTTTTCAAAGTTGTATGCGATCTACCACTATTGGCCTCGCGATCGACTGGTAGATCGCGATCGACGTATTGAGCACCCCTGGTATATACACATAGTATAAGTTCACATACAGTAGATCTATTTTGTATGTAAAAGCGGCTGATGCATCATCAGGCTTTTGACACCTTCTGACCCAGATCAGCATTGCTGCTGATAACAGCTTGACTGCTTAAATGTACCTGCCCCACTAATGAATGCAAATAAAATGAGTTTTGATTAGCTTTCCTCAGCAGAAGCAACTGGGGCAGGGATAGTTGCAACAACTTGTAATATCAGCATTTTTTAGACATTTGGCTGTTGTGACGTTTGGAGAGGTGACTGCATGTTACAAACATGAATTGTCCATTATTAAATAATAATAATAATAATAACTGTATTTGTATAGCAAAGTGCTTCAAACGTTTGGCAGGAAAAAAGGCAGCATTTGTTGTGGCTTGGTAGTGCCGAGAAAGTTCATTTGGGCGCTGCTGACAGTTCCTGCTTGTGTCCATAGGGGCGACGGGTGAGGACAAACTCCTGTTTTGCATTTGGACTATTTAAGTAAAGTAAGAAACCTCAGGCAGAACCAGTAGCATGAGGGGACATAAGGGGAGAGTGTTGGGTGTAAATGGTGTGTGTGTGTGTGGAGGGGTTTAATGATGGGCTGTGTGTGGGGGGCAGTGCTCTGTATTTGGTGAGCAGTGCTGAGGTGGGGATGGGCAAACTTGTGTGGGGTTGAGTGGGCATGGGGGGGGGGGGCGGGGGCATCCTGGTGACCTTTCAATGCATTATAGGTCACATGTAGACGGTATGAATGCAGCATCACACATCTTCACCTGAATAAGCATTGTTGTACTGTCCTCCTTGAGTGTTTCTGAACTCAATTTGACAGCCAGCCTAACTCCATTCAATAAAGTCGCGAAGTCAGGATTAGCCTCCAAACTCCGTTTTTAATGAATAAGAGTAAAACAGAAATGATACAAAATGTATATAAATTTGTAGTACAAAATAAACAGATGAAATGAATGAATGTCCTTTTAAAATCTTCTTTGGTATGCGTTTAAACGTAGACTACGGCAGATGAATCCATGGAACAGCATGGTATAGGCCTATGGTTTTATGAATTATTAAAGAATTATAACAAAATATGAGTTCTATTGTATATTAATGTACTGAAAGTAAGATATTTGTATACTTACAGACGATGAGGTGTAAGGGCTTTAACAGAAGAGATATTAACAGATGAGATGAGAAACTTTTGGTGTTTTTATCAACGGAATCAAACTTGGTTATAGCAACGGTATTTATATTTTTGCACGAGCTATGCATGGCACGAGCTAGATGGCACTGTACTGCCTAAACTATGATAATGGCCGGGTTTCCCAGATGCAGTTAAGAAGTTCTTAGCGCTAAGAACGTTCTTAAACCCTTCTTAGGCCCTCCTGTAAGAAGCAACCGCGTTTCCCAAATTGCTTCTTAGCCTAAGAAGACCTGCCGTTAAGAAGGATCTCTAAGAAGAGTCTGGAGCCTTCTTACACCCTTCTTAGCGAGAGAACAGTGGAAACAACGCCACCTTAGGCCGATAATGCAACATGACACTAAGCAAGGAGATAGTCATGCAATGTGTCGGATAGTCCAATTGTGTTTCCCCCCTTTTTTCCTGTAGGCTATTTCGCGCACCCCTTCTACCAATGAAATGTTAAATATTTGTGGGGAAATGTGTCATCTATATGGTATCATGTGTTTGAAATGTTGTACCGCAGTCCCCTCCGTAATATGTCCGCTATAATTTTTTAAATAAATATTTAATATTTATTTGAGGCATGTTCTATAGCATTTAGGTTACTCCTCCTTGGCCGCTTGTTGAACGCTAAAGCAACTCGAGCGGCAGTGCATATCTGAAATGAAGTTGAATAAGGTGTAATCTCAGGACACATTGCCTCTACAACCAGGGACAAGTGACACCACACAACTGGTACACGAAAGTAAACTCAGCAGTCAATGCTTTGTGACAGAAAGATTGCGGAGAAACATACTGCAACTTCAGGTGGCAGCATTTTACTATGCCGACGGTGCGCTCCAATCGGCCACTCTGAGATCGATTGCTCATTGTGCTCCAGTTAAGAAGACAGCTAAGAAGCATCTAAGACGCACGTTAAGAAGGGCGTTAAGAAGGCATCTGGGAAACATTCTTATCTTAACGTTTCGTCTTAGCCGACCTCTTCTTAACAGTCTTCTTAACTCCTTAAGAAGATTCTTAACTGGGAAACCCGGCCAATATCTGTCAGGGACAGAACAATTATGAATAAGCATATTTACAAACATTACCCTCATTTATGAATGTACTATTCGTTCATTCATTTATTCATTCATTCATTCATTCATTCATCATTCATTCATTCATTCATTCATTCATTCATTCATTCAGGATTTATTTGAAATTAAAAGCTATTTTTCGTAATAACAGCAAACCTACTATAGCCTGATGTTTATTATTCGATGTTCTTCATCAATGTACTGAAATATCCTCGCTTGACTTTATTTTATTGCTTTTATTGGGCTATTAGAATTTTTGTATTGGATGAATGTACCACATCGTTAAAGAGTTGTGAGTGTGGAGATGGGAAAAATCTTTACCACCACATTAAAACCTCGCTATCGTTACATCATAAAGCAGTAGGGACTGTTGATGATGCCAAAGTTCCATTTATTGACTGGTCAGATCATTCTTTGGTTTGTGCGACAGAAAGCTGCCCACGTTGCGTTGTTTTGTATTGCCAGTTAGATCCTTACCGAGTGTAGCATTTTGTTAATATTCGCCTGCCTTTCTGGTATATTGTGGCCTTTTTTCCTTTCCCCATTTTTTTAGTAGACTGTTTTTTTTTGTTTTTTTTGTCGATCATCCGATCGCAGGTAGGCAATGTATTTAACCGTTGTGCTTTTATGAAGCTCTTTGACAAATAGGCCTACCGGTAATATAAGGGTGGGACACCCGTAATTTCATAATTCACCCATAAATGTTGGAGCCTATTGGGTTTGTGTGGCATATTAAGGTAAGCCTTCCTACTTTTATGGATGTAAATCTTTCGTAGTGCGTAAACCATTTAATTTCGAATACAGAAAGTTGGTGAGTTTTGTGCACTTAAGTAATAGGCCTAATTGGCAACATCAACTGGTCAGGCACTATGGGTTCCTGCAGGTGGCGACGTAATCACGTAGTAGACAAGGCAAACAGAAATAGAGGCCATTTATATTTTGTAGACAGGCTCCTATACGCAACATTCAAGTTACTAAATTGCAGGATGTCTGCAGTAAAGCTATTATTTCAATTATAATTGAATATCAGTATTCAAAGTAATATTCAATTAAAATTGTTTTATGTAATCAAATAAACTAATGGGACACAGTTATCAAGTGCAGCCCCATTACATAAAGGAAATAGACAAGTTGCTGTTATTTTCTTAGGTCACTGAAGTCATCTTAGGACTCTGATTTGTGTTGTCAGTGAGCGCATGGAGCTGGAGAGCCTGAGTGGAGAATCCTGCGGCGCTGCCTCCACCCCCAGCCCCACCTGTGGAGCCACCAGCCAGGTAAGGCCTGCAGCTGAAGCCTCTCTAAGGGGCCAGCAGCTCCCACACTAAACAGATCAGAACTGCACTAGGCCTAGATAAGCCCAACTCCCACCTGCCCAAGGACCATTAGAACCAGGCCCAGATAAGCCTGGCTTTACACACTTTAGGGCCAAAATCGGACCCACAATATGCCTAGATAAATCCAACTCCCCCTGCATTTTCACCAATATTACAATCATAGCAGCCTCAGCAAGTAATACCTTAGTTTGTGTGTGTGTGTGTGTGTGTGTGTGTGTGTGTGTGTGTGTGTGTGTGTGTGTGTGTGTGTGTGTGTGTGTGTGAAGGTGTATGATCACCCTTGCCCAGGCAGGCAGGTCCCACTTAGGAAAGTGGTGCAGTGCTGGACGGAGCCCAACATCAACATTCATGGCCCACCTGTCACTGACACCAGCAGCGTGGACATAGTGCTCCCTGCTTTCTACAGGACGAGCAGTTGTTACCTCACGGTAATCTAACAACTATAACAGTATCAGCATTAGGGATTGCAATAGTCTGTCAAGAAGTCTGTATCACCATTAGGGACTAGGGATAATTATCTCATCTTTAAAAAATTAAATGTAGGGTAGCCCAGGTGTGTATGAGCCTAAGCAAAAAATAGACTGTGTGTATGTGTGTGTGTGTGTGTGTGTGTGTGTTCAGTTTGAGGAGGACCCAAACAAGGGAGGGAGTGCGTCCCCTCAAGAGGAGACTGATGACTGCTGGTTGGGGGAAGCTATCAGCTTGCTTGAGGTGAGACATCGGATGTGTGACCTGTTAAATAGTTTGTAAGGATTGTGAATATGTGTTTATGGGTGAATGTGTGTGTGTGTTTATGGGTGAATGTGTGTGTGTGTGTGTGTGTGTGTGTGTGTGTGTGTGTGTGTGTGTGCGCGCGCGCGTGTGTGGGTGTGGGTGGGGGGGGGTGGAGATGCTGTGTCTCCTACTACTCCAGCATCTGTAAGGTGAGATGTGGAGTTTGACTGCTGGAGGTTTTGGTGCATTGCTATTTTATCAGATCTGTCTTAACCAAAAATGTAAAAGTAAGACTCTCTAATAATAATGTAGTGTAACACATGACCAGACAGTTTTATTAAGACCAGAAACCTGCAAATGAGGCTCAGTTATGTGTTGGCATGTGACATGGAATATGTATATGAATATATGATCATATAAATATATAATGAATAATAATATTCATGTTTGTTTATATGAATATGTGTATGAATATGAATATGTGTGTTCAGGTTGAGGATAAGGAGAGCCACCTCAGGAGCAACAGCAGCAGTGTCTGGCTGGAGAATGTTGGAGACTGCCATCTTAGTGATGCCTCCATCTTTACTGCAGTAAGACAAAATCAATATTTCAATATTTCAACTCAACATGCAGTAGATTTAACTGTGTAGACTACAGGTTAAAGTCAGGTGTGATGAAATGTGTGAGGAGATATATGTATTCTAGACACATAGTGGGTCTAATTTAAGACTGGGATGATTAAAAAACAAACAAAAACAGGTCATTAAGTTTAAAACTAAACAACAAAAAACCTGTATCAGCATTAGGGACCAGCAATAGTTACCTTGTTTTTAAAATTGTCAATGTAGGTTCACCCAGGTCTGTGTGTGTGTGTGCGAATCCAAGCCCAAATATCACCTGCCTATGTGTTTGTGCGCATGCATGTGTATGTGTGTGTTTAGGATGAGAAGGTCTGTAAGGAGGATAGGAGCAGGTGTCATCTGAAGACACCTGATGACCACATTCTTGGAGAGTCCCCCAGCTTCTGTGGGGTGAGACATGGCATTTCTGACCTGTGGAATAAACAGTACTTGTGTGTGTGTGTGTGTGTGTGTGTGTGTGTGTGAAAGAGAGAGAGAGAGACAGAGAGAAAGAGAGTGTGTGTGAAGGTTTGTGTATTGCTTCCTATTTTTGTTTTGCACTGAGGGAAAGTAATCCTGTCTATGTGTGTGTCTACCTGTGTGTGTACACGTGATTTGTGGTCTGTGTGTGTGTGTGTGTACAGTTGTCATATGTGCCAATGCAACTCAGGCGACTGCCACTCCAGCAAGTGACGCAGTGTTGGGAGGGACTGACACAGGATAGAGACTGCAGTGCCCCCACTGAAGAGGACTCAGTGCTCAGCATCAACCTGCAGCCAGGCCCGCATGGCCCACTGGTCTGGGACTGGACTAATGCTCCCAGCTCCCATCTCCAGACCCCCACCCTTGAGCATCATGCTGGTTGTGAGGATGTATTTGGGGGTTTGAGTGGGCGCAGGAGTGTGTCTCGTGCTGAGGAGCTGCTTTCTGGTCTGGAGCGTTGCATGCAGGAAATGGACAATGACATGAGGCAGCACCTCCAGCTGCAGGAGCACCTACGGCTTCAGCAGGGTGTGTGCACATGGGCAAGTCGCCTTGGCAACGCCCTGAGGAGCCTGGGAAAGAAGATGAAGAGAAGGAGGAAGATCATCTCCAAAGAGATGAGCCTGAAAAGGTGTGTGTTTGTATTGTGTAGTGGGAGACCGGCCAAGTATTTGTGTTTCTGCATATGAATAAACCTCAAAATAATGCATCAAATTCATTTTTGTTTTGTCTGTGATTTTTCCCAACTGATGTCTTGTTTTCTCTCATGTTCTTTTGCTCACAGGTTCCTCTCATGCTTCTCCTGCCTGAAGTGAACATCAGGGCAGGGCACAGACAGACTCCAGGGGTACTCAGGGCTGGGAGCTGGGCGAGAGCTGGGAGGCAGCAGCAAGGGATCCAGTCAGGTGCTCAACCACCATCTGAATCAAGCTACCTTCTTTAAAACCTCAGGATCTACCTTCCAAACTGTTACAAAAACAAAGCCATCTGTGGTAAACAGCAGAGCTGACTGGGTCTAGACTGGGTCTCAGTCAATCTTTAAAAAAAAAAAACAATAAAATTACCATCATGATATTTCTCCAATGCCCTCCTTTTGTTCTGCTCCCAAAATGAAAGAGAAACTTGTTTGGTTATCACAAAATGCGGGCTGATGATAAAACAAGGGCTTATTAAGCTTCAAAATGCCTGTTATTCATTTTTTATGGATGTGAAATTACATTATGGCATCCTCTGTGTCTCAATATGTATCTAAGATTCTATAACTGGCATGTGGTTAACCAATTTATTGACAATGTTTAACAAAATATATAATGTACCACACATATATCCATAGGTTTGCAGAGACCGGGGCGGGGCGGTGTCAGGGGGTAGCAAGCGCCAAAACCTGGTGTTCATCCTCAAAGGAAAGGTGGACAGCATGCACGGCAAGGCCCTGCTTATCATGGCACTCCCGCAGGAAGGTCTCCATGTCTTCCTTTGATTCGAAGACAAAGGCAAAGAGGTCCCTTGCTTCTTGGTCGTTCTCCTCTTCCTCCAGGGCCACACATAAAGCCGCCTGCCGTTCCAACGGCAAACTCAGGAAGGCTGGCTCAAACACTTGTGCTGTGAAGGTGTTGCGGGTGTTGCGAACCCACTGAACTGCCTGGCGAAGGTCAGAAATAATTCTGGGCTCCTCCTAGAACAAGAATTTGCCAATTGCCAGTGCATGAAACTTGCCGCCATCGAAAACTTCTGCTGTTGACGAGCCTACTTATTGCCGTTCGCGGGCTTCTTCTTCTTCTTCTTCCCAGAATGCACTAGTCCTTGATGTGGGCGAGGCTTTATGTCATGCCCCGCCTTCCCGCAAGTTGCAGCGAGTTGAAGCTCAAATGTTTTGGTAGTGCCCCCACAAGCACTTGGTGCCCTACGCACTCTGTGTTATGTGTGTGTGCGGAGCTACGGCACTGTTCGCAGAGCATTGATAAGTCGCGTTAGCCAGGCTAGCTTGGCCAGACCAATGTTCGCAGAGCATTGATAAGTCGTGTTAGCCAGGCTACCCCCACCCCGAGGCAGAGAAATCGTGTTTGTAGTTTGGGTGCCTTTTAAGGTATGAATACATGAATGAGAACTATCAATGCATTTATCTAATGCATATTGATGGTATTTAGTGTGTAAGCAATAAATAAAAACTGTAAATCGAAGTTGATTTGATAAGTTAGAGAAATGACATCGGCATATGCCCTCGATATGGTAAACGGGGACTATTCCCCAGGGGAAGGATGACTATGGACCCTGTGTTATGCCTGGAGGACATTGTAAGGAAGGCTCAAGCAAATAAAGAACAAGTCATTGCTGTTTTCTTTGACATAGAAAAGGCATATGATATGCTGTGGCGTGAAGGACTCCTTATCAAGTTAGGGGCAATGGGAATAAGTGGTAGGATGTATAACTGGGTCATGGCCTTCCTGCTGAATAGGACCATTGAGGTGCGTGTTGGACAGTCACATTCTAGTATATATCCTGTGGATAATGGAGTTCCGCAGGGTAGTGTGTGTAGCCCTGCTGTTTAGCATCATGATAAATGATATTTTTTCTGGAATAGATGCTAATATTGGACGGTCATTGTATGCAGATGATGGGGCACTGTGGATTAGGGGCCGAAACTTAGCGTTCATTAGTCAGAAACTTCAGGCAGTGGTCAGTCTGGTGGAGAAGTGGGGCAATAAGTGGGGCTTTCGTTTTTCAGTGGAGAAAACACAGGTTATATGTTTCACCAAGAAAAGGCGTGTACCTCCTGTGCAATTGTCTCTGTATATGCAGCCGCTCAAACAGGTTGAGGTGGTGAGGTTCTTAGGGGTTTGGATGGATAATAAACGTACTTTTAGGGATCACATTCAGAGAGTCGTTGCAAAGTGTAAAAAGGCAGTGAATATACTAAGGTGCTTAGTGGGGAGTAATTGGGGTGCTACTATGATGGCATTAAAGCATGTCTATATTGCACTTATAAGATCGTCACTGGATTATGCGTGCATTGCATATGGATCGGCAGCGAAGACACACTTATTAAAACTTGATGCAGTCCAGGCACAGGCCTTGTGAGTGTGCAGTGGGGCATTCATAACCTCTTCAGTTCCTGCACTTCAGGTTGAGGCGGGAGAAATGCCATTGGCCTTAAGGCGACAGCAGTTGGGCATGGTGTATTGGACGAACCTGCAGGGATATAAGGGGGATCACCCAACCAAGCATATCTTGAATCAGTGCTGGGAGCATGGTAAGGCAAATTTTAATAGTTTTGGGTGGGTTGGAAATGACCAGGCTGCTGGAGAGCTTGGCCTAACCAAGGTGGCCCATAGCTCTGTGGTGCCACTGCCAGCTGCTCCTCCCTGGCTCTTTATTATGCCTGAGGTGGATCTTGACCTTGTTAAAATGCATGAGGAAGCAGGGGATGGTAGTGCTGTGAAATATTTAACCAATTTTCATATTTGTAACAAATATTCTGAAGGAGTTCAAATTGTCACAGACGGCTCTAAAGACCCTGAAGCTGGGAAAACTGCAGCTGCAGTTTTCATCCCTATGTATAAAACAGAAATAGCACAAAGGATGTCTGACCACCTGGCAGTGTATTCAGTGGAGTTATTTGCCATCTATCTAGCCTTAATGTGGATTGGTGACACTAAATCCAGGTTCAATGTTATATGTTCTGACTCCCTGTCAGCATTGAATAGTATTTTTCATGGCAAGTCTAAGTGTAGGCCAGATTTACTTTGTGACGTACTTCAATGTCTTTTTAGACTGCACCAGCAGGACATTTCAGTTAAGTTTCTATGGGTTCCATCCCATTCAGGCATTGCCGGTAACGAGGCTGTGGACAAGCTTGCCAAAGAGGCTTTGGCATCTGAAGTCCAGTCCAACATCCCACTAAGCAAAGCCGAAGTCAAGGCTGTAATATTCAAGAAAATGTTGGGTGTATGGCAGGGGCAGTGGGATAGGGAAACTAGGGGCAGCTCTCTGAGAGCGATTCAAAATCGGGTACCTTCAAGGAGACTGGGCAGCGGTAGCCGCAGGGAAGAACAAATCATCACGAGACTTAGAATAGGACATTGTAGGTTAAATGGCAACCTCCACATAATTGGCAAACATGCCACTGGCCTCTGCGACTACTGTCAGGAAAGGGAGACTGTACAGCACGTGTTATTAGACTGCCAAGCATATAGGGTTCAGAGAGTAACATTGCTAGAACGAGTTAGAGAGCTAGGGGAGACTAGGCTCACTCTTGAAAGGTTACTTGCCTTTTCAGTGTCATCTGCCTGGAAATATGTATTTGAGTTCCTTAAAAGTACAGGCCTTTTAGGGAGAATTTAGTGTATTCCTTAGTATGTTTAATTATTTTCCTTTTTTTTTTTTTGGGTCACTCCCCCATTGAAACTCCTACTAGGTAATCTCGCAGTTCCACAAAATTACAGTTGGTGGCGGTAATGCACCATAGTGGATGCCAACCGCCATAAAACCGGAAAAAAGAAGAAGAAGGCATATGCCCTCCTTGCCTCGTGGTGGCAGTAAAGCTTGTAACACAGTGCACCACAACAAGTTGCGAACATGATGGCTGCGCCCAAGGATGGATGCAAATGGCAATTCTCAAAATGACAACAACTCGGACTAAACGTCTCAAATTATCATAAACATTGATCGAGGACAAAATCATAACAGCTTGTGTTACAAATATGATCTGACAAATTTGTGTTACAAATATGATCTGCTGATCAAGTTCACCAAGTGCGATTTGTTTGATGAGAAATGGCACTAGCAAACTTATTTTCCAGTCCACCTGGTGAAGTGGATTTTAATACAATTTTGACTAATAAGAGGTAAGATAAGAAAAAATCCACTTAGTGGTCAGTGAACTGTTTTGTTTTCTTTGTTGTGAAAGTACAAGTCTGCAGTAGTTAACGTTTCTGTTAAATTGGGGTGTTAACTTACTGTCACCCAGGTTATCTTCAACGCAACATTTTAAATCTCTATCGTTAATTGCTTTATCACTGCCAATACATTAACATTAGGACATGCTAAGCCTACTTTTACGACTCTGTTTTAGGTCGGACCAGCCGTATCAGAACCCAAAGACGACTTACTCGACCTCCAAAAATAAAAACCTTGCGAAAAAGAAAAGAAAGATCGTGAGTGGAAAATCTTCCCCCACTGCAAATTATTCTTGTAGAAATTAAAAATAAAGTTGCTGACGGTCTGGCGTTGTAGTAGCACCATAGCATAGCAAATTTGATAAAGCTGATTATCTATCTGCCTCCAGGACCAGTCAACAGACAATGCACGGAAGGACTGCGAGTATCGAAGAAAGAGAAAGTGTCACGCAGTCTCCTTTAAATATGAAGAGGATCAGCATTGCAAAAACAAGGACACCATGCTTCTGTCAACTCAGCCATACAAACTGGGTCTGAATACTGATGGTAAGTGTCAAGTGATGTTTAACACAGATTATGCTGCTTTTCTTTAGTATCTATTTAAATAACAGCTGCGTTTTGACTGTCATTTAGGTGGTTTGAAGAATGAACAAAGAAGGAAGGGTGAAAGAGTCAACAGAAGAGAACATTTCATCAAAAACAAGCACAGAACAAACAGCACTGACCCTAATGAGCGACAAGGCCAGGCTACAAACGGGGGTAAAAGCTTTGTGTTCGAGGACAAGAAAAATGCGAAGATGACCAATAAAGGCCATAGGAATGCATTCAACCAAAGAGCTGGACCAAAGGAAGGACGACGAAAGTGGCAACATGTAAGCAGATCTTCTGATCATACTATTCAGACTCTTGAGAGAGGCTTAGGGCTGCATCTAAAGCACTAAGTTCTATAGAAAACGATTACAGGTACCACAGTAATTATGTTAGTTTAGTTCATTATAGTAAGTATTACTTGTTTTTAAGGAACTCCAGCATTTAATTATTTTTTATAGACGCATACATGATACACTGGCTGGTGAGAACTTCAATCATGTTGTACATGTGACAATGACAGTAAAGATCTATTCTATGTGTGCCTGAAAGCAAGCAAATGAGGATTTGTATTAATATTGGTGGGCAAATATTTGGTTATCCGTAGAGTAGGATAAGTGGTGCTTTTGTCATATTTTGAGTAGTCTTGAAGAAAAAGCAGTCTTGTTTGCTTTGGCTATTGTTCCGTATTAAATATTGTTAAAAGGTTCTGTTCATTGACAAGAGGAGAAATAATACAAATACATAGAGCAGCTGTGGCCTAATAGTTAGGGAGTTGATCTCGGTATCAGAGGGTCGCAGGTTCAATTCCTGTACCAGTAGTGAAAAAATGTGGGTGGGGACGGGAGTAAATGACCATCACTCTATGCGTGAAGTGCCCTTGAGCAAGGCATCTAACCCCATGGCAACCCTGTACCTTATTTGCTGCAAGTTGGTCTGAATAAAAGCAACAGCTAAATGCAGTGTAATAATATAATTCAGATATTGTGAAAGAAAGATAACAAAGTCTCACTGGTCTTAAAGTGTATTGAGTCATTAGAGCCTGGAGCAGCTGTTATGTTTTCCCTTTTTGTTCTGTGCTCGTTTTTCAGGAGAGAAGCAGGCCCAAACTGGATAAGAGAAAGCCCTTCATGAGTCAGGAATTCAAAGAACAGAACTCCATAGACGTGAATGGACGACTCATCTGCAAGCATTTTCTCAGAGAGCAGTGCCTTAAGGTGCATTGCCTTTAGTAATGAAGAGAAGAGGGGAAATTTAACAAATAGAGGAATTGTTTAGTTTCATTCACACTTTTTTGGGATCAGGACCTCTGACATGCCTCTTCTTTCTTGTTTTTTTAGGGAGATGAGTGCCAGTTTGAGCACTCCCATGACCTTGGAGGTTTTAAGTTTAACGAAGTGTGTAAATTTTATGTTCAGGGCTTTTGCATGCGGGCAGACCATTGCCTCTTCATGCACAATATCCTTCCATTTCAGTAATCTGACACATGTAAATGTCTGACTTAAAATGCTACAGTTTAGTTCAACATTTAGTTTTGTCCCAGCCACTCGCTCAATCAGTTGATTCTAATTAGCACATCTCTTCAACCAGGAAGAAGTTAGTTATACCCTGCATTGCATGCACAGGTATAACCAGGTGATTTAAAATACATGCTACTAGATCATAGCTTCTGTATCCAGGTTGCCTATCATTGTTCTGTGTGGTCACCAACAGTAGCCAAAACATTTTGAGTTGTCAGTGCTCTTAGAAAAACATTAGGACTCCTTGACTCTGTTTTCCAAGCACTTTTCCCTGCAAGTTTTTCCACACAAGCAAAGGGTGCTACAGGCACAGCAGCTGCAGGTTCTCTCATGATCCTCTTACTGAGCTCACCAAGGGGATGCTGGACAAGGTCAGTACTGGACAAGCTAATGAACATCATATAACGTTGTCATAATTGCACCAGTTCATATTAACAATATGAACCTCTCATGTAGCGGTTTATTAGCTGATCTTTTAGTCTGTGTCCTATAGCTTTTATTGTACTAACGGATGTATCTAATATGTTTATTTGCATGACCCAAATGTATGGACAAATTTTAAACATTGAGGGTGTATTCACACCTGCCTTGTTTGGTTCATTTAAAACAAACTTGCATTGGTTTCCTCCCTTGGTTCGGACCTTTTAAGTCACTGTGAGTACAAGACATCGAACTCCGGTGCGGGCCAAACAAGCAAACCGAGACTGAAGAGGTGGTCTTGGCAGGGTTTCATGGTTTGTTCGAGGTGTGAAAATGAATAACCTTGATCTGACCCACATGCAAAAAAACATATTTTTTGTAGCTAACAATCTCCAGTTATCACGCATTATTAGGGGGAAAATGTTGCAAGTATATGTTCTGGTAGGCCTAGCATGTAATTCAAACTAGGCTGCTTGATGCGTCTCCTGCTTAGCAGACACGTGCACTTACTTTCCTTCTTACAGCTGTGTAATGCAATTAATCTTTGCAATATCAAAACAAAAGCATTGTAAAAACTACAGTTGTAGCCTAATATATAAATGTGTTGGTAAAAAAAAAAAGCTAAAAGTGATTGTAGCTGTTAAGTTAGAGACGGTTTAGTGGTTAAATGCGTGCAGAAAGATCTCTGTGATTGTTTACTTACACTTTGGCTGTTCTGCCTCTGCCACCCGAAATAATTTTGTCCAGTGATTGAACGATCTTACCATACGTGATTTCAATTAGAAATTACAGTCCACTTGCTAAATAAAATGCAGTGTGAAAGCGAACTGCACCAAACAAAACAAAATAACATTCTATTTTGGTTCAAAAGCAAGTGAACTAACAGGCTTTCTTGGTGCAAATACACCATGAGACATTATTGTCAGATAGAACAGTGGGTAACAGCTGTTTTCATGTAGTTAGTGAATGATTAGCGTTGACTGGTTTGTTTGTTTTCCTTGCAGTTCCTTGAAGAACAAAATGTGAATAATAGAACTTCGGAATTTGAAACCATGGAACCAGAGCGTGAGCCTGCTGTGGACCTCCTGCCAAACACCAAAACGTGTGTAATTAAAACTCACATGAGCAGTCAGACACATAGATGTGCATGTACACTCTACAGATAAGTAACTCTAGTAAAACTTTGACTGAACATCATTGCTTGCAGCCAGTTGCCACGGTCAAGGTTTTCTGCTTTCGGCCAATATTAAAACCAATATCAGGTCAGTACATTTCATCTCTGTGTGTTTATCTGTGCTCCCTCATCTGCCTTTGCAGGTTCAGTTTTTACAGCACTGCAACAGACCCTGAACACGAGCCCATGTGTCGATTCAGCTTTGGAGCAAACGAAGCGGAGTTCCAACCAGAGCGCCCCATCTCCATCCCTCAGCCTGCCCCCTCCACAGATCACACAGATTCGGCAGTGCGCATTGGAGTTGCCTTGGCATCTGACTCCTCGGCACCCCTCGTGGCACAACTGCCAACTACACTGCCATCTCGTCCAAATCAGCCAGGTGCCAGCATCTCATCAGCTCCCCCATCATCTGAAGATGTGCCATACATCAAGACTGAGAGGCCTCGGTTACCAACAACTCCTGGTAAAAAATCTTCTTCTTGAAAAGCCTTGTCTAGAAAGATTTTAAAAAAATTTGAAGATGGGCAGTTTATGATCCAAAAGTTCCCTTATTGTTGAGTATTTTGTGGATCTTTGAGTTCCATGAAAATGCCGTAACATTTAATCTGTGATTGATGTACTGATTGTCATAATTTGGGCGGTTCAGATTCAACTCCATCAGTCCTGAGAACCCTTTTTACCCATCTGAGTCCTTGTCGGCCTGATGATGACGACGATGATAATGAGGAGAAGATGGAGCAGAAGGCAGCCAGTAGCTCGACTGACACAGGTAATAGACACCACCACCAGTCTGACACAGAAAGTTGACTTGACATTTTATCATCTTTTAGGGTTGTAGTAATTCATAATCCTAAACATGGCACCACACAATCTTCCCAATCAACACTCCATGTTAATGACTCCCTAGAGATGCTATATGTTAGACATTTACAGCAAGTAATTATAAAATTGTCCTGATATGTCACCAGAGATGAAAGAAAAATGTAAAACTAAAGTAATGACTTCACAGACAACAATAGTACAACCAGAATATTTGCATTTTAAAATTCAAAATTCCATTTGTTTTTATTTTGGTTTTTGCATCTAGAGGGGAAACAAACCCTTCACATTAAAAAAAAATGACCATAATAACAGTTTTAGCCACAATCCCACCTGATGTACCTGCCGATTTCACATCGTTTAATTTTGTGCAAAACCAAAACCCTTTACCAAAACCCGCAGGAAGTAGACAATACCGTCTCTCCATCTCAAGCATTTTTTTTGTTGTGGCTTTAAATCCTCAATTTCAAAGCTTGAGTTCAATGTCATTGTTATTAGCCCTCCGTCTGTTCACATAGCCCATCTAAGTTCAGAGACGTAGCAAACCGATATGCATGTTCCTGCTCCCTGATGCACTTGCTGGAGGTGAAAGAAATTGAGCAGAGGTACTAGTCGGCGCTAGCCTGGCTAGCATATAACAGCTTCTAAACTAATATAATGGGACTCCGTCTCCCTTTACAGATTTTCCACCATTTCCCAAATGTAAATACAATGTGTGTTTGCACATTTCCAAATACTAACCAGTTCCTATGCTTGCCTACTTTCAGTTTCTCTGCTTGATGGAACAAGGCTCTGCACAGAGGTTTACAAAGAAGATAGTGGGAGCCACAGTAATGCTTCAACAGCAGTGCTAGATGAACGGCTTGGCCTAAATGCAAAACCTTGGTCTAAGAGCAAAAACTTGGTCAAAGAGCCCCAAAAAGATGAAGATGAAAGAGTGGAGCCCATGGTCCCCCCATTAAAGCCAGTCCCTTGCTCCACCCCGATCTCAAACCCTCACAGAATGTACAAACCGCTTGCTGTGGACCTTTCACCCCTTGCTCCTCTCCCCTTCACCACCTACCAGGCCCAGCTGCCTCACCATGCTCCCAGGGATATCAGTCCTAGGGCTCACCCTCTTCCTCCAAGCACTAAGTTCCCCTTTCAGGAGGCAAAGCAACAGCGTGCCCCTCTTCCCCCTAGGGCAGGGATAAGGAAGACACAGGTGGAGTCACAGGGCCGGCACAGTTTGCCAGTACAAACCCTGACCCGGTCTGTGTCCTCAAAACACACAGACCAAATACAGTCAGTGTTGAAAATCAGAAGTCTGGATGCTGAATTGGAGCCTCGCTAAACATTCTCAGGTTGTATAGAACAACAAGCAGAACCACATGCCTACTGGCAGGAGACAGAATGTATCTCAGATATCATTTAGAAATCAGTGGCAAGCTTAGTTTTATTACCTTTTAAAAGTTGAAACTTAATTTTGCACACTAAATATGTTTGAAGTCGTGTCAATAAATTCAGTTTCTTTTTTTTCTCCTGATAGTTACATTTTTGACGTGTATGCAATAGGCCATGCTAACAATAACTGAATTTTAAATTTAAATATGAAATAAAATTACCTGTGTTTCTTAACAATGGCTTTTTTTTTTATTTCCCCACTGTGTCTGTTTATACTCAGAAATGATCAACTGAACTGAAATTTAGTTGTTAATGTTTTTACTTCTTAGGAAAGTCTTCAAATTCTGACCCTGTCTTTGTATACAGTGATCCCCTCTCTATCGCAGTAGTTGCGTTCCAAAACCCTAAGCAATAGGTAAACATTGATATAGCGGGACCTATAGAAAGATAAGCCTTTGTCAAGCCTTAAAATACCCCTCCCACACGATGTTTCATTACATTTACTATAGGTGTTATTCAATTATTACTGCATTTTAATCAATATTTACATGCTACAGTATAGTTATAAATTATAATATTATTTTCACAGACTTTTGTTATCATGCATAGTGGCATAGCATTCATATATAATAAAAAAAAATCCTCAACCATGGGACTGCGAAAGGTGAACCGCGATATAGCGGGGGTCACTGTATTCAGTCTCAAGTGTTAAAACACTCCTTTTCTTTTCTATCTTTCTTTCTTTCTTTCAATCTTTCTGCCAACCCTTACATGGCTCCTGAACATGATGGATGTGTGAACATGACTGGTTTGTTTTTGAATGTCAGAAATGTCTATTTGTAAATTTTGAGTTGTTATATTGGTTTGCTTGGCAAAAATAAATAAGTGAGATGGGTATATATTTGTTTTTTATTAATTTGCCTAATAATTCTGCACAGCAATAGTTACCTGCACACGCAGATATCCTCCTAAGATAGCCAAAACTAAAAAAGCCCCACTCCAACTTCCAAAAATATTTAGCTTCGATATTTGAGTCTTTTGGGTTGATTGAGAATATAGTAGTTGTTCAATAATAAAATTGATCCTCAAAAATACAACATGCCTAATAATTCTGCACACAGTGTAGATGACCGTTTCCAAGTCCTCAAAGGATAGGGAAGGCTTGACGCGGGGTATCACAGCTGGTGGTAGCTACCTTTGATGACAGAATTGATTTGTTTCGGAGTTCAAGAATGATCCCAAGGCCTTTGGCTTTACAAAAGGGGAGAGGTGAAATAAATTATCAGCAACTGATGACATTGATTTTGGGGGACCAAAAATGATCTTGAGTCTTGTCATTGTTAATCTGGAGAAAGTTATTGCTCATCCAGCACTTGATAGCCTCTAGGCAGTCAAATACAGACTGGGTGGAGCCGTGTGATCTTAATGGGAGGTAAAGCTGAGTGTCATCTGCATAAAAATGAAACATCAATGAGACATCATATTGACAAATAATGTCCCCTAAAGGGAGCATGCACAGGCAGAAGAGCACTGGACCCAAAATGGAGCGTTGGGGAACACCATAGGAGACCGGGGCTGAGGAAGAGGAAGATTGACCAATAGAGACAGAGAAGGTTCTATGCTTTAAATAGGATTTCAACCAGAGCAGTGTTGTCCCCTTGATGCCCACCCACTCCTCAAGGCAGGTAATAAAGTCACGGTGTCACATAGTGTAGCATAAAATCCAGCATAAAAAATAGATCTATGTGAACTTATACTATGTGTATATACTATATCACCTTCGTGAATGTGTTTTTAAGGTGTTTTCTATATAAATGTTTTCTGTTTAAAGACACTCCTTTTTTGAGGATCTACATGCCAGTTATAGAATCTTAGATACATATTGAGACACAGAGGATTCCATAATGTAATTTCACACCCAAAAAAAAATGAATAACAGGCACGTTGATGCGTAATAAGCTCTTGTTTCATCATTAGCCCACATTTTGTGATAACCAAACAAGTTTATCTTTCATTTTGGGAGCAGAACAAAAGAAGGGCATGGGAGAAATATCATGATGGTAATTTTATTGGTAATTTTTTTGAAAGACTGACTGACATTAGACCCAGCCAGCTAAACATATGCTCTGCTGTTTACCACAGATGGCTTTAGGGTAAGAAGGTTTTGTCACAGTGTGGGAGGTAGATCCTGAGGTAAAGAAGTAGCTCGATTCAGGTGGTGGTTGAGCACCTGACTGGATCCCTTGCTGCTGCCTCCCAGCTCTCACCCAGCTGTCTCCCAGCCCTGAGCACCCCTGGAGTCTGCCTGTGCCCTGCCCTGATGTTCACTACAGGCAGGAAAAGCATGAGAGGAACCTGTGAGCAAAAGAACACAAGAGAAAACAAGACATCAGTTGGGAAAAATCACAGACAAAACAAAAATGAATTTGATGCATTATTTTGAGGTTTATTCAAATGCACAAACACAAATACTTGGCCGGTCTCCCACTACACAATACAAACACACACACACACCTTTTCAGGCTCATCCCTTTGGAGATGATCTTCCTCCTTCTCTTCATCTTCTTTCCCAGGCTCCTCAGGGCGTTGCCAAGGCGACTTGCCCATGTGCACACACCCTGCTGAAGCCGTAGGTGCTCCTGCAGCTGGAGGTGCTGCCTCATGTCATTGTCCATTTCCTGCATGCAACGCTCCAGACCAGAAAGCAGCTCCTCAGCACGAGACACACTCCTGCGCCCACTCAATCCCCCAAATACATCCTCACAACCAGCATGATGCTCAAGGGTGGGGGTCTGCAGACGGAAGCTGGGAGCATTAGTCCAGTCCCAGTGGGCCATGTGGGTCTGGCTGCAGGTTGATGCTGAGCATTGAGTCCTCCTCAGTGGGGCCACTGTCTCCTGCATCACAAGGGGCCCCTCCCAACACTGCGTCACTTGCTGGTGTGGCAGTCGCCTGAGTTGCATTGGCACATATGACAACTGTACACACACACCCACACACACAGACCACAAATCATGTGTACACACACAGATAGACACACACATAGACAGGATTACTTTTCCTCAGTGCAAAACAAAATTAGGAAACCATGCACACACTCTCACACAAACACTCTCTCTCTGTCTCTCTCTATCACACATACACACACACACACACACACACACACACACACACACAGACACACACACACACATACACACACACACACAAGTACTGTTTATTCCACAGGTCAGAAATGGCATGTCTCACCCCACAGAAGCTGGGGGACTCTCCAAGAATGTGGTCATCAGGTGTCTTCAGATGACACCTGCTCCTATCCTCCTTACAGACCTTCTCATCCTAAACACACACATACACATGCATGCGCACAAACACACAGGCAAGTGATATTTGGGCTTGGATTCACACACAGACCTGGGTGAATCTACATTGGCAATTTTAAAAACAAGGTAACTATTGCTGGTCCCCAATGCTGATACAGGTTTTTTTATATTTAGTTTAAACTTAATGAGCTGTTTTTTGTTTCTTTTTTAATCATCCCAGCCTTAGACTAGACCCACTACGTGTCCAACTAGCATACATAAATCTCATCACACATTTCATCACACCTTTGCACCTACAGTCATGTTGACAGTTACACTAATGTTAAGTTTAATCTGGAGTTAGTACAATGACAAGTGTTTACTTTAACCTGTAGTCTACACAGTTACACTTACTGCATGTTGAGGTGAAATATTGAAATATTGATTTTGTCTTACCGCAGTAAAGATGGAGGCATCACTAAGATGGCAGTCTCCAACATTCTCCATCCTGACACTGCTGTTGTTGCTCCTGAAATCGCTCTCTTTATCCTCAACCTGAACACACATATTCATATTCATACAAATATTCATATAAACAAACATGAACATTATCATTCATATACATATTTATATATTCATATGATCATAATTCATATACATATTCCATGTCACATACCAATATATAACTGAGCCTCATTTGCAGGTTTCTGGTCTTGGAACTGTCTGGTCATGTGTTTGTAGACTACATTATGTTTGCCACAGCGACTTTTAACTTTACATTTTTGTTAAGAGAGACACACACACACACACACATTCACCCATAAACACATAAACACAATCCTTACCAACTATTTAACAGGTCACACATCCCATGTCTCACCTCAAGCAAGCTGATAGCGTCCCCCAACCAGCAGTCATTAGTCTCCTCTTGAGGGGACGCACTCCCTCCCTTGTTTGGGTCCTCCTCAAACTGAACGCACACACACACACACACACACACACACACACACACACACACACACACACAGTCTATTTTGTGCTTAGGCTCATACACACCTACATTGGATTGGAAGATGACATAATTATCTCTAGATGCTAATACAGGATTCTTGACAGACTATTGTAATCCCTAATGCTGATACTGTTATAGTTGTTAGATTACCGTGAGGTAACAACTGCTCGTCCTGTAGAAAGCAGGGAGCACTATGTCCACGCTGCTGGTGTCAGTGACAGGTGGGCCATGAATGTTGATGTTGGGCTCCGTCCAGCACTGCACCACTTTCCTAAGTGGGACCTGCCTGCCTGGGCAAGGGTGATCATACACCTGCATCATACACACACACACACACACACACACACACACACACACACACACACACACATGCACACACAAGTATTACTTGCTGAGGCTGCTATGATTCTGATATTGGTCATAATGCAGGTGGAGTTGGATTTATCTGAGCATAGTGTGGGCCTGATTTTGGCCCTAAAGTGTGTAAAGTTAGGCTTATCTGGGCCTGGTTCTAATGGTCCTTGGGCAGGTGGAGTTTGGCTTATCTGGGCCTAGTGCAATTCTGATCTGTTTAGTGTGGGAGCTGCTGGCCCCTTAGAGACTTCAGCTGCAGGCCTTACCTGGCTGGTGGCTCCACAGGTGGGGCTGGGGGTGGAGGCAACGCTGCAGGATTCTCCACTCAGGCTCTCCAGCTCCATGTGCTCACTGACAGACTGAAACACAAATCAGAGTCCTAAGATGACTTCAGTGATCTAAGAAAATAAAAGCAATTTGTCTATTTCCTTTATGTTAATGGAATTGCACTTGATAACTGTCCCCATTAGTTCATTTATTTACATAAACAATTTTAATTTAATATTTCATTGAAGATTTATATTCGATTATAATAGCTTTACTGCAGACATCCTGCAATTTAGTAATTTGAATGTTGCGTATAGGAGGAGCCTGTCTACAAAATATAAATGGCCGCTATTTCTGTTTGCCTTGTCTACTACGTGATTACGTCGCCACCTGCAGGAACCCATAGTGCCTGACCGGTTGATGTCGCCAATTAGGCCTATTACTTAAGTATACCTGGCAGCCGATGCACAAAACTCACCAACTTTCTGTATTCGAAAGTAAATGGTTTACGCACTACGGACGATTTACATCGATAAAAGTAAGAAGGCTTACCTTAATATGCCACCCGCCCCCAACACACACCCCATAGGCTCCAACATTTATGGATAAATTATGAAATTACGGGTGTCCCACCCTTACATTTTCCACTATTTGTGTAAGAGTTTCAAAAAGCACAACGGTTGAATAAATAGCCTACCTGCGATCGGATGACAGTTCCGCGACAAAAAAAAAAAACAGTGTAAAAAATGGGGAAAAGGAAAAAAGGCCACAATATACCAGAAAGACAGGCGAATATTAACAAAATGCTAGACTCGGTAAGGATCTAACTGGCAATACAGAACAACGCAACGTGGGCAGCTTTCTGTCGCACAAACCAAAGAATGATTTGACCAGTCAAAAAAAGGAACTTTGGCATCATCAACATTCCCTACTGCTTTATGATGTAACGACAACGAGGTGTTCTACAGTGGACTTGTGCTACTCAGTAGCCCCGTTTACATGGACACAAAATTTCACTTTTAATCTCTTTATTTACAGAAACCGATTAAAAACGTCCCATATATACAGTCAAATAATCGGATTCAAATGAAACCGTTTAAATTTTCAAACCGATTAAAATAGGTGGTTTACACCTTTCTTCAAACGCGAATCTCTTTATTTGAGGCTCATATAAACAGTTCGGTAGAATTCTAATAATCTGATTAAATTCAATCGGATTAAAAAAAGGTGTCCATATAAATATATATAGCCTACAGTCAATGGTGCTACTTCTATTTAATGTGGTGGTAAAGATTATTTCCCATCTCCACACACATGACTCTTTGACGATGTGCTACATCCATCCAATAAAAAATACAGGTGCTGGTCATATAATTAGAATATCATGAAAAAGTTTTTTTTTTTTTTTTTTCTTCAGTAATTCCATTCAAAAATACTTTTATAATGTAGGCTATACATTCATTTCACACAGACTGGCATATTTCAAGTCTTTGTTTCTTTTAATATTGTTAATTATAACTGACAACTAATGAAAACCCCACATTGAGTATCTTAGAAAATTAGAATACTGTGGAAAGGTTCAATATTGAAGACATCTAGTGCCAACCTCTAATCAACTAATTAACTTGCAAAGGCCTTTAAATGGTGCAAAAAGCACTTGATTGCTGCTGAGTGGTCCTAAATTTTGCATGTCCTTTGGAAATCAAGGTCCTGCAGTCTGAAGAAAGAGAGGAGAGGCACAGAATTCACGTTGCTTAAAGTCAAGTGTTAAGTTTCCACAGTCAATGGGTTGGGGTGCCATGTCATCTGCTAGTGTTGGTGTTTTCTCAACGCAGCGATCTACCAGGAAGTTTTAGAGCACTTCATGCTTCCTGCTGCTGACGAACTTTATGGAGATGCAGATTTCATTTTTCAACAGGACTTGCCACCTGCACACAGTGCCAAAGCTACCAGTAGCTGGTTTAAGGACCATGGTATCCCTGCTCTTAATTGGCCAGCAAACTCGCCTGACCTTAACCCCATAGAAAATCTATGGCATATTGTGAAGAGGAAGATGCGATATGCCAGACCCAACAATGCAGAAGAGCTGAAAGCTACTATCAGAGCAACCTGGGCTCTCATAACACTTGAGCAGTGCCAAAGACTGGTTGACTCCATGCCACGCCGCATTGCTGCAGTAATTCAGACTAAAGGAGCTCCAAAGTATTGAGTTCTGTACATGCTGTAGGTGCTATACGTTTCAGCTGGCCAACATTTCTAGAAATCTTTTTTTTGTATCAGTCTTAAGTAATATTCTAATTTTCTGAGATACTGAATTTGGGATTTTAATTAGTTGTCAGTTATAATCATCAAAATTAAAGAAATAAACATTTGAAATATATCTGTCTGTGTGTAATGAATATACAAGTCTCAGTTTTTGAATGGAATTACTGATATAAACCTTTTTCATGATATTCTAAGTATATGGCCAGCAACAGCTTGTACCAAAACCCGTAGGAAGTAGACCAAAAACATCTTTCTACTCTATAAAACTCCTCAAGCATTGTTCTTCTTTTGGCTTTAAATCCTCAATTTGAAAGCTTGAGTTCATCATTTTGAGCCGTCCATCTGTTCGCATGACCCGTCCACATTCAGAGACGGAGCGAACCGAAACGTATCATGCTCCCTGACGCAGTCCCTGAAGGTAAATGAAATTGAGCGGAAACACTAGTCGGCGCTAGCCTGGCTAGTCAAAGGATGACCTGATAGATGATTTTGCAGCCAAGAAAGTCAACAGGGCATCCTTTTATTGCCTCTAACATAGGGCCTCCAAAACTGTTTGTCACATAGAATAATATTTTCTCCAGAGTTTGTAATAATTTTCTCTTAAATAAATGGTACTATTTTCACGTACAGTTTTGAACTTTATATAGTTATCGCATAGGCTTTTTTTTCTTACAGTAGTGGCATTTTTGGTATGACATTTTATTTACTGCAATGTCTGGTGGCATTGTTAATGCACATTTATATTATATATAATATATATTATATTTGAGTGCCCTAAGCACTTTACGTGCGAAGTGATGAGTGCGGTGTCCTGCGAAGTGCGTCACAAACGCATGTTGTACGGCATACAGGCCTCGTTGCGTCATGGATTATGCACATTGATAAAGTTACAACATCATTATTAACTTGCATTAAGAAAAGATCCTTTACCCAAAAGAACACAGGTACGGTGCTGCCATGACAACCAGGTGGTGTCACGATTATTAAGTAGGCCTATAGGCCTTTGTGTTTGTGTAATTTATTCAGCAACCTGCAGTTGTTAACTTTTAGATTTATTATTAGATTTCTCTGTACAAAATGTTGTTTTTTTTTTAAGGCAATGCACCTGAGAAACGCCGGCTAAGTTTATAGTGTCATGTTGACTATTACTTTTTTCCTTCTAAAAAGGCTGACAGTAACTAAATGCATGGTGCAATATACACCCCAGGATTACAGACCTCTAGTCTTTCGGGTAGTTTATGCCGGTGCTTAAATCTCTTTGGTATAATCTAAACCACAAAACCACGTACCTGTCACATGTTCACATGTATCACATGTAGAGTAGGCCTAGGCCTACATTGTTTTGACATTTACAAGATTTAAAAAGACATTAGACACATGTTTTAGTTTGTACTTTTGTTGATTAATTATCTGCCAGGGTATACTTTTATTTAAGCATATCACATAATTTCAAGCATGTTCTAGTCATTATTGGGCAGTGGAGTAGCTCAGATTTTTCTGACTATTCCTGCCCTATGCAAGTTCTGCCCATTTTTTCTTAAAATGTTTCTATTTTAAAATTTCAGTGTTAAGTAAAAAAAAAGTATTTTGCTTATAATGTGTTGCTTTTAATATTGTATATCACATTGAAAAAGGGTGTTTGCAACTGATTGGAACAGTAGCAAGATTTCTGTTTTTGGATTACCTAACCCCTTGAAGTAACTTACACACAAAGTATTTTCACAGTGACTTTGAAGAGATGTGGCACATAGCACTACGTTATGTTAAAAGAGGCTCAGGTGCCTGGAGAGAGGAGGCAAGTAAGAAAAGTCAGTTCAGACTAACAGATTAGCCAAACTGGTGATGGAAAACAGAGAGGAGGCACTGCAGCTGGAAACAATAGATAACGAGAGCACTAAGAATGTGGGTAGATGGCTTCCACTGAAGAATCATCAGGCAGTTGTTATAAACAAAGGCAAAAGAGTGCAGAGAGAGAAAGAGAAGACACTGCAGCTCCAGCGGGAGCTCCTGATGGTTGAGCTGCGAGAGGTAGGAAGGGGCAGCTACCCGTCGGAGGACGAGAGAAAAAAGGACCTCATCAGAATTATGAACCAGGAGGTGGAGATTAGATTCTTCCAAGAAAGATCCCAAAGATAACCCAAAGATAACCCAAAGATGGAGATGGAGACAGACTTGCACAGCAAAAATGAACACAAAAGAAGGCAGGAAGAAGAGGGGCAAGTGCAGATGGAAAAGGATTACAAAATGAATACTGATGAAAAGGAAATGGCAAAAACGTTATCAGAGGACTTTCAGGATACAAAAATACAGACTCAAACTCGCAGAAATGTTGTTGTGGATATGACGATTATGGACAAGGAGACATTTGAAGATGTGACAGGGTATATTTCTGGAGCTGTGAAGGTAAGAAAGGAGGAGGACAAAGAGAAAGAAATGCAAAGGGGAGAGAGAAATCTGCAGACACCAAGGCAGGAAGCAAATAAAAGTGTTCTGTGCCAAGACCAAGAGGGAATGATAGTGGAACAGGGGACACTGCAGAAAGAATTAGCACCCCCTATGGAGACTAAAGAGAAAGTGAATGTTGTGGCAACTGATAGCTTGCTTGAGCCAGAGAATGAGGTGGTGCCAACTAATATGGAAAAAGACAAATTTAAAATGGAGAATAGCAGAGAATTAAGAGAAATCAAGTCATTGCAGAAGAAAAATGTAAGTTTTCTGCATCAAGAAGGCTCTATGGTCATGATGGTAGAGCAGGTACCCACGGTGAAAGACCTCAAAGAAAATGAAGTAGGTTCCCTTTTGGTGACTAACAAGAAAAGGAATGCTGTGTCACACATGCTGGAGGAAAAACATAACATTGATGAGTTATCCCTGGAAGCACATGTGTCTCTAAAAGAAACGGAGAAGGTGACCAAGAATAAGGAAATCATGCAAACACTGAGCTGTCCAACCAACACACAACAGGACGAAAGGGATCAGAAAAGCAGGAACAAGTATGAAAGACTTTTGCCAAAGACTGAGAAAATGGCTGAAAGAGAAGAAAAGATGAAAAATCAGATTGAACGAAATGAACAGGAGACACAGTCGGTCACCCTAGGAAAAAATAATGATGCAGCAATCAAGTGGGACAGAATGGAGACTAAGGACAATATGGTTCTTGAAGCTGATGTGTTTTTGGAAGAAATAAATCAGGAGAGTGATGGAGAGGTTGATCCAGTGCCAAGGGAGACTGTCAAACAAGAAAGAGGGAGTTATGGAGGGGTAATGAAGGATGTAAAGAATGATGTTAAGTCAAAACATTCAGTAAAACTGTGGAAACAGATTACTGAGGGTAAAATGGAGGATGAGGCCAGACTAAGGAATGAGAAGGAGGACGACTTGCTCTTAGATTTGGAAATGCTTCTGAAAGAGATGGAGGAGGGAAAGGAGAGAGAGGAGACAAGGTTAACCATCCCTAATAAAAATGACAAAGGAGAGATTTTAAAGCTTGCACAGAGCAGACATGATGGTATGAATCCACAAGAAAAAGCTAGACCAAAATGGCTGGAGACATGGAGTGAACAGACAAAGACTTGGAATTGGAACAATAAATTGGAGATATTTCCAGCAGTACATGGTGACACAGTGGTTATGAATTTGCAGACAGAGAAAAAGGCAAAGAGAAGAAGAACATCTATTACACTAGGTGAGTATACCAGTGTTCCGTGGCTTGAGAAAGCAATAAACAAAACTGAGATGCAAGAACAAGAAGGTAAACAAGAAAAGATAGAAGCAGTAAAGGTTTATGAGGAGATGGATGCCAATAGACAAGACCTGGCAGACAAAGTAAATAACAAGGAGATAAATAGGGGGGATGAGAGGCAGAAAGAGCAAGATCTGCTGAGCAGTGCACAGAGAGTCAGGCAGAGGGATGATGACACGGACAAGTTTTTGGAGGAAATGGGTGCAAGATGCCAAGAGATGGAGAAAAAAAGAGAGGAGAAACAGAAAAAAATTGTGGAGGCCAACAAACTCTGGAGTAGTATCCCGGAGAGATCACATGACTCCTGCAAAAGAGGAAAAAATAAAAAAGTCAGATTCCAGATCAAACTGAGCAACATCAAATGGTGGCTGAAAATTGAGGATGACATATAGGGTGTAATGAGAGATGCATGGTGGTTATGCAGCAAAGGCACAGTATGAACAGGACCAACAGATGTTTTGTTTTTGTTTGTGCATTTGAAATGGAGCATTTCCATTCACAACTGATATTATATTAAAAAATAAAGATATTAACAGTAAAAAATCTCAACATTTTATTCATGATTTTATTTGATTATTTTGCTGTTGTTAAGTTTGCCGTAGAAGTCACATGCTTGCCTACACTAAAGAACACTTCAGAGGCCTAGTCTAGTGAGAATATCACGTTTGTGTAGAACAAAAGCAACCCTCTCACCTATGAGAATTCCAGTGTGTGAAAAGTTCATGCATTTTACATCTTACAGGGCAGAGCAGTTAGAGAGTTCAGCATCCTGACAGCTTAAAGCTATCTTTCAGTCTGCTGGTCCTGGCCCGGGGGCTCCTCAGTAGTCTTCCTAATGGCAGCAGACTAAAGCATGTTTGATGGGTGGGTGTGGTAGATGTCTTGCAGGGAGGGGAGAGAAACACCCAGGATTCTCTCAGCTGCTCTATTTGGTATAGGTTTTTCCAGCAGGACACAGTGCAGGTGCCATACCACACAGTGATGCAGCTGGTGAGGATGCTCTCTATGGTGCCTCTGTAGAAGATGCTCAGGATGAAAGCTGGGGCTCTAGCTCTCCTCGGCTTGTGGAGGAAGTAGAGTCACTGTTGGGCTTTATTGGCCAGTGATGCAGTGAAAGTCATTCCCCTTGGTCATTGTAATTCCACAGCACACAATGCACACAACAAAAGTCAATCTCTGCATTAACCCATCATATACGTGAACAGGGGATAGCCATGACAACAGTGCCCAAGGAGCAGTGTGTGGGGACGGTACCATGCTCAGGGTACCTACATTGACACTTTTAAAAATAAGGTTACCATTTCTAGTCCCTAATGCTGATGCAAGTTTTTTTATGTTTAGTTTTAAAGTTAACTAGATTCAATCACCACACAGCGGTGCATGGTATGACCGCCACAGTGTGCTGTGAAGTTCACCACTAAGGGAATTATAGTGGCCCTATGGAATGAATAACCATTCTGTACTTATAAGCCAAAAGGTTTTTTTTTTTATTATAGCACCCAGAAAGAGCTTATTTTACAAAACATCATGTGCTTCAAGAGGTTGCTCTAGTGACAACCTCTTGGCATGACAATTTTCATGCAATACTGATTTTCTCCGACCAAGACACTGGTGATTCAAAACCTCACTTTTTACATGTACACTTTTCCCTAGATGGTACTATATGCCAAATGAAAATCATACACCTTTCAGCACAAGGTCTAAAAAAATGTTTTTTGTTACAATGATTGGCGAGTTATTCCGCAAAAAATAATTTTAGCTTTACATTAAGAGAGACAGAGAATGGCTCTGAAATTTTACAAAACCTGGTCTTAAAGAACCTTGTGCCCAATGAGTATGTAATGAAATTAAACAAGACATTGGGTGTAGTGGAATTACAAGCTCTGTTTCAAATATTGATTGTGTGTATAACATTTGTGATGTCACGAGGGGCTGTGTCCTGGAGGGGCGCTACATCCCCCGGAGATGGCTCCAACCCCAACTAGCCATGGCTCCATCTGCTTGTGGAGCTGGGAACCCCACCTCTCGACACAGGACACCAACACACCTGGAACTGATGATTGCCTAAAGATTGCCTAATGAGCTCACACCTGACGTGGATGACGAACTGAGGAGCTGAAGGGTTTTTTCAGCTTGCAGAAACAGTCAGTGCCAGAATGGAGTCGGGAAGCCAGGCTGACCGAGTACTCACTGTGGTGGACTAAAAGCTTGTTTTGGTGTGAAATTTACCCCAGAAGGTCCAGTTCTAAAATGAACTACTGAAATACAGAGTTGGAGTGCTGTAAGGTAGAACTAACAGGGGGAGTGGGAAATACAATAAGGGACAGTTTTTTTGTTCTGTTGAAATTAGATGCAGATGCCGTAGGTCATGAGTTGATTTTTGTGGATGAGGCAGGTTTCAACCTCACTTTCATGAGGAGACTTTGCAGGAACATTATTGGACACTTTCATTCACCTTCTCTGCCTTGTGCTGGAAGGTCTATGACCATCATGCCCATCAATGAATGCATGGCCCTTCTACAGGCAATGGAGGAAGCATACAGGGAGAAAGGGGAGAAAAATCCCACCCAGCTTTAAACCCAGGTCTCCAACATCAAAGAGCTAGGCAGTTGGTATGGCAGCCAGAGCACACACACAACCCTAGTGATGGCACTCCATCACAGACCTTGTTTTTCATTGATACCATCAGTGTGTAGTTGCCACATTGTGGGCTAATTAAAATGATGGTTTGTGTTAACTGTTTGGTACAAAAACACAATTTTTATGAAGGTTTGCAAAGTTAAGCAAGATGTGTTAGCTTTTGTAAGGTATCTACAATGTTTTGTTAGTTTGGTGAAAGGGTTTTTTATTTGTGTGTAGAGTTTTGCAAAAATAGCTAATAGGTACAAAAAATGTGCTTAAGTCATCAGAAAAAACTGTAATTAAATTTGTCTAAACAAAACAGTGAACATTTGAGGTACAATTCAAGCAAACAGTTAAAAATATATAAATTCCCCCTCCCCCCATCACTTAATGCATAGTCCTTGATTTTAATTGCACGCCAAGGAAGGGAAGAAAGAGACACCATTTGACTGGCTGTTGAGATATATCACAGACCTTTTGCAAAACATAAACCAATATTGTGGACAGTATCTACAAGTGCCTGACAGGGGGGAAAAGAAAAACCATCCAAAATATTATTTGTGGCCTCTTGTTGCAGAGGTTGTTCCCAGTTTCACTGCAGCCCACAAGTGCCAGAGTATGCAAACGTTTTTTTTTTTTTTTTTTTTTTTAGTTTTTTGTTAAGTACCCTGCTGTAAATTATTAGCTGAAATTCAGATTCTAAGACTTGATAATTATATTTATATTGTCTGTCCTATGCAGGTCTTCCACAAAGCATCCACAAATACAACAATTGCAAATGGACAACATCACTACAATTACAATTACAACAGTGCATAGTTAAAATTAAAAATATATATTTTGGCACTTGTCTTTTGTTTCTAAGAGCTATATAAATAAACTGGTCATAACTGAGACAAAATATACAAAATATATTTTTAAATACAGTGCTAAAATATATATTCAAAGTAAAACATACAAAGATATTTAAGCCACTGTGACTACCCTTATGTTACAATGTTAAAGAAAAGAAGTACAGGAAACTGGACCAGTAGTTCTGAAGTAACCTGAGCAGACCGAAGGCATATACACACAGATTATAATCATCAGCAGGGTTATGGGTAATATTAAATTAGATACATCTGTAAAATAATGAAATATGGTTGTCAATAACAAATATGTACCATGAAAATTAGTCACTTCTGACCTTAGCTACAATTTTAAGTACCACTTTCAGTATTTACTCTACTGTAGGCATCATTAAACATACTCAGCAACCTACTTATGTTACAGTGAAGAGATTTGAAATGGTTTCAAAACAATAGGCAGCTGTACATTTTCAACTTAAACACTCCATTGGCAGCAGGCGTGAACTGTAAGAGACTTTACTCCTCACAGTTGGCGTCTGTTGTCTCCATGTCGGCACTAACTGTGGAGTCATCCACTAGAGAGGAGCCATTTTCTTTGGGGCCCTCATTCATCAAAGGCTGGGCCTGCTGGATTTGGCCATCTTGTTCCTCTTCGCATCCCTCGTCCTCAAATTTTTTACGCTTGAAAAAGCCACACTTTCAGGACAATGGAGAATAAATGGTTGTAAAAGTAAGTGAGAGGTAGAGGGAGACAGAGGAGAGTTGAGAGAGATAGGAGAAAGAAGAGTTTACCATTAACATCTGGTAGCATTACAAATACAGCAAGGTAGCAGATAGCAGACAATGTATGTACTCAAACCTCATTGTACCTTGTATAGAAGTACAAATATAAGGATCAGCAGTAATAGTCCTCCGAAACTTGCGATACCTGTGATCATGGGTAGATGGACTGGAACTATGTACTCAGCAGTGGTTTTGCCCTGTTTGACAAGAAACAAAATTGTTTAGGTCATTAGATGGGGAGCATTATCATCCATTAGATATTATGGTCATACTTTATTTGGATAGTCCAATAGATGGTTCTACAGATGATGAGACTGAGACTGTTGAAACTCTGTGGTTGTTTATGACTAAGGAGGTTTCGACTAAGGGGACACTCAGTAAACAATAAACAAAATGAGACAGAATTTCAGGAAGCCATCTGAAAAGTCTCTCGTCCCAGCAAATATACACAGGTAGCGACTGATTGTGTGTGTGAAACCACTCTTGTTTAAAAGACTTTTACAGCCATTAAAACAACAGTTAAATTGACAATAAAATGGTGAGTCACCTGTTTACAAGGGAAGTGAGAATGCTTTTGGTCGCATGGTTCGTGTCCAATTTCTTTGTAACGTGTTCTGTTATAAATGATCTCTGCAGAACTTTTAAAGGTCCTTGGGAATCTCATTTCTGAGAAAGTATATTCCTGATGAAAGATGCACACACAGAGTCAGTTGATGCTGGTGGTTGAGCGCTCTCTTCGTTCGTGCTTTTGTTATGTTGCTATCACAGACAGGTGAAGTATTAAAAACACACAGAGACTTACATTGGGACTGAGGCTGAGGGCTGCATTCACAGTCAGAGTGAACAGAACCGACGCTGACCTTTCTAATGTGGGAATGTGACAATCAATCCTCAGGCAGTGTTCATTCTTAGAACAGTTCTGTCAAACAAATATAGACTTTGCTTTACTAAATATAAGACCAAGTTTAAAATAAATGTAGGCTGGAGGGGAAAATACTAAAAGCTACAGTACTTCTTTTAAAAACTGTTAAAATGAGACTTTGTAAGGCCATTAACCATAAAACATTTAAGTCTTAGATAACCCAGGATAACAAATCTGTCCTGGCAAATAAAAATGAAAAATGAAAGTAAAGTAATAAGAAGTAAAATGTAAAGCTGTTGCAAATTGCTTTTACCTGAGTTATTATACTGCTTGGGTGTGTGCAGTTTATTGTGCCATTACCCTTGAAAAATAGAAGCAAAATGTCATTTCATTTCTTTATCTTTCTAATGAGTGGAGTGGATGGGGAATAGAATAAAAGAGAATAAAATAGAATAAAACAGAACAGAACAAAATAGAATAGAATAAAATAGAATAGAAAAGCCCATCTTGCTGACCACCTTGTTGTGTGAAATACTGGGATGAGTGATTTCGAAGTTGTCCTCAGGTTTTGTTGGAAAGATGAAGCTTGCAGTAACAGGAAGAGGTACCCTTCCTGTGTTTTCTACCTGAGATGTTTAAAAATATGTCAAGTAGGGGCACATTACATGACATAATGGTTATTTGCAGTTGGATTGTGAGTACCAAAGACAACTGTAATTCATACAGTAATAGTACAGAAAGTAATACATTCTTTGTGTTATAATGTGCTAAACTGTGTTATACTGTGCTAATCTCTTATAAGTCATATGAGAGATGTGTAGCACTTTGAGCTTTTGCAAGCACACTGCATTGGATCTATGTGAAATTGTGTTAATATTGAATACTGAAAGGCTGATTACCCGATATATATGGTTCAGTGTTTTAGGCCCTTTGTCCTCCAGTGAGTAATTCACATATGTCGTAGAGGCTCCAGGAGCATCCCAGCTAGACAAACAACCACAAACACACGTGTGTTAGGATAATGTAATGATATATACAATAACGTGTGTTAGGATAACGATAAATATAATCATACATGTACAATCACATAGAATCTGTCAATTAAATGTTTGTTTTGTCTATGACAAATTTAATACTATTTATTTGCATTATACAGATTATACTTAATTGTTTAAGTGTTTTCCAAACACTTTGAAAGCCATGTTTCGTGTGCTTTTACTCTAACTGTAAGTGCAATGCAACACAGTGTGTATCAACATGCAGTGCCACAAAGATATGCTTTACATAGGTCATGGAGCAGCAGCTGTTACTTACAGGTTGCTAAAGACATTTCATCTCCCTACAGGTCAACATGCAGTCCACACGACGTGTCACTCACTCAACAAAATTTCAATTAAAAGAGAAAAAGTTTCTGTCTGCTAACATGTCACAAAAGTTAAAAAAAATGAAACAGCTCAGATGTTTTCCATGCACTTTGATTCGATAGCAACTCAAAGTTCTGCATTCTGGAGTGTTTTCTTAGTTATGGACTACATATGGTCAGATGGAAGTATTAAAAGTATTGGAAGTATTATAAGTAAGTAAAGCTAATAGCTAAAGTGCTGCTGTCAGATCTGGAGATCCTTCTTTGTATTTCCCAAAAAAGTGTAGTGTTACTTTAAGTGCAGATACATGTAGTGTAGGCACTGTAACACCAAATTATTTGAAAACATTAACGATTAAGGTGAAGGTACTGTAGTCTTACAATCTGACTGCCAGGCCAACAGCAAAGACAACAGGAAGGCTCTTTGTTACAGGATAATCCTTGAAGGTACTTCCTATTGTCCCATTGCCAGGGTCTCCATTGTCACTGAAAAAGAACATGTGCACCATACATTTTAGCCACTAGGACTCTCCTAATAGAACAGTGCTATGACATTGTTCTCCCAAGAAGTGAATAGCTCCTTATCTAGTGTTATCCATCATTGTTAGTGATGTTATGTATTGTAGTTGTGTTGTTTTTTGCAGTTGTCATCAATCATAAGCAACCACAGACAGTCGGAAACACTGTGCAATTTAAAAGCAAAAGCTGGGATTGTAAAAATGTATAGTTTGTTTGCCAAACACAGTTTACCTCTACCTGTTGTAAAGTTATGGGCGGGGTGATAAAGTATGACTTAAAAGTAAGTGGCAAAGATTACCTGTGTGCAATGATAGTAATGGTAATAAAATCACTCCACTTCAGACTGGCTTCGATGTGAAAGGACACATTGAATATGACCTGGAGAAAAAAACAGCTTATTCCCCTATCTGCTGAATTGCACATCTATGTATGCTGAGTTCTGGCAATATCATGACAAGTTACAACATAGGGGTCAAGCTTTTTGTATTACACATGTATATATTTTTTAGAGAAAACACAAAAAAACGTGTGCACCTAGGAAGAGTACCTGCTTTGGAAGAACATATTTAAGCCTTCCTGACTTAAATGGCTTACTATGTCACCCTCAGTTGAATAAACACATCCACCTTTCTGTTTTGATACTTTTGAAATGTCATCTGTCTGGAAAATGTACGGTTTCGAAGCGAGCCCTATAAACCTTGGAAATGGTCGTACAACACTGTGTGACCTGTGAGATTAATGTCTTTGCCTCTTAAAACAAATTGACTTAAAATGCATCAAACATGGGCCACAAAGACATTTATAAAAAAACCCATCAAAACTAGACTGCATATCCACAGAAAATGCTAAAAGAGTGCTTGCATGATTTTCATCTTGATTCAGTGGTTTTACATGTTAAAATCTAATTTGCAGCTGTAAAGTCCCAGATAAATATAGCTGCAAGCAGCGATTGGGGGGAAGCAAGATTATAAACATGGTCATAAGCACTCACAGCAAAACGCAATATATTGCGTTTGACTGAGTTACAAGGTGATTTTGTGTTTGGCAACTTCGTCATCAATTTGGATTGGCTCTAAGGGAAAATTGTATTACTAGACAAAATATTCATGTGCTAACTTTCGTCAGGTATGGTTTGACGTTTTTTCCATCATCAAAACAAATATGTGCCAAAACACTTTTTTTCGCTAATTACAGCACTATCTAGTGGCCAAATTAGTTGTGCATACTTTGGATGGGGTCAGGAGTTGTATATGTTGCAGCTCTGCCAAAATATGAGCTCACTTCCTGTTTGGTGTCTTTGCCACTGATTTTAAGTAGTTATCATGGGCAAATAATTGCGAAAATCAAAATGCCAATGAGTAACTTTTGTCAGGAATGGTCAGAAAATTATGTGTGCCAAGTTGGTCAAAAATTGTGATCTGTGATAATTTCATAACTTGGCTTGATCAAAGAGTTTCAGTAATACCAATTTTCTGAAAATTGGACAAACAGGTTAAAAGGTGCATGCATAAGTGTACCTCTAAATTTGACCAGTTGATGGCGTTAGAGAGGTTGAGGTGACACCCCCCCCATGCCCGCTCAACTCCACACACGTTTGCCCATCCCCACCTCAGCACTGCTCACCAAACACAGAGCACTGCCCCCCACACACAGCCCATCGTCAACCCCACCACATATACACAACTTTCTACACACTTCAGTCCCATTCCTCCCACTTACACCCAACACTCCCCTTATGCCCCCTCACACTACCCTATCCCCCAACCCCAACTTACCGATTTTTTACTGCGGAAAATAGGAGGACTCACATCACATCTGGTAAAGTCGGTTGTATCCTCGTTTCCGTCACAATTGGTCAAAGTTCTTTTCTTTGGTTTCCAGAATAATTGAACGATTAAAATTAGATTCAAATGACATGAGGTAGCATGCAGGGATGCATAAAACACTATAAATGTAACTGTTTTAGTTGCCCCTACCTCAATATCATTTAAGTTTGAGTAGGACATTCCTCTTGGGTATTGGAAAAGAAGGCTGGTGTTATAGGAATCGTTCCCTGCATTTGACAGCGCCAATTTCAGAAATAAATTGTCCTGAGCACCAAATACCACCATTTCTGAAGACCTGTTCAAAGAGAGACAACTTCACATTTTAAACACAAGACCAATGCAAAGGTAATAAGAAAAGGTTGTCTTTGTTTTTCTGGCTGGTAGATGCTGTAATCTGCTTTGAATTGTGAATCAAGTAAAATTAGAATTCATTTGTAGCTTTGAATAGTAACTCACGTGAAATCAAAATCCATTTGTAGATCTGACACACAAGTATCATTGACTTTACATGATCTCTGAAAGGGAACCTGCCAAAGATGAGGAACAATATCAAATGCAAAAGTGTAAAGGTACATTTCTGTTGTAGTTGAACATGTGTAAACAAAACAGACAAAATATTTACCATGCATAAGTCACAGTAACATATTATAACCAAAGTCGTCATAACAACCGAGATTCGCCCATATTAATTTAGTAAAAGAGGCCTACCTTCATCATGGCCTTGTTAGTCTCAGCATGTAAAACCCCATAGGGCTGGTGGTTGTCAGCTTGAGAGAAGTTTATTTTGATGATGACAGGTGCAAGTGTGTCCTTCACACAGTCCTATTGTAGGACAGAGACTGAATCAGTGACAAGTCATACAGGTCTTCACATCAGCACCGATAATGCATAATCGTGTAGAGACGCCAGTGGATGTAGAGATTCAGAGTCTGAGTGCCAGATGTACAAAGCTATTAGTGCCTACCTCTGGCGTAGTTCTCTCGCAAAAACATTATGTGGTATGTACAAAGAGTGTGCACTTTGTTAAAACTCCAAATACCGTGCAGTATAAGCGTGGCATGCATATGGAAACCTGAGAATGTCCATGGCAATGTGGGCGTGAAGCGCGAACAATGTGAGGAGAAGGGTAAAGAGCGCCTTATTATTTATTCCCCTGTATGTACGACACATGCCGATTAAAACGCACGTGTAATTTGCAGTGAGAATTGTCCGCCTCATAAGAGCAGGTATAAACCAAGAAGGGCAAATTCTCTTGCTTTTCAAAATGTCTAAAAACATGACACGAAAAACCTATCCGCTGCACATTGTCTTAAATTGTTGAAAGTGCCCTTGTTTGGTTACTTTGTTATAATATTTCCATTAAGTTTGCCACCACGTATTAATGGTTGTTCTTATATTTACACCCACTTTTACATTAAGGCATTGAGACTATCCCAGTTCAATTTTTAAGCACCGCTAATAACGCTTGAGGGCGGGTTAAAGCGCTAACTACGCGATGAGCTTCAGGCATGATACATACCACCCAAAATCAAGGCAAAGAAAATGTGGCATCTGTGAACTGAGGAGGGCGCAAATAACGTTACGTTCGCAAATGTACGAACATCTGGTCCAGAGTCTTGTAATGGTGTGTCTGACACTGGGCCAGTTGAATTCACTCCTGAGGTGCATTCCAATTAATTAAAATATTGTGGAAAAGTTCATTTATTTCACTGGTATGTAATAATGCAAAAGTAGGCCTAACCTAGTACTTGATTAATACTTGGGCATTTACATACTTTTCAGAAAGCCAAGGTGTCTGTATTAAAAATACTTTTTTACTGGTGTAATGTAATTTTGGATACTTTAGGTTGACTTAAGCTTTGAGCTGTAATCAACAAAATCAAAATAAAAAAGCTGTAATCATCAAAATTAAAGCAAACAAAAGCTTTAAGATGTTTGGCTTTGTGTGTTAAGAATATAATACTGTAGTAATAATACTACAATTAGTTTTACTTTTTGAATTGAAGGTTACTGAACTCTAGTCCTCAGCATAAGACTGAAAGTCTAAATATCAGACTTGATATCTTAACATTACTGACATGACAGCAGAGATGTGACCTACTGGCATGTACAAGTTGTACTTCCGGCATGTGTTGGGCTTGTTTAGATGAACCCTGGGCCGAATACGTCTCAAAGAGCTATCATTCGCGGCAAAGAATCCTCTGCTTCTCTCAAGGTCCACAGTCAGATCATAATCCAGCTTCAGCCCTGTTCCCATTGGATCTGATGACAGAGATAAACAAACACATGCTGCTACAAACTGTCACTGAGAAAAAAAAACATTTTATTTCTATCATAAAGGTAACACAAGATTAGTTTAATGAAGATGACTATCTGGCTAGCAAACATCTGGCTAACAAAGCATGGAAAATAAAACAGGCCTAACAGTCTTCCTTATAAGGTACAAACATAAAGCCCCTTTCTAACAAATGTCCTGAGTTTTATCCAACAAAATAGTGGCTGGCCTGTACCTTTTACACTGATGAACATGGGTTGGTGGGTGGAACTGACCCACTAAATAACCCACCTCTGGGGGTACACTTAAACACAGGTCAGTTTGGTGTGTTGGTGAATTCCAGGCGGTTTTACATAATGACATTATATGAGTGCAACCCACCAGCAGGAGTTAAAAAACTAAGGAACAGCTGGTAGTGTTGTTTTTGGCAGTTTGTTTTAATTTAAGTGTTAGTATAGTCTTTGCATCAGGCTGCCATTTTAGTTTTTATTAGTTTTAGTCACGTCCATACTCTTTTAGTCTAGTCATGTTTTGGTCGACTAGCTGGTAAGAGTAACAAGAGTGAGGAGTGAGTGGAGCAACAACAAACCCAACGATAAGCCATCCCGAAGACATGTACTACTCTGAGTGCATGTAAAGAGACATAGAAACTGAAACTTGTTGTTAAAGTTATAAATGACATCCGTCAGTAAAACTGCAGCCAGTGGCTCTAGGGCTCTGCAGTGAGATATAATTAGCCACTTTTGTAAATGAGTGACTATCTATACTTCTGAAACACGAATCACACATCATGATTATGCAGTACCACTCGATAATACCTCCTCTGTTCTCTTTCCTCCTCTCTCATCCAGCTTTAGGCAAAGGTGGGTCAATAACACACCTTGCTTTTACACTGCTCAACCTACGTAAGACATTGGGATTCCGTCTTGGTTATGTAGCTGTGTAGTCAATCATTTGTTCTCTTGACTGAGCTAAAATCATGTGTCAGTGAAGCAAGACAAATATTAATGCATGGTCAACCATCTACATTTACTGTTAGACAGACAAGAACCTTTTGTGCTTTTTGTTTGCTCGCTCATCTTGAAGCAGACGGTCAGGTTGACCATAGGGAGGACCTCCTTTTGCTTCCAGAGGCAATCCAGATGCTGGATGCTGATCTCCAGGGGGCTGACAGAGAGGTGGGCCGACACACTGAAGACAGGCCTGGTCCTATGGATGTGCCCACATCAGCATGGGCATGTGGTTATCAAAGATCCAGATTAGGATTCCATATTGTGCATCTAACCAACAACAAATTTCCTTCTGCTTTTGGTTTGTAACTTTATATATATATATATTTTTTTAATTGCATATTTTATCTCATATTTGTTTGAGATTTAATGATGGACCAGAGCTGTTATAATATTTATTTCATTTAATAATAAATACTTATTTTCTAGGTGAATTAACTTTCACAAAGTTATGCACTTTATCTCAAAATACAATGCAGCATTTGTTGCTGACTAATCTGTTTTAAACTCATCAAAAGCTTTTGACATGAGACTGAAATGACATGAGAGAAGTCTTACCTTAGCAGTACCACCTGTCCATAAGCACCCACAGCAATATCCGTCAGTCCGTCTGTCTCAGATGTACCATCAATCGTCACTCCAAACTGTTGCAGACTTTCTGACAGTGTCTTTGCTCTGATTCGCTACAAAATTGGCAAAATCATTATTAAATAACTTTTTATTAAAAGGCATAAAGTTTGCTGCTGTTAGTTAAAATATACAGGGCTGTCCCTGCAAACCATGATACAGAAAAGGTTATCCTGCAACAGCTCTCTCTTTTCTCTTTCTTTCTCTCCCTCTCTCTTTCTCTTTCCATCACTCTCTTTTCAATTACCTGATAGTAATTTGAGCGAATTCCCTTAGTTTTGTCACCGAGGTATATGTACACCACTCCTCTGCGGTCATCCTCCAGTGGGGCTCCAACAGCCAGGTCCTGCAGCTCATCTCCGTTCAGGTCCCGGAGGGAGGCAATGGAGGAGGAAAACCGTCCCTGTCGTGACTCAGACATGTTCTGCATTTTCACCAGCTTATTCTGTAGAGGACACAAGCAGTACAGGACCACAAAAAGCAGACATGGGAGCCAAGTCACAAGCAGAGGCAGTAGAACTGTGGTTAAAGCTAATTCAAATGTAAACTGTGTACCGCAAAAACATTAAAAATGTAAAAATACAGTTACCACATTGTGCATTTTTTAAGCTGCTTGTCAACAGACACATTTTTTCCTAGTAATAAATATGAACTATATAATTAGCTCCATCAGCAAAGTGTACATGTAAACCTTAAATTTGTCATTTATCTATACATAACATCTGCGAGCTCAATGGTGGCTGCCATGTAGTGCCATCATTTGACTATAGGCACCAACAGGGGCAACACTAGGAAAATGCAGCTTTTGCATTTCTGATTGTGATATTGAGCATTTCTTAATGACTAGCTGCCCAAGTGCCTGGCTTAAAGCAATGCATTCTGGACTTGGAATAGTAACGTTTTGGACAATCTTGCCCGAATGTCACTGTACCACATGGGTACAAATCATACACATGACGCCTTTAATTGAGACAAAGCTCTAAATGATTCTCCTTGCAAGTCTAAATAGTCAAACTGTTAAAAGTTGGGGTTGGAAAAATGTTCATTATTTAAGTTATATAAAGGTTTTCAATGATACTTTACAGTATTCCAGGAATATACCAGATAGGAAAACTATTTTTACCTCTATTACTCTAACCAATCATCTTTAAAATTAAAGGCACAGAGCTTAAATAAGAATGCATAAGAAGATTGTTACCTCTCCTGTAAGGGCATACACATACATGCGACCCTCTATCTGATGCTGATAGTATAGGGGAGCCCCGACCATGAGGAAATCAGTGGTGCCATCAGAGTCAATGTCAACAGCACACAGCTCTCCTCCAAAGTAAGACCCAGTCTAGAAATCAAGAACCCATCAGTCAATACTAATTACAAGTAATGTAACAATTGACTGCTGTAAATAAAACATGGCATCACAACATAAAACAAGAGAGGTAAACCAACTGGAAAACAACTGGACAGGATGGACGGACAGACGGACAGACAGACAGACAGACAGACAGACAGACAGACAGACAGATAGATAGATAGATAGATAGATAGATAGATAGATAGATAGATAGATAGATAGATAGATAGATAGATAGGTAGATAGGTAGATAGATAGATAGATAGATAGATAGATAGATAGATAGATAGATAGATAGATAGGTAGATAGATAGGTAGGTAGATAGATAGATAGATAGATAGATAGATAGATAGATAGATAGATAGATAGATAGATAGATAGGTAGATAGGTAGATAGATAGATACTGTAAATGGGTCACAACTGACCTGTTCACTGTCAACTCTTTGTGTGACAGTCCAGTTACTTTTAATTTTGCTAAAAACAATGACCTGTCCCTTGTGCTTATATCTTGGAGCACCCGTGAAATAAAATGGAATGTCATTCTTCTTTCCAACGGCAACAGCGTAGCCTTCAAGACACAACAAAGTATAGACAGATCACATAGTTGTTTGCAAAATAACTACTGCCTTAAAGCAACACCAAAGCAGTTTTCACCTTCGGTTGCCCGACCGGTTGGAAGCAGAATTGCCTCTTTTATGTCTCATTTGAACTACAAACTTGCATAGTGTGGTTATAGCCCATGGAGGGACCCTGAGTTAGGATGGTGGTACTGATGTCATTATGAAAATCAAGCATAGCGTTAGTTCTGGCAGGCCTTTGAGTCAAGCTAAGATGTCATCTGTTGGCACAGCTGACTGCATCAATTGGGAGCTCAGCGGACCAAATTACCTGGTTGATCAGCTGACTACTTCCTGCTGCCTTGTTGGCTGAGATGACACCAGACGCTGCTTGATGAACATGGATGTTATTGCCGCTGCTATTTAAACTGTTGAAAAAATGGCTATTCTTGCCGCTGCTATTTAAACAGTTGAGAACATGGCTGTTCTTGTCACTCTCTTTGCAAGCCACTTTGGTAGCCACCTCCTACCCAGCTACACCTCATTATGTATCGGGCTTAATGAATGTCTGTTGTCATTGATGCTTGCGGTGTTCTCTCCTTGTAGGGGGATCTTCTTTGTTGCTCTCCATGCCTTGACCTTTCCATGTTGGCACATAGAAGGGCAGGGGGTCCCACAACAGAGCCATACCACCAATGTAACTTCTGCATGTTAATAAATTATTTTGACTAAAGTCGTCTTGACAGAACTGGGTTTAGTTTTGACACAATGGTGAAATGACTCTCAAAATGCATGTTAGCAATTAAGTATGGGATATCCTTGGCTTAATGTCAGTATAGAGGAATAAGGTTTTTTAAAACTGACAGTCGTGTTCATATTCAATATTAAAGGGTTTTGGAGGCAGCAGCTTAATATGAATATATTAGATGTGTATATATTATCAAATAACTGAACTCACCCATGTAGGAATAAGTCTCCATTTGTGGGTCTTGAATTTCCAGCTCAATTGAGTTCTTATCCTCAAGTTGGTAAAGGGATCCTTTCCAGTTGTTGGACCCAACAGATCCCAGAATCAGTGAATTCTATTGTTAAAATGTAGAAAACAACATTTTACTAGCTTTTTTATACATTTACATGTTTTTATTTGTTTTTATCACAATGTCCAGAACAACATCTACCTTAGCATAAACAGCACTCATTCCACTCTGTGAAAGTTCCTTTTCAAAGTCCCTTGTTTGACCCGAATCATTTTTAGAACCTGAAAAAAAAAACATGAAATACATGACAACCAAACTTGGTCAAAACATTAACACAACCTAATTCCAGTGGATGCTAGCTATTTTTTATTGCCTGTTGATTTAATGTAATGCAAATGTGAGAAAGGAAATGTTCTGAAATGTTCAGAAATGTTCTGAATTTACTGTATTATACCAGTAACTATCAGTACTGTTAATTCTCTTTCAACTTCATTCTGCTTCATTAGGATCCAGATTAAAGTATTGTCAAATTAAGATAAGTATATCCAAGTATATAAGAGATTCCAACCATTTTTTCACACATCTTAAACTTAGGTCCTGGAAATAGCCATCTTCTCATATCGCCCCAATCCCAATTTATTCTATAAACATGCTTCTGGTTTCTCTCCCTGATGTCCAACTCTTAAAACAATAGTGAGGTCCCAAAGAAAACAAACTCAAGAGCCAACATTACCCTCTATGTTAAAAATCTTTGTTTCCAAATCTGTCAGAACACCAGTGAGTCCACTATATTCTTCAAGCTTGAAGGTGTAACTTTCTTTGGGTTCTGATGCTAATGCATGGAGATTTTCCATCCTTACTTCATTCCCAACCTTTAAGAAAAAAATTTTGCATCAGTCTGAATGACAGTCTAAATAACTGGGCAATAATTAGTAATGTTATGTTTTTAGGTAGTGTTTCACTCATGTTTATTTGTTGGTTGGTTAGCAAGATGACACAAAAACTATAGGCTAACGGCTCCTCATGACATTAGCAGCAAAGGTGCAGTATGTGTTACGCCCATCTGAGCCCCACTTAGGTCCAGCACTGCCAGTGCATGGGCTGGGCCTAGCTCCCTGCACCTTGGGGTGGGGCTATAAGATTAGCTTGCTCTCTCACTCATCCTGTTCTTGCAGGCACCATTTTGAGTTTCCTCCTTACACCTGCACTTTGCTTGCTTCCTTTCTCTAGCTCCCTCTTCTCCTCACTTTCTGAGCTATTTTCTTTAACACACCTAACATACTGACACTGTAATTACATCACAGACAAATTTGATTAGCTTTAATATTTTTACTTTGCAATACATTACTTATCCAGAGCGACTTAAAGTGAATTAGGTACAGATAAAGCCCCCATGGAGAAACATGGGGTTGGATGCCTTGCTCAAGGGCACTTTAGCCATGAATGTGGGTACAGGAGAGTGCTGGTTATCCACATTTTTTCTACTGGTACAGGAATTGAACCAGCAACACTCTAATCTCTAACCATTACGCCACAGCTGCCCAAATTTTATGATTTAAACTTTACTTAGTTTGTATTGTCCCTCATTATGTAGTGGTCTACAAGCCAACCAATACAGGAGGAACCTGTGATATTTTTAAAGCAGGTGCAATTTAATGGCTGTCTTCATGCGTTTTTGTTTTCCATGAATGTTTTACCCTGCCACCATGAGTGTTAGAAAATTCAGGACTGATTATCTGTGTTACATTTTTACATATTTTTGTCTGTAACTCTTCTTATCCAACCAACATGCAAACAGAGATCCTCCTGTTGAAGGATGTGTTACAAATATAAAGAAGTCAAAGAAAAAGTGAGGATAGTAAGAATAGTATTTTGCAATTATATTTCATTTTAAGATGCATATTTCTCTTCTTTTAACTGTTAAATGAATTTATACATTTATACATTCCAGTCATATGACATTAGGGGCTAAATACAATTCATGTACTTCAGAGAAAATTATAAAAATCTTCAATACATACCGCAATGACAAAGCGGATGATGTGTTCATCTTTATAGACTTTTATGATATCCTTTCCTTCAGCAAAAGCAAAATCTGAAGGATTACCATCGGTAATAATAACCACAACTTTTGTTGCTTTTGGTTGCCTACCGCTTGCAGAATTATTAAAAAGCTCCTTCCTATATCACACGAAAATAACAAATAAACAGATTTGTATTAGCATCTATTGTACTGCATTATTATATTATATTATATTATATTATATTATATTATATTATATTATATTCAATCAGCAGAAAATGTTAGCTATCAAATATCAGTACATATCTGAAGAGAACCTGGCAGTACTCACAGTGTAAAGCGCATGGCACTATGCGTGTTGGTCAGGCTTTTCATATGAATTTCAGCTTTCAGTTTTTCCACGGCTCTCTGTTCCTGGAAGTCTTTGAAGGTGAAAACTGTGCGTACTTCTTGAGCGAACTGAACTGCTGCAAACTAGTAAAGCAAACAAAGCAGTTGCAAGTCAAAAACATGTTCAACAATTTTATTATTTTTTACAAGAAGTCATTTTAGGGTTTCCATATCCCTCCTCCTTGGTTGGTTCTCCCTCAGCGTAGGCTTCTAAAGTTTGGTTTATGCTCTCTGCATCTGTCATCTGATGCACGCCATCGTGACCTCAAAATTCTGTATATGTTTTTGTTTTGATTAATCGTTATTCATCAATTTTTTGTTCCCTTTTTTGTCTCGTTTTTTTAGCTGGCGGAGGGTTAGTAGGACTTAGAGAGTTGGGATGCGATGGGAGACCTTGACTCTGGGAAGGTGTCCCATCCCCAACCAGTTGGTCAATGGCCAGGGTAAAGGGCTACTGTCGGTGATGAGAAGAACACCATCCTCCCGCCACCAAAGCTAAAAACTTCCCAGGGCACACACACAGCCTACAACATCAGTCAACCAGCTGCAGAGGGGTTTTTGAGTCTTACCAGACAGTTTAACGCCAAATTGAACCTTCGCTGTCACTTTGATGCATTGGTGCAAACACAGTTTTGATCCTACATCATCACTTGACATGCATCTCCGAAAAATAGTAACTACGCACCAAAACAATGCAGACTGAAAGGGCTGTGATTCACCAGTTCAATAACATCATTTCTGGTATGTTGAGGTTCCAGCTTTTAAGTATATAAGGGTGTCAGGGGAAACACTGTACTGTCTGATTATTTAATCACTGTAACTATTCATAGCATCTTCTATGATTTATGTTATATCTGTCAGCCAGCTATAAAAACTACTGTTTGAAGTAACGCTACCCAGCTCAACATCTGCTAGCACAACAAGTTTTTTTTTTATAAAACATACATTGGCAGCCAAGCTTTAATATAGAAATGTTCAAACATACCACAACTCAAATGAAATCAGTATTACAGCCACATAAAAACTGTACGCATAGAGCAGAGATGACATGCAACTGACGCAGAACTTCAGTGCAGGAGTGAGTGTGTAGTCTACAGTGTAGATCTGTGCAGAAAGCATAAACTAGGCGAATGCAATTTAATTCAGCGCTAATGGGTTTTAAGTCTACGTCTCTGGTCTCTTCTCATTGAAAAGCTTATATTGACGCATGGTCAGGGGCAATCATAGATTATGATTGAAAAAAATTACTTGAATTTTAAATAAAACTAATGGTTAAAATGAAAACCTACTTGTATTGATGTGTTCTGCATACTCTTCATAATGCTCTCGATGAAGTCTTTGTTTTTGTTGAAGTCTTCAGTCTTCATACTCCGAGATCCATCAAAGATGAATACTAGATCCACCTCCTGCTTTGTACACTCTGAAAATACAATTATGGGAATAGGGAACTAAGATGTGAATGAACATCCAGCAAGCTACACAATATAATCATGTCAATACAATAATTGTGATTATAAAGTTAATACTACTGATGTCAGTACAATGGCCTGAATATAGAACAACCATTCTGTCCGTATGTTTTGAAATGGATGTTATTTTTCTTAACACATAATCATAGAATAAAGTTAGTGGGTCATTTCAGCCCCATTCCAATGACCGCAAGAGTGGCTAACCTTTAAAGTCTGAAGTGAAGTTAGAGACAGTCCTGTTCTTGTTCCACTGATAGCAAATGCTGTTGAAGTAAGGAGTCCCATCACACTCATGACTCCAAGCAGGGCTACAGGCCTGTGTGGATGGAAGAGCATACGACCCTAAATAATATACTGCGATCATGACAGACCTATACAGCTTGAAAGTAATAAAACAGCAAGTAGTATTGATCTTACAGTAAACTGGAGAGTTGGTTTTGTTCTTACAGCAACTGACATTCCAACTGCCTTAATGAAATCTGTGATTGAAAAACAATGTCATTCATGTGACAGATTTCATTAACACTTTATACTGGCAGAGACATGCATACAGATAAAAAGAAGAGACAGTCAGACAGACAGACGACCAGACCGACCTTCAGTAGTGGTGGTTGGTTGTGCTGGTTGTAGAACAGGTTCACAGTCTAGACTTTTGTTATCGCACACAAAGATCCCACCAGTTCCATTATTTTGGAGTGGTGCACTGACAACAATCCTGTGAATGATAAAAAAATAACATATATACCCCATTCACAGGGCATACAGACACACTTTGTGAGATTACACTGACCTCAACCATTTAACATCATATTGTAAGTAGTTTATGCACAAGTCTAAGATGATGTTGTAAGTGGAGAGAGTATACTTGAGAAATCACATTCCTTGAGAATGGGAGCTGCATGAAGTCACATTGACCTTGACTCTTATCAGTTCATCTTTAAGATCAATTAAACATTTGTATAAAATCTGAAATTTCCATAAGAAACTCTTCAGATAAGAGCAATTATGATGAATGGGACTAATGAACATAAAGGCTATGGAAAGCTAATAACGGCATCATCAGGTTACAGGGTGATGTGAAATGTTAACCACTGAACATCAAACAATGTCAAGAGTTCCCTGACAATGGAACCTGCATAAAGCCACACTGACTGACTAATGACCTTCGGTCACCAAATTCTTATCTGTTTATCAAACCAACAAGACATTTGTATCAAATATAAAATTTCTTTTAGAATCTTCACATAAGAGCAATCAGATGAGATGAATGAGCATGTAAATGGAAAACCTCCCTCCCCTTAACAAATTGCCCCATGCCTTAGCTATTGCTGAGGTTAGCAGTTTAGTTTGGGTGGGGCTGGCTAATTACCACATCATTTAATATGTGGCAAAAAGAGGTTACAGGGTAATGTAAAACTGTCACCTGCTAAACAGTAATCATTAAGATATGACGACAGATGGTAACTGCTTGTATGAGTCAGACTTTCCACAGAACTGCTATCTCAACTAGACATACAGACATACAGTTACTGTATCTGTCTAGAAAAATAAGCAGAGAGAATTAGCATTAAAGAAAAATATACATTCTGTTCCTGAAAGTGTTATTTTGAAAGATAATGCTTGAGGTTACAATTGCTATATACTGAATGAAAGATCTCAGAAATGTAGTTTGATTTTGCAGTAGCTGCACACTAATAAGGTGTGAAACAGTGTCTGAGTCACATTCTGTGGTTCTATAATTATGAGAACTAATATGCAGGGCTCTAAACTAACACCTGCCAACCCGCCAAATGCGGGGAAAGTTCATTTTGGCGGGTAGAAATAAAAACTTAATAGTCAATTTAGCTGGTGGTGACTGAAGTAAATTGTGGCTCTGGCCCACTCCTGGCTATAAAAAGATATCCTACATTTCCAGTGAGCAATAGGCTCGTTCGGACTGGTGTAAATGTTTACATGCGGCTACATGCGTTTACAGTCAGCGATGCATTGTGGCTGCTACTCTGGCTGCACTATCCTCAGTTCACTCCTTCTCCCATACCCCCCCACCTTTCAAAGCAAAGAGAAGGAACTCGGGTCTTAGTTAATAAACACGCATATTTCCAACTGCCTTCAAACAGCAGAGGGTTACACCACTACTGAGAGAAAAAAACCATGCTCAACCCTGCCCAGGTCAAAAATTATAGGCTGGTTTCACTGCTTCCTTTCCTCTTGAAAGTCATTGTAAGGTTCTGGATTCAAGGATCACTATTCTAAATAAGCGCAAGAGGAATTTATGTTGGCACAATTAAGGGTGCCTCAGGGAAATAAGCACCTGTGGCAGCAGCATGACACTCTCTAGACTAGTTCCAAATTATGTCCGTGGTGAAGCCAGAATGTAAATCGGCCATTGGCAAGACCTGAGCAACGCTATTCCCAAGTAATGATAAGCAGGAGAGACACTCATGTTATAAAAATGATCTTGGTTAGCTTTAAACATACCCACAAGTTAACCTCTAAATTAAATGGTTACATTAGGGTGGGAACTTTTGGCTGAGTTCCCGTAAGCGGAATCAGAAGCTTTAGACATAGATTCTTCATTTAAATGCTTTGTTACGGCTAAAGGAGATACGAAGAAGCAAGCTCTCTCATTTTTCACTTCCTGTTCTGTCATTGGTTCCGGAAGTGATGTCCTTACACCAGTGAGAGGGCGGTCTCAAAACAGGTCATTGATTTCCTCGCCCAAAACCAACTACTGGACCCAAAACAGTCTGGCCACTCCACTAAAACAACTCAACAAGCATACTGCTAACCAAACTCGCAAACATGGGCATTACAGGTGTAGCACACTTCTGGTTCAAATCCTACCTCACTGGACACCCTTCTTAAGGTGTCATGGCAAGGATATCTGTCATCAACTCATACCCTCTCCACAGGGGTGCCCCAAGGGTCGGTGCTGGGGCCACTTCTGTTTACCATCTACACCTCGTTGGGCCATGTTATCTGCTCACACGGCTTCTTCTACCATTGCTATGCTGATGACACACAGCTGTGCCCGTGGTTCCAACCAGACGATACCACGGTCTCTGCATGCATCTCTGCCTGTCTTTCTGATCTGTCCACATGGATGAAGGAACACTCCCAGCTAATCTATCTAAAACCAAACTCCTGGTGATCCCAGCCCAGGATTAAATCCACCATGATGTCAACTTGAATGTGGAAACTGTCACTGTTGTCCCGAAAAAAGTTCCTGAAAATCTGGCGTCAAGATAAATGACCGGCTATCATTCTCTGATCACATTGCCTCCGTTGCACAGTTACGCAGCAGCATGACTGGTTTTTAATCAACCCAAAAAGGCAGGTCACTCCACTCTTCAGCAACCTGCATTGGCTCCTGGTGACTGCCAGAATTCAACACAAAGCTGTGACCTTAGCCTACAAAATGACATCAAGATCTGCCCCCGCCAACCTCAAGGTCATACTAAAGGCTCAGGTCCCGTCCAGAACGTTGTGATCCTCTAATAAAAACTGTCTGGCCTCTAAACTTTTCTCTGTCAGTGTCCCTCTTACTTAAGGCATGTCTATCTCCTTGTGTGTATAACGGTAGTCTGCTTACTCTGTGTTCCTGTACACCTCTGTTAGCTTATTATGTCCTCTTTTTGTTAGTCGCTTTGGATAAAAGCATCTGCTAAGTGTAATGTAATGACGTGGACACCAACAAATATCAAAACTACCTGCAAACCCTTCAGTCGTTCCTCTTCATTTCTGGGGCACACTGTGATTTACTCAGCAACATACCCTGACACACCTTAAAATTTGTCATTTATCTTTGCTGTGTGGAAGAAAAGTTTGAGGAGATGGTAACAATGCTGGAAATGTTTAATGCATACTATGATAAAAATGTTTAAAGATAGACCTGCTGACCTAGTGTGACCCCATGTCTGCTCAAGAAGCAAGTGTGCTGATGGCATAGGTGAGGAACCAAGGTTATGGTGAAAGGTGCAGAGACGAGACCGGAAACAGATGCAAGACTTCATAACTGCCTTTTTTAAGAATAAGGACGAGACTGTTTGTTATTACACAACAGGCTGAGAAAGGGGCTGACCCTAGCTGAATAGAATAAAATACGAGAGAGGGGACAGGTCCCCTTCAGATCAGGTTAGATCTCAAAGGCAGCTCTTCAGGTCTTCTGCAGAAGACCTGGTTGGTTCACTTACCATTATCATCACAGAGCTAGCTTAGCTGTTGGCTTTGAGTGGTGTTGTGAATAAAAGACTCTCTAATCATCAAGTATTTTTCATCTCAACTGGTCTCAATTGGTCAGTTATCCAGAGTGCTATTTTGTTAGATTTAGAGTTTGGTTTTTTTGTTAAATAATTGAGTATAGAAAAGAGATTTTTTTCCACCACAGTTTCTGTTGGGCTGGTAATCTAATAAGCTCTATTTGCAAGCCCTTCATATGGACACAAATATTATGTTGGAGTTTAGGCAGGACTATTTCTTTTAGTAGGAAATTAGATCAATGATCCATTTATTGACGATCAGTGAATTGTAAAAAAAATCACAGTTTTTCTTAGACAGTTACATCTGTCAGTTAATGTATTTCTAGTTTACTGTTAACACAATAAACATAGTGTAACTTGATTTGTAAAACGATATCTCTGTGAGTTAGAATCTAAATCACCTGGTCAGGGGTCACCCACACTTTGTCTTTCAGGATGTGCACAATGTGCACGAACCTACCCAGAAAGGGCCAGATTATGGACTTAAGCAACCCTGGGCACAACACTGTCTAAGCCATTTTTACTCAATTTTAGGGAGCTCTATGATATTTTAGGAAGGTCAGCTTTGGTCAGCATGTCTGCATTAATGATTTGCTCAATCTGGACTCGACATGAGTGATACTTGGTCAATTAAGTTCCTAAGAAACAGTGTCCAGTAAAGCACATTATAACAGTTTAACTTACGATCTAAAAATAGCCTTGTACTAGTCTTTTTGTCTGACAAACCTCTCAGAAGTCTTGTTTATTTTTGAGACTTAAGACTAATATAAGAAGTGATAATTCTCACTAAAAAGGCTTTCATTAAATGCCGGATAATCATTGACTTGATTTGTGTGGTGATTTATTTATGTTGTCTCTGTTTCTCTCTATTTTGTGTCTCTGCAGGTTTTTTGTTTTTAAAGAGCCACTTACCCTTTCTCTGCTCCAGACTGAAACAGATATGCTTTGTATCCAAAAAAGTCTTCACGTGGTCCAGTTCCGTTGTATATCGTTGCCTGTTTCAAGTCTACACTACTGGCTGCAGACTGGGACACTGACAGAAAAAGAGAATTTAGCAGTGGTCAGTAATTGCACACAACAAAAGAATTAAGGTACATAAAATTAAACAGAGCTTGAGAAAGTAAAAGTAATAAACAGAGGTGGACAGATCAGCCTGACAGAGAGAAAGTAGGCTCTAACACATGTCAGGAGTTCTCTAAATCCAGGATGTCCCCTCTACAAGTCTGAGTAGCAGATAGGTGCTGCCTGATTTGCCAAAATCAAATACACAACATCAAATATCAACATCAACATCAAATACACCCTAGATTAGAAAAACATGGACCAAAATGAAAAATAACTGTGAGCTTAAAATCTAAAATGGCTACCCTTAGCAAAAAGAAGTTTATTAAAGTTTACTATAAGTATACTTAACTCCACCATTATATTATATTAATATATAAATTAAATGCTAAGCACGAGTCAATGACTTGACTAAAGGAAAAGTATATGTTTTCATTTTAAAGTAAAGTAAAGTCTTAGTATAAATGTACTTAGTCTTAGACTTTGTTTAGAAGTTTCAGTATAAGCAAGTATACTTTACTATACTATTCTATAAGTATATAAAATATAGTTCATAGAAGTCAAGTTCAAGTATACTTCCTCAGTTTTAGTATAAAATAAGTATACTTATAGTAAACTTTAATAAACTTCTTTTTGCTAAGGGAAGACTTACACTTATACTTTCCCTTAGCAAAAAAAAGTTTATTAAAGTTCTTTTTGCTAAGGGTGGTCTTTGTTTCTGTTTGTATGTTTGAAAATATATCAAACTTGCTTTCAACATTATGTCTTTTGATTTTGTAAATGCATCACACTCTTGTGTACAGTTTGAGTAAAGCTACAAAGCTACAAGTAATATGCCAAGCAAACTTAAAGTATAACAACAAGTAAACCAGTAAAATAACCGAAATTTATAAACATATACTGAATGGAGCACTCATAGCGGCTAAGACGCTGGACCGGCAGCCAAAAGGTCACAGGTTCAATTCCTGACAGGCCATGAATGACCAACTCTCTCCTCCATCCTCCCCTGTGACTGAGGTACCCTGAGCATGGTCACATGTGATGGGTTAAAAGCAGTGTGCACCGTGTGCTGTGTGATCACAATGACAAATGGGAATCGCTTCATTTATTTTATTACTTTATAATACACTAAAAATAGGAACTTGAAGTACATAACTAGTACAATGGCAGTAAGTGTACTTGTGGTATACTTTAAGTATATTTTAGAGTGTACTTTTGTAAACTTAAAATTAACTTTAAAATATACTTAAAGAATACTTGTATAAACTTAAAGTGTTCCAATTTAATATAAAAAAGTATTAAATTAGCATACTTTCTAGTACACTAAAAGTACATGGTCTGTGTACTTCTGTTCTATACTTACACTTATACTGAAGTATACTTCATAAAATAAACTTTAAGTATACTACTTTTTGCTAAGGGTACTTTTTGACAAGTGTAAATGCACTTTTTCTCTTATTTTCACACAAACAACCAGACAGCCACCCAGGCAAATATAGAATTCATAAAAAATTCTGCATCAGATTTTGGTCCCATGTTTCATGACCTAAAAGGAAAATGCTTTAATTTATCCACTGTCTCAAAAAAAGTCATTTTCTTCCACAGCCATAGTTTACTGCACTTTATTTATGGATTACCAACATAAACCGTTAGTAAAATGTGATTAAAGAGTTGAAGATGTTTGTTTCCTGAACACCTGACAAGTTGGGCCATCCACACCTTGGTCACTTATCCACCTCCCAGACTGTGCAGATATGCATACATAACAAGCACATGCCCTTGCACTCACCTGTGCAATATTTGTCTACTGCCATGCCCTTACACATACTCCTTTTTTGCACATGGCACAAGAGGAGTGTTGTACTCTTACCTCGCACACTGCTACTATTTTCATTCACTCCCTTGTTACTTTTTGTCTTGATCACTATTTGGTCTTCCTCAAAAATCTCTTCACACACTTCAAATGGTCCAAAACTCATTTTAATTCATGAAATGGTTCATCTGAAGATAAATCCTTTGATAACTTCAGGATAGTCTGCAGATGACATATACCAAATTTGGTGAAATTTACATGAACGCCCTATGACGAGTTCGTTTACATTCATTTTCATCATTTTAAAATTTGATGGAAATTGTTTTCGTTGGAAGTGGGCGTCAACCAGTGTTTTCAATGTGTGAGGGTCAATGGACTTTAACACAAAAGAAAATTGGTGTTAAACTGTAGCACTCTCCAGATAATAGGAAAAGTGTCACTTTGTGCAATTACAGCGCCCCCTATAGGGTGACTTTTGCTATACTTCCGGGCTATTAGAGGTTATTGTGCTGATTCTACATGACATATTTTGTACAGTTCCCACCTTCTTGGTCCAAGATATTGCCAATTCAAAACTCCAATTCAGTTTTATGCATTTACCAATTTCACTAGATGGTGTTATGCTACAAGTCAGTCTGTATGGGCTGGGTTGATATGTCTCTGTAACACCCACATACTAAAGCTGTTTTTGGACTTCTAGCTTCAATGGCAAACAGCGCCCCTGTGATCAAATGTCATAAAATTTGGTACAAATTTAAAGAAAACTATGTAGAGATTGCATGTGAAGTTTGTTTAAATTTTGGCAATTAGAAGCCAAGATATGGACTGGGAAACCATTTATGTCTTTATGTTTTGTACAGATCCTGTCTTCTCGGTCCAAGATATTGGCAATTCAAAACCCCAATTTTTGCATTTTCCCATTTCACTAGGCGCTATGCTACAAGTGAGTGTGTAAAGGTTGGATCGATACTCTGACACTGACATATCACTAAAATTTTATTTTGTTGCGTGAAACGGTCATGGAGTTATTTAGCAAAAAATTGGGGCCGTCTCCCCCTACCTCACGGACACTACCACAGCAGGGGTGGCCCCTGGGGGCCAAAAGTTTGTATTCGCTACTTGCCTACTAGTGCTACATGCCCACAAAGTTTTATGTCCCCCAGTGTTTCAGTGTCCCGCCAATTGTTGACGGAAAATCACTGGAAAAAAACTGGAAAAAAAATATTACAAAACCAATATGACTGCCGCTAGTGAAGCTAATACTGCTATCTTTCCATAGGTCTGCTTAGACCAAATGTCATGTCTAGCGTCAAAGGATAATGTGAAACTGAACTCCCCTAAGTTTCAAATCCACCTGAAATCCTCTGCAACATTTTTTCACTGTTTCTGGGATGATACCGCAGCAAACACTTTACACACATGACACTTGACACACATTTGGAATCAACCTTTTCCCAAATTGCAGCAGTGTGCTATGACTTGTCTAGAGCTTCCAGAAGCCATGAATGGCAAGCTTTTCACCAACATTCCAACAACAACATGGTAAGGTCCGGGATGCGCATTGACCCAACTAAAAACAAAATATGTCTAAGCTACATTACACATTGTGCTTGTGCAGCAGTAGTATATTATTGAATTTATAGCAAGTGAGAAAATTGGGGGAGGGGGATTAAAATGAAGTAGCTGAAACCACACACAGGATGCAAAACAAGAGGAAGTGCACACTTAACAAAAGACTAGTCCACAGATCTAATAGATCTACACAGATCTAATAGTGCTACAAGACACTGAAAATAGAAATAGAGATATAGAGAGAAAGCTTTTAATTTGCATATTATTATAGTATTAATAGACACTTCATGGAAGCACACATGCACCAATGTTGAACAGTAACCTTAGGAAAACCTCTAAAATGTGCCGGCATGCACACTTGAATAGGTAAAATAGAAGACAGAACTAGGAAAAAAAGATTACACTGTAAAAAATGCTGCATAGAACCAGCTTTAAAAAAAGAAGACATGCTGCATGGAACTCTTTACGTTGGTTTAACTAATGAATCCACGTGATATTGTTTAGTTAAACCAACATAAAAGACCCATGCAGCACAGCACCATTGCCTTTATTTCTTAAAGGCCCTCTCAGACCTGAGCTGGGGAAAAAAGACTTCATCAGTCACATACCTGCTGCCCACAAGACCACCAGATGAAGAGGTCTCCATGCAGCCATCCTCCTACAAACCTGAACTGCTGGATTTCAGAGATCAGGGGGCAATGCTGCTTACCACCCAGTAGTATGTGTGCTTCCTTTGTCACTTATGTAAGTTGTCTGCCTTCACAAAAGACAAGGGCGTAGCGCATTTGTTTTTTCTCCTGCCACGTAATTTCCTCTTCCTCTTCCTCCTCCTCTTTCATCTTTCAGTCTCATGCTTCTTCTGAAAAAGAGAACCTGTATGTGTAAAAACAATTTATCACATTTGATGGTTTCCTCTAGTCTAAGATGATAAAATGCTTTCTTGTCTGTACTGTTGCCGTAGAAAATGTATCATGTTTGCTTGGAAGATGTATGCATGTGTTTAAGTAAGAACTTTCCACTCAAATTCTTCTAAATTTTCACTGTTGTGTGCATAAAAGGCAAACATAGTAGAGCTAGGACCTCTTCAAAAGTCTTCTTAACAAACTAATAACTTGTATTTTTACTGTTAAATTTCATTTTAATTTGAATAATTAACATGATATAGCACATACATACTTTGTTCAAAATAAAACATGTTTTTTTTTTTAATCTTCAGTCACGTCTTTTTGACATTTGGCCTCTTTGTGTGAACTCTGGTGGCTATTAAAGGCCAAAAAGGGCCAAAACCTTAGCCTCTTCTCAGCCACATCCAAACCACCCAGTCACTTTCTTTCTAAACCCCAGCCAACACGCCCTTCCTGACAAACTTCACACATTTTCTGTAACTTTATCTTCATAGTTCAGCTTACAATGGCTTGAAAGTTGCAACACAGCATCACGGTCCCCACCCATCATCGCCACAACCTACAAATACACATACACACACATTGCAAAACTTCCGCTCTTGATCCACAAGACTGAATCTTTGTTTTTTTTTATTTTCTACTAAGGCAAGAAAGGAACAGGCTACAGATTTAAACTCACATAGTGTGTCTGAGGGGGAGGGGTTCAGTCTCCTGTTCTCAGCATTGTTGCCTTAAACACCACTTCTTTAAATTCACATATGGAAAATCACACAGCAGTCACACTAACATTTCAACTTCATTTTGTGTATGTGGCTGAAATAAAGAAAAGTCTTCAGGTGCTTCTTGAAGGTAGAGAACTGCAACTGGTTTGTTTCATCATTTTGAGACATAACAGAGAAACATTGTCTTTTTGCGAACAAAAGTTCTTCTTAGTAACTCCTTACTGCTTGGCGCCTTTCCTTTTTTTCATACAGTAAAGCAACTTCCTTAAGTCCTTAAGTACAGCAACTTCCTCAATTCAGTACAGGGAGAGGGGGTGTGGCTTTACCAGCTGTCTATCCAAACTTTTTCAAGCAAAAATAGAGTAATGACACGAATTAAACTGTGTCTGGCAAACTCATTAGCAGGGAAATGCATTGATCCTCAATATTATTAATCACTACAGACAGAGTGAGTCTCCACAACTACTTTGGAGTAGCCCTTCAGCCTTCTGTGGCTTTGAAAGTCCACAGTAGTAGAGTCCCTGGAACTGTTTTGGGTAGCATTATTACAATTGTACACACCAGACATGCTTTAGAGACATAGCACTTACTATCTACGTTTACATTGACCCTTTTAATCCAATTAAAAATGGAATAACTACTCAATCAGAATAGAAATAAAATTTAAATCGGATTGGATGTCCATTACAGCCATCATGTATACACTTATTCTGAATGTTTCTGGTGCAGTTCTATGACATGTTCGGTCTTGTGTCAGCATACATATACAACTAACGATAAGCGTGTATCATTTTTCTAACTGTCATGCAACATTCAGATGAGACAATCAAATTATATTTATTGCGATCAGAAAAAAATGTCTATGTAAACGTTGCTACTGCAGTCCACTGTGACATCACAAAAATATGCAGAAATATGTCAAGTGCCTGTTCATTGTTACACAGCCAATGACTTTTACTTAAAACAAATTTTTCACATCAATACAAACACACTCCTGCATCAATATAAGTTAAAAAGATGAGTTTTAACAGCTGAAGCAAGAAAAGGTATTATTTATAATTATAGTGTAAGATATCAGTGAAAATAGCCTGAGCAACCTTTTAAAACACTACAGATGATTAGAAAAATGTACAACATTGATAACATGAGATTTAGGCATGAGAGATTTTTAAGAATTCATCAAGGTGTATGGCAACATGCATTAATCACATCATCACCATTATACAGAAAAGCTCTTGTGACATAATGTTAAGAATACAAAGAATATATATGACCATCAGATTGATCCTCCTACATGGCACATTCCGAAAGCTAACTAGCATGCTAGCTAGCATGAAGCCAGTAGCAGGAATCCAGAAGACATCCCTCCGCCCCAACTCAGGGCGTCATTAGGGTGTTGGGGCACTGCACCTTGAGAGAGAAGTCTGAGATGGGGCACCCTTGAGTCAGGCAGCCCAGGGAGATAATGTCCACGTGGGGAGAAAAGTACCGGGGCAGGGTCTCCGGCGTCACCCCTCCGCTGGCCTCAATGATCACATTGGGGAAGTCTTGCTTCAGGGCCTGGGCAGCCACGTGCAGATCCTGTGGGTGAGCCAGAGCAGGAACAGGTTCAAAGTCTGAGAAGTAAGTTGTCTGACCCCTAACCAGACTAGTCTGTTATTTCACAGTGATACAGGCTACGATACAGGCCACAACAAATGGTAAGAGTAGCTTTAAAGTAGGGGATGGGTGCGGCAAGTTTAAAAAGGCTTGTGATATAAAACAGATCGATGAATCCAGAAAATACAATATGCATTAATGCTTAGCATAAATTGAATTCAAATATGAAATGATTTAAAACTGTATATTTAAGATTAAAAAAATAAAAATAAAACACTGTTTATTTTTGTTAATAGAAGGGCCTTAACGTTTTTTTTCTGTATTTGCTCTAATGGATAAGAGGCCCTTTTTACATTAAGGACACTGTGATCTTTCAATTTTTACCAAATCTTACAGAAGGAAGCTTTCCTCTTTCTTTTTTCTCTTCATTTCTATATCTATTGCCAGTCATATCGCTATTGCAACATTTAGCCAGGATATTAAATAACGCACATTTTCTTAGTGTCATTCAACCTTAAAGTGTCTCGCATACTCCTGCGCACAGTGTTATGCCAGTGTCATTATTCTCATAAACTAGTTCAAACTTCTGTTTAAACAGATTTAAAACTAGATGTACCACATAGCGGTACATGGTATGACCGCCGCACTGTATTGAAGTGTGGGAATCATAGGTATGGTGAGTTTGTGGTAGGTCAGTGTTGTGAGGTGAGAGTTTGTGTGGAAATGATTTGCTGGAAGTGGGCATGGATGTGGGTTTTGAATCAATGACATTCTGTGTGTTTGTGTATATTTTGTGTAGTTCCCACCTCCTTGGTCCAAGATATTGGCAATGCAAAATGTCTATTTTTGCATTTAACTATATCAGTAGGTGGCGCTATTTCTTCAAGTGAGTGTTTATAGGTTGGGTTGATACGGCTCTTTAACACTGGCTTACTAACACAAAATCATTGTCTTGGGCAAAATTTTTGATAAGTTATTTAACAAAAACAGTTTTTGTACACCTAGCTTTGACCGGAAACATTGCACCATGTGATGAAATGTCACAAAATTTGGTGCACATGTAAAGAAAGCCGTTCAGAGTTGTCATGTCAACTTTAACCAAATCTGAGCAATTAGAAGCCAAGATATGGACTTTTGAAGAATTTTAAGCTATGTTTCAAATTTTCATTGACATGTAACTTTTAAACGGTTTATCTCAAGACAAATCCTTTGACGACTTTTTGTCACCATTGTCTGACGATCACATGAACGGCCTATGACGAGTTTGTTTGGTTTTGCTTTCACAATGTTAAAATATCACGGAAATTCTTTTTGTTGGAAGTGGGCATTGACCAGTGTTTTCAATGCGGGAGATTTCACGACAAAAGAGAACTGCTTGTAAACATTACTGTTCTCTAGATAATAGGCAAAATGACATTTTGTACAATTACAGCGCCCCCTATGGGCCAAATTGTATGGCATGTGCTGTGCTTTTAGAGGTCTTTGTGCTGATTGTGCATGACATATTTTGTACAGTTCCCACCGTCCCAGTCCAAGACATTGGCAATACAAAATCCCAATTTTTGCATTTACCCCTATCACTAGGTGGCGCTATGCTTCAAGTGACAGTTTATGGGCTGGATCAATGCGTCTTTGTAACCCCGATATAGTACCACAAAATCACTGTCTTGGGAAAAAATGTTGATGAGTTTTTTTTTAAAAAAAACTGTTTTTGGACCCCTAGCTTTGACAAAAAACATCGTCCCCTTTGACAAAATATCACTAAATTTGATGCACATGAACAGAAAGCTGTTTAGAGGTGGCATGTCAATTTTCACAACATTGGAGCAATTAGAAGCCAAGATATGGACTTTTGAAGAATTTTAAGCTATGTTTTAAATTGTCATTGACATGTAACTTTTAAACGATTTATCTCAAGACAAATCCTTTGATAACTTTTTGTCAGCATTGTCTGTAGATGACATGGACGAAATTTGGTGAGATTCACATGAACGGCCCCAGACAAGAGTTTGTTTGGTTTCACTTTCACAATGTTAAAATTTCATGGAAATTCTTTTTGTTGGAAGTGGGCGTCGACCAGTGTTTTCAATGCGGGAGGTTCAATAGATTTCACGACAAAAAAGAACTGCTTGTAAACATTACTCTTCTCTAGATAATAGACAAAACAACACTTTGTACAATTTTTGTACAATTACAGCGCCCCCTATGGGCCAAATTTGATGGCATGTGCTGTGCTTTTAGAGGTCTTTGTGCTGATCGTGCATGACATATTTTGTGCAGTTCCCACCTTCTCGGTCCAAGATATTGGCAATATAAAATCCCATTTTTCGCATTTACCCATATCACTAGGTGGCGCTACACTTTAAGTGAGTGTTTATGGGCTGGGTCGATACGCCCCTGTAACACCGACATATCACAAAAAATTCATGTTGTTTGGTGAAACATTCACTGAGTTATTCAGCAACAACTTTTCGGTGTCTCCCCCTCTTTGATGGACACTGGCACAGCGGGGGGGGTGGCCCTTGGGGGCCAAAAGCTCCTATTCGCTCAAAAACTTCTAGGGCTACATGCCTATAAAGATTCATCTCCCCCAGAGTTACAGTGTCCTGGCAATCGTTGACGAAAAATCGGTGAAAAATAAATAAATAAATAAATAAATACATTTTAAAAAAAGGGAAAAAAGTCTCGGCAACACTATAATGACCACTTTCGCTAGCTTCACTAGCGGCGGTCATAAAAACTGTGGCTCTGCCGTTAAAAGAAAACACTCTGTAACGTGCTGCTGAACCTCACAAAGTCTGAGCAATTGCGCGTTCAAGTACTTCATCTTTGTGATGCTCTGTGTCGACCAAGTTTTGTGTTTGGTGCTAAACTGTGTTGATGTGCGTAGATGGCACATGAGCAAAAAACCCTGAAATTAAAGCAAAATTCTTTCACTGTTTCTTAGATAACATCACAACAAACTTTGGTGAAAAACTGGAGCTATGTGCTATGCTTTGTCTGAGGCTTCCAGAAGCCAAAAACGACAAGCATTGCACCAACACTCCAGCAGGTACGGACTACAGACATATATACATAGACATAGAGCAACATGCTTACAGGGCGGCCATCTTGGAACAAGACAACCTGTTTCTACTGTGCATTGCATCTATAAAGGAACAATGTGTCTACACAATAAAAGTGATCTTAAATCGCTCAATTGTTAAGCTTTGTTCACGGGGTTTGTTTGTAACCAACGTCAGATATGACTGATAGAGACATTTTTAAAATATATATGAAATATAAAAGCACCCATATGTGACATTTTTAAATCAAAATCGGAAATCAGTCCAAAATTCAACAAATAATTCACTTCAAGACTGATGAGTACCTTATTCCTTCACAACCACTGCCTCTGCTAGTCCTGTTCAAGACTGGTAAACCAGCCCCTCCTACTACACAATTTTGTAGAGGGTCTGGCTGTGATGTATTGTGAAACGTTTTCATCCTGGAGGTGTAGACTCTGCTGAAATTTAAAACAGTTGGATCTGCCTTTACCCAATCACTAACATCTGGTCATGATATATGCAATTAGCCTGACTATAAGACTACCTGGGCACTACAATTTAAATGTAGCACACAAAGTCGACATCAACACTTATAAATACTCCCACCGTTCACTGATTGGCTGGCAAGATGCTACCTGAGACAACCATGTGAATGGAAGCAAATCCAGACTACCACTGTTGGTAGAATGATAAGCAAATAGAGGTGTGAGACAGGCTTTAGACAGGCTAGTGCGGTTCTAGGATGGGGGAGCTTTCTGCACGTCCCTCCACAGCCAATGCAGCATCTATGTATATATGTCTATGGTAAAGACAGGTGGAAAGAGAAAGGAAAGGGAAAAGAGAGAAGGAGCAACGGGTGAAAAACATAATTACACAAGCTCTATGACAACACTGTATGTTAATTTTGGGGAATTTGTTGTTTGGCATCTCATGACTTGAATTGTGCTTTGTGTAACAACATTCACCCAAGTCATATAAACAAGCCCTCATCAAACATTGTGTGCGCTTCCTTTGGGCTTGTCATATCACATGCATCCTGTGTTGTCTGAGACCTATCTCATATATGTGCATGGTCTGTGTAGTCAAGGCTGCGAGGACAACATGGTAAACATGTACACAGGGAGGGGCCCCTAGTTCTCAGCATCAAGCCCCTCCTTACTTGACTGGAGGAAATGAGAACGCTTAACTTTCGCTCATCTGAGTCACAGGACTGATAAGGGTGGTGCTAAGGGGACTTTTACAAAAAATCTCTCACTCACTTAGGTCTGGCCACTATTGGTTTGAGTCAAAGGTTGCCAATTTTACACATGGTGTTTCTCCATTTCAGTTCCTAGCAGTAAAGATTTGCTCAATGCTGTTTTTCTCACATTGGGGTGAAGAAAATGGTGTGATTTTGTGGCTTAGTACATTCTCTCACCTCTGCAGCCTTAGAACCAGTTACAGTAGCAGGCGAGTTAAAAAATACTGTTGGCTTTTAATTCTTTATATAGTATAGTACTTCTTCTAGCAAATTTTACAGGTCTGGCAGTGCAGTGCTCACACATTAGTTACACAGAGTCACACAGAAGTTAACTAGAGGTGTTTGCAAGAAGAGCTAAATATAGATCTGGACCTGTAGCCTGGCTGTAACCCTGCACTCACACTTCCGCTCAATTATTATTTCCCTACAGTGGTAGTCTGGGTTTGTCTCATTGACATGGTTGACTCTACCGGACCAATCAGCGAACAGAGCAATGATGTCGACTTTTTGTGCTACATTTGAATTTTAGTGCATAGGCAATTGCATGTCATGACCAACTGTTAGCGTTTATGTAAAGGCAGGTCCTTCAGCAGAGTCTACACCTCCAGAAAGAAAATGTTCCTCAATACCCTCGGCCAGACACTCTGTAGGAAATGTAGGAAATGCAGTGTAGTACAAGGGGTTGGTTCACCTGGTGGGTGTTCCAAAAAGCAGTCTTCGTCACCTACCTGGTTATGTCACTTACCTGGTTAGCAATCTGTGGTATTAGTGGTAAATCTACTAATAGAAAAGCCTTGTGGCTTTGTTTAGCCAGAAAAATGAAACCATAGGTCTCTTCTATTAGGAGGTTTACCACTTACTTTGAGCTAACTTAGCTGTGTTAGTCACTTAACCACCTATATGCTAAAACAAGTGGAATAACTCGATATAAACATACATTCATATTCTGATGTACATGTTTGAGCTGGTTCCGCAGCACTGAAAGGGAAAAAACAAAACAGCTGGGAACATAAGTGCTCATTCCCTTATTTTCAAAGTTATCACCCCCTGCCTACATTATAACTCTAAATAAGATCAGGTTTAATCACTTTACTTCCTCTTTCTTCTGACTACACTGATGATAAAAGAGAAGAAAGAGGAAGTAAAGTGATGACTACATCATGTTTAAAATGTCTTGGTGTCGGGTTAAGCCCATGTAGAGAGAAGATGCATGTAAGAATGTAGCACATATAAAAAGCTGTGGGTTATGTAAATATCCCATCAAAACAGGATGGCCTGATATTAAGTGGTTGAGGTTGGTAAAAAAGATGTGATCGGCTATATTTAATGTCCGCTGAGGCTGGCACTAACAGTTACTAATATTACTGATAAAGTTCACACAGATTAAAGTCTCTGCTGTCACACTCAACAAGTCAGCTTTAGCATGCCTCTCTCAGAGCAAAGCTGCATGGCAACAGCACACAGGAAGTTGCTCTCTGCCATGAAGGTTTCACACCCACGTTTTTTTTAACACCAACACATTTGTAATGCAACACCTTACTATGCATCTTCCAAGGAAGAAGTATTTAATTTCATTTTATTTCACAGAATTTCAATCACAGCCGGTGCAATTTTCATGAGGCAAATTGCACAGTTTAAGGAGTGATATGGCTCTGATTCAGGCACTAAATCCTTAAGTAACCCAGGAGGGCTGCCCTACATGTTTGTTAATTGTAGGTTGCGCTGAATAACAGAACATTTGCACGGCCACAGATCAGTCATGAATGTCCTCCGTTATATGTGCATCTATGAACTTAGAAGTAGACACAAAAAATTGCCTGTTCCTATTCAGGAAAAAATATAGTGAGGGAAAGGGAAAACCAGCATACCAAGAGGCAGCGTTCTTACCTGTTAAAAAAATCCCATGGACTAACATAGAGCACAATATAAAAAAAGTCCTTGGAAGACGTGACATCAAACTTATCCATCAAAAATATTTTTCAGTGTATAAATGGGTCTGGAGTATCTTCAGTAAATATAGATATAAATATATATATATAAATATAAATATACAATACTGTACAAATTGGTATCATGCGAAATTTTCCCTTCTTTAAAGGTCAACTTCTATCGTTATTTTTATTCATATTGCTGTGTCGCCACTATGGTTGAATGCATTGTGCGTCATTTCTGTGAAAAATTATGTCCTAGTTCTCTTGCTTGACGCTGTTTTCTGTAAGCTAGAACAGGTCTAGTAGTTGAACGACTGGCTTTTCCGGTGTCCCTCGTGAATATCCATGACGTGTCAATAAGGCACCTCTGATTGGGCAAATTCGCTGTCTTTCGCTCACCTAGCTTCTGTCCACTGTTCTTCCTCTGGGATGTTGGCGTGCCATACATGGCTCTGGGCGGGGCTTACGACCTAGTGACGTAGATAGGTTTAGCCTGCTCTGGTCCGCTCGTTCTGGTTAGCTCGACCCTTCAATGACCAGTAAAACCATGAGGGTCGAATTTCACGTCTTGGAGTGCTACGTGCATATACTGCTTGTTGTGACCCACCACATTGTAAATAGAGCTACTCAAAGTGGTTTTTAGCGGAAGGAGCCCTTTAAAACAATCAAAATTGTGTCCGTTGTGTCCAAAACGGATTACAAATGCCCTGACATCACATCCACTTTCCGTCGCAACATGACGCTCAGTCAGTGTAGTCCTTTATAAGCTTACTAAAAAAATCATAATTCAAATTTTGGGGAAAATGAAGTATGATAGGAAGAATCAATAGATTTATTAGACACACACATCAAATGCAAGCCACTGACTTAACTTTAGAGTGTGAACCGAAAAGTAATTTTAATCAAATTTGAGTCCCATTGAAAACAACTGATAAGATTACTTTCCCTCCCTATAGTTGTGGTTGCCAGAAGAGGGCACTATGTAGGCAAAACAGACCATTTCAATCCCCAGTCTAAATATGAGGTTGTAATTGTATCTGCAAGTTGTATCTGTGTTTGTGTGTTAGTCTCCTTTGTGAAATCCTATAACAACAGGCATTAAAATCCTGTGACAACAGGCATTATATACTGAGAGAATGGGCTTTGTACTAGTTTTCGTAAAACATAATTGAGTACACTCTATTTGAACCTAAGAGAATAAGGTCTCATTTCAACCATTCTATGCCCCCTTTTAAAAATGCAAAAAAAAACAAGCAAGCAATGCAATCAGGAACGAAAGTCCACGTGTGTTGTAGAGACAAAGTGCAGTGTTTCCCATACAATTTTCTAAAACAATAGTGCTGAGGGGGTGGAGATGGGAAGGGGGAGTGTGTGGTGCTGTTGAGGTTGTCGTACTGTAATGTTTATACTTAGGCCTAGGTTAAAGACTACTTTGGGTACTTTTTTTTCTGGTTATAATGCTCTCACATGTGCCAACATGAATTCCCCTGGCCGCTTGGAATGAAGATTCATTTGAGTAACTCATGTACAAAAATCCTGTTTTCATTATTTGTTTCCAGAGAGGAGTTTTCTGAGTGACAACTTTAGGCCTTATCCTCTAGCTAATTAACAAGCTAAATAATGCGAACATGCTAGTTCATGTCAAAGAAGGAAAACGTCAGTAAAATATTTCCTTTCTTTGATATTGGAAATAGTTATGCCAGAGGTTTTACATGAAATCGGATTTTTGGTAAATATAGAACAACAAACTAGATATTACTGATAGACTTAAACTCATGGTAACTGTCAGTAACAGGTGACATTTTTGCCATTTAGCTATATATTTACCATCCTAATTAAAAGTATACAGGATGACACCTAATTAAAAACCTAGTGTATGGGAAACCAGTAGAGCCCTCAAGACTAGCATTATAGAACATAGAGGTGCCATTTAAAACCAAGATCTGTGAGGTTCAGTGGGTGTCCATTTCAAAACTGTGTCCTAGGGTCCAAAAACTGTCCTAGAAGGGGAGGCAACATCGAGTCTTTTTCATAAAAAAATAGAACTTTTCTGGATTTACACACTAGGAACTTTAGCACCAAAGGGACTTAATGAGGGTTTTAGCATTAGACCTTTTTTGTAAGTTGGACTGAAATTTTAAATTGTAAATTTTTGATTTTGGTGGATTGGTCTATGGCCCTGTATTGTTCCAGTGTTACATTTGTATATATCCAATTGTCCCCTATGATTGCTTTATACAATGCCTGGCTTTGTGATGTCTCTGTAGATTACATTACATTACACTTAACTGACAGTTTTATCCAGATCAACTTACAGGTATTTTTTAGGTAGAGGGACAAGATGTCTTGCTTAAGGGCACTTCAGCAATGGATGATGGTGCAGGAAAGCACTGGTTATTTACTTCCCGACCCATGTGTTGATAATTAATGTAATCATGTGACCAGTGCTCCACATGATCCTCATGGTAGCGACAAGAAACTACTGCAAGGTACTGCCTGTAAGAACTATTTTATTAATAAACGATATATATACTTACGAAGTTCTCAGTGCCTCATTTTGAATGCCAGGGCCTTTGTTATACTACCAATGAAGTGTGCCGTTTCTTCAAGCTGTTTTTAGTGGGACAACAACGGAGAACAGTTTTAACTTCAGGTTTGATTTTAGGTCTATGGGCCACCTCACCTCAGGCTGGAGGTTGTCCAGCATGATGACTTCCGCTCCTGCCCTGGCTGCCTCCCTCCCCTCCTCCTCACTCCTGCACTCCACCTCCACCTTGGTGCTGAATCCACACACTGAGCGGGCATCGGCCACTGCCTTAGGGCACAAACACCAGAGAGAGGTCAGCAAGCAGTAGACTACACTCAGGGCAGCACTCTGCCAGTGTAACGGATATCATTCAGCACAACTCAGCGTAAGAATGCAAACCTCCCTCCCAACACCTTAAAAGGATATGCTACTGACTGAGCCAATAGCCTGTCTTTTAGCTTATTTGGTAGCAAGTCTGTCTCCCACACTGAATTGATGTAAGATTGAGGGTGCGAGACTGGATCTGCAGTGTGGGGGAAGACCTCAGTTACGCCTTGTTTCCACAGGGCGAAATTTCGCCTGGGGGCGTGGTCGCCAATATTTCAAGCAGGTTATTGAGCGGGGCAGCCTATGGATCTTATCCGATATGATTGATCACGTCGCCGGCCAGCCTACCGTGCCAGCCTGGCTGGCCATCATAAGTTGTCCCGCAAGCTATCCTACATCTAACAGCAGCATTGCACAGAACTGATTCCAAATTGCGTATTGCAGTGGCTACATGGGCTAAATACTATCGTTGTGTTGCCTAGATGATATTTAAGTGTTGTAATATTGTTCTACACATGCAAGAAGTGTACTAGTACAAGCTTGTGACTGTATATGTTAGCTAGCTTGTTAATAGATAGCTAGTCGTAAGCTAACTTTGCTAGCTTAAAACTTAGAGTGATTAAATGGTAATCTAGAGTACTCTGCTTGTCTTAAGTCAGTTCGTGTTACATTTAAACAACAATCCGTGATGGCAACATCACTTTTGGTCACCCAGAGACTTTAAATCATATAAATACTTTAACGTTAGAGGTTCCACAAGTGTCCGCCATGTTGGTCTGATTTTTTTGTAACTCCCGCCTCTTAAGCAAACGTACTAAACACATAACACGCTGATCTAATTGGTCATAACATCATTCTCATTTAAATAAAGTTCAGGTTTTGCCAACTGCATTTTGCCCCCCTTGGCGAATTCGCCTGCCTTCACCCTCAAAGGCGAAATTTCGCCTCCATTCAAAGTCAACGAGAGCGAAGCAAAATTTCGCCGTGTGGAAACGGCCCGTTATACCAGCAAACATACAGTAGAGGTGCATCTCAGTTAATTAAAATATTGAGGAAAAGTTCATTTATTTCAATGCAACATGAAATGCAAAAGCAGGCCTAAACAAGTACCGAGGGCATATAACCATAAAACATACTTTGTAGAAGCCTGACACTTCTGTTATAAAATCTTTTTTTACATTCATTTATTTATTGATACAAAAATAAATAATATATAAATAAATAAAATTCAAATTTTATAACACACTGAACTTTGGGTTTTCATTAGCTGTAAGCTATAATCATTAAATTAAAGCAAAGCAAAGGCTTGAAATGTTCCTTTTGTACTTAAATAATAAACGTTTCATTTGAATTAATGAAGCAAATAACTTTTTCCATGTTTTTTTCAATTCAGACGGTTCCGTGCAATCCAATTAAGAAAAAAGTAAACAGGATTTTGAGTGTGACAGAATTTTTCAAATTACAATCCAAGACCTTTTAGTGTGTTTCATCTTTCCTGAGGTCTAAGCTTTAGATGACAAGATAATGTCACAACCTCTAAAAACAAAGAGAAAATGAAGTTTCCATTTACGAATTGGAGTTGGTTGTCTTGCCCTGAGATTTTTTAATGGGTGGCCTAGAATTTCTTTCCTTCCGGATTCAGCGCTCAAAATCGAGCTCTAGTTGCACCATTTGATGATGGTGAGGGAATAATATGATGAACACCCATTCAGTGCTTGACAACAGCATCCTCCCCTTACATTCCCATCCTTCAGTACATGTCAAATGCATGTGCCACTCTCCTACAAGTTGTGGAACATAGACATTGGCTTAAATTTGAGCCCCTTCCAGGAATAAATTAAACTCCTTGACCTCTGCTTCTTATTTAAGTTTTTAAATATATATATTGCCATTTTCCCTTTATTTCAGATAGGATAGTGAAGATGGAGACAGGAAATAGGTGAGGAAAGACATATGGGGTCAGGTCAGGAAATGCCCACTGGCTGGATTCGAACAGTGGTCGCTTGCCCATCTATGATATAGGTGCTCTAACAACTGCTCCACAGCACTCGCCTTCTTTAAATTTTAGTGTTGACCTGCCACCTACTTCTGTAATGCTGCCAACAGCCCACACGTGGTTGTCCTTCAGCATGACCATGCTGCTCAGGTCGTAGCGGTGTGTAGACACACCTCCCACCAGCATGCTGTACTTCTCCACCAGCCGGAAGCCTGGCGTGGTTTTGCGGGTGCCCGCCACCTGCCCGTGCCACCCAGCTGCCTGGGCCAGGCTCCGCAGCTGAGCACTGCGCGTGGCAATGCCAGAGGCCCGTGCCAGGCAGTTCAGCGCCGGTCGCTCTCCCAGCAAGACACACCTGGCCGGGCCAGTCACTATCGCCGCAAGGGTCACTGAGTCTGGACCTGACAGCATAAGAGATACATCAGCCAGACAGACAATAGAATGTGACAAGATGGCTGTAGAGTCCATTTGGGAAAGTCACCAAAACATGTGACCTAAATCATTTTGATTCTGTTTCCGTTTATTAAACCACTTGAAAACCTTTTTTAACGTTTCTTTTAGATTTTAAACCCTGCTTAACTTGCCAAGGTTAGTAATCAGTAAGGAGTCAGAAATGTAATTAATTAGTGCACTATAAGTAAGTAAGTAAAGTAATTAAAACTCAGTCACATAAAGACAGTCACAAAGTGCTTCACAGTGTCAGAATTGTTACAAAACTAAGAACACAGTAAAATACAGTCAAAGAAAAGAAAATATAAGCAAAGGCTAGTTTAAAAAGGTGGGTCTTTAGCTGCCTATAGAGATGGCAAACCTGAGATTAACAATTTAGCGGCAGCTGTCTAAAATGCACGATCACCAAGTTTTTATAGGAAGGTGCGTGCATGGGACAGACAGGTGCTTGGCCATGCAGTGTTCTATATGTTATAGTGAGGATCTTAAACTGGATCCTGTCAGGGAGCCAGTGGAGGGAGCTGAGAATGGGAGTAATGTAGGAGTATATGCTTGACCTGATGAGTAGCCCAGCAGCAGCATTTTGAGTGGACTGTAAGCGAGACAGGACAGATTGTTAAGGAAAAGAGCGTTACAATAGTCAATGCGGTAAGAGATGAAAGCATAAAGAGGCATCTCTAACTCTGTGTAAGACACAATAGGCCTCAGTTTGCTAATGTTGTGCAAATGAAAAAAAAACGTTTTGCTTAACTGTTTGATATGTGTCTCAAAAGACAAGGGCTTATTGAAAATCACCCCTAGGTTTCTCAAATTAGACTGGACAGAGGGTGAATAGGGCCCAATATTCTGTCTAATCTCTGGTGTAACATTATCAGGAGCAAAGATTAGTACCTCTGTCTTGTCAGCACTTAGCAGCAAAAAATGTTTTGCCATACACTCCTTGATGCCGTCTAGGCAGGCTAGGAGCCTACAGAGCCTCAATGACTCATTGGGTTTGAAGTTAAAATTAGGCTGTAAATCTAGCATACATATGGTAGGTGATGTTAAAACTATTTATGATGTGTTACAGCGGTAACATATATAGTACAAACAGAAGACGGTCCAGAACTGACCCCTGAGGGACACCACAAGAGAGAGGAGATACAGTAACTAGAGGAGACGGAAACACTCCCACCAGTGAGATAAGAGTTAAACCGGACTAGTGCAATCCCTGAAATGCCCAACGAAACGTGTAGCCTCTTAATAAAGATGTAATGGGTAACCGTGTCACAGAGCTCAGGTCAAGGAGCACAAGTAGTGAGCAATTACCTGCGTCTGCAGCCATTTTAATGTCATTAAATAAATGTAATTTAATAACTAATAGTCTATACTAATAAACTGTAATAAATATTAATAAAATAAATAATCTACAGTGGAAGTTGGTTGGTTTTATATTTCATTCTCAGGTAGACATCTCACCCAACATCTGGCCCTCTGCATGGGTCCATTCCACAGCGCATCCAACCTCTTTAAAGACTGCATTAAAAAATGGGCAGCCCGCCAGCACAGTGCCCGGTGATTTGCACAACAAGCGGGCCTTCACTTCGCGTGACCCTACGCACAATCCCGCCAGGTCGAAGTTCGGTGTATCTTCCAACAGCCATTCTTGCGCGAGTCGACTCAGTGTAGGTGGAGGTATCGTCTGAGAAAAGTCACGTGCTTTCAACATGGTCGAAGAGAGGGGCTGGAGTCTTGAAAACAACTCTCTATGAATAAAATAACATTGATCACGCCAGATAGGCCTACGTGTAAACAAAAACAACGGGTTCTTCTGTTATCACATCAATGTAATACACCGATAAAAGTAATTGCCACTGGCAAGTATAGTCTGAATAATTTGTCTGACAAATGTAATCTGTTCCTGGTATTGTTTGGGTTTAGGTAGGTATATTCATGTTAAAGGCTATACAAACATTTAAACGAGGCAATCCACGAACACAATTACAATGCAGGGAACATGCAACATATGTTTGGCTAACTCGTTAATTAGTCCATACTCACAGTTGTCTAAATTTGCTCGTCTTACTTCTTGCAGCTTATTGACAAGGAATGTGTGTCTATGTGCTACTTTGGACCTGTTCGTTCAATACTTTTATCTTTCAAAATAAAAGTAGGTCTGACGCGAAAGGTGTTAGTTAAAATTAGTTCTCACCACCATAGGTTCTGACTGTAGGAGATGAACAAATCAGCAGTTTAAATACATTTTATGGCTAGGTCGGCTGAGGGCTTTCAGGTGTGACATAACACCGGATGTACCACATTTTATGGTAGAGATTTCACACCATGGCCTACAACAAACTGCTATTTAAATTAATTTAGGCTATATTGTGAAATAAATATAAAACTGATAAAACAAGTTTGGGCGCTCTTCCTTCGCATGCCAGTATTATGTATCTAATTCACACCTGTGTTCAGGCTGGGATAAAAAGGAGAACGCTAGAGGGCGGCACTTCACTTCGCTTCAGTTTTTTCAAACAAGTTTCCCTGCGGAAACAGTGTGCGTCACTTCCGTCGCGTACTTAAGCACCGGGCGCTTTTGCTAACAGCGTGAGTTATCCTTGCGAGTAGTTGTTTACATGCCCAGAAGACTTTTAAGTGCAGTCGGCTAATTTGAACAATTTGGCGGTTTCAAACATGGCGAACAAACTCGATATGTCTTTGGATGACATTATCAAACAAAATAAACAAAAAGGTGGCGGAAGACCTCGCCGAGGAGGTGGCAGCCGTGATGGCCCTAGAAGCGAATCGGGTCCAACGAGACAAAGTCGACCAAATTTCAACCGGAGCAGAGAGAGACCTGCTCCATACTCCCGGGTAGGAAGAGACTGATAAATCCTGACATGAAGAGTGACCCTGGAAACAGGACACATCAGCTGTTTTGGCTGAAGACTTGGCGCATAACTCTGTTCAGCTATTCGCGCAGCTAATCAGCTAACGACGCTAATGCTAGTTTATGAAGCAAGTTAGCTTGCTATCTAAGTTCACCATGATGTTGGGCATCAGCGACTAGCCAACTTATCGTCGTCGATGGGTCTATGAATTCTTCACGAAGTTTGCTAGTCACAAGTAACCGACACGCTTTAGCCCTGAAAAAGAAAAATCTTTTTTCCGTCACGTTCGGGGCGCACCTATGGTGTAATACTATCCGAAGACTCAAAAAGTTGCAACGTGAAGTCGTTGCAGGTATGGTGGCCCACTCAAGCCCATGACCGCGACTCTGAAATTGAATTGTTTGTAGTGGAGGATCAACCCCTTTGGACTTTTCTCGGTCATGGTGAAGTCTTTTCCCGCCATTCCAGCTGTTTGTCCGGGCCTAATATCGGGCATTAGCATCTTTCTGTCGACAACCCCTTGACTACGTACATATCGGACAGCAAAATACAAAAACTTTACTTAAATGGATGTTTTTGGCCCATTCCTCTATAAGTATTGGCCACATTAGGAGTGCACGCCTGCGAGGAACATGCTATTGAATTGAATACCAAATTTAGTGTTGGGAATTGTGAAATACACCAACTTTGGCTTCCTTAACGTTCTGCGGCCAGGAAGTATGTGCCCCCTTGGGAGTGCAGTGGGGCAGTCCAGCATCCCAGTTGTAAGAGTCAGTGAAGAGCTGAATCTCTCAGTACACTCTTCATCCAGATCAGCATTTATTTGATATTTTTCTTAAATAGAAAGGCAGTGCTGTGAAATGGTCTGAAAGTGTAAACAAATTTGGTTCTTTAATACGTGTGTAAACAGTATTTCACACATCAGTCTGGTTGCACTGAATGTTGGGTTTGTGTCATTGCTGGATAGGTTTAGGTTAGGTGGTTTAATAGAAGTGTTTTGCACAATATGTTGTAAGATTGTATTTTTCCCCCCACAGCCAAGAGAACTACCAGACAAATGGCAACATGACATGTTTGATGATGGATTCGGAAGTGGCAAAGCTCAGAAGCAAGACTACAGCCCAGTTGTTGGTTTGGAGACCAGTGGGAAATTGCTGGTCTCCAATCTGGACTTTGGGGTGTCGGACACAGACATAAAGGTACCCAAAAATTGCATTGCATGTGTTAAAGTACCTATATATGAATGATTGTTTGATGGCCAAGCAGTAGTCCCAAAGCACAGTTTGCTGAAATGGTGTTGCGTTTGGCAAGTAATAGGGCATGACTTGCAGGCCCTACACATTAGCCCCGTTTACATGGACACAAAATTTCACTTTTAATCTCTTTATTTACAGAAACCGATTAAAAACGTCCCATATATACAGTCAAATAATCGGATTCAAATGAAACCGTTTCAATTTTCAAACCGATTAAAATAGGTGGTTTACACCTTTCTTGTAACGCGAATCTCTTTATTTGAGGCTCATATAAACAGTTCGGTAGAATTCTAATAATCTGATTAAATTCAATCGGATTCAAAAAAGGTGTCCATATAAACGGGGCTACTGTTTCCAGTAAAAAGCCATCAGCTATTGGCTGCATTATTTGCAGCGACATAGTGTGTTGTCAACAGTGTGAAATCCTCAGACAAAAATATCTTTACCCCTTTCTCTATCCTCTAGGAGTTGTTCAGGGAGTTTGGCAATTTGACAAAAGCAGCAGTGCACTATGACCGATCGGGCCGGAGCCTTGGGACAGCAGATGTCCACTTTGAGAAGAAAGCTGACGCACTCAAAGCTATGAAGCAGTACAATGGCGTCCCCCTTGATGGTGAGTAAGTCTGCTGAAATTGTATTGCTTGAGCGTTGCATCAGTGCACGACCTCCCCTTTTTTCCTGTGGTGGTGAGGTAAATTGTGTAAATGATGTATGGGGACTTGACACTTTCGGTATGGTTTCAGGTCGTACCATGGAGATACAGCTGGTGACAGGACGCGTCACTTCAAGCCAGAGGTAATGTGATAACACATGAATTGGTGAACTGGTTTATACAGGAAAAACCCTGTCTTCAAACATCTGGCTGCATATTTGGTTCAACTCTTTTTTTGAAACAGCCGATTCCAATGAGCACACAGATAATCTGACAGGTAAATTAGCTAATTAGTGTAACCACCAGTGTTTACTACACAAACCGAAGGAATACAAGACAGGCCTTTTACTTGAAGTTGGGACCTCCACCTTTTTCGAGAGCATAGTCTTTACTCACCAGCAGGGTTATAGCTTTTTGGTTCCATTTTGAGCAGATTAACAACACTTCCTGTGCATCCCATAATGTTTTTCTTAATCATGGTTAATCCTGAATGTTGAAAAGATCCCACCTGCAATTGCTGTCACACACATCTGCTTCTAGTGGAGTGAATTCACCATGAGGTCTTTTGTTTCTTCATTTAACCTGAATTGTAGATTTGAAACATGAGTAGATAAAGTGAAACTAACATAGAATAACACAGAATTTTACCGCATAAATGTTGAACTTTGAATGTCATTGGTAATGTCAAGGCATATCTGGGATACGTTTGGACTGTAAGCAGCTGTTCTTATTTATGTCTATTTTAGTTTCTTACAACACTGGGCAGGCTGGTGAAGGCATTTTGAATCATAACCACTTCTTGATGTGTGCTCTCACAGCTCTAACAGAGGAGAACGAGATGAAGACTCAGATTCAGGTGGGCTAAAGAGACGGCTTGGAAATAGAGAGTCCGATTCCGCTGGGTCTTTCAGAAGGAATCGAGTCGGCACAAGAGACTCTGGCTTTGGTGGATCAAGGAGACGTGAGGGTGGCGGCGGCGGCGGCCGCGGTGGCGGTTACAGAGGTAGAGGAGGCCGAGGAGGACGCGGGGGCCGACGCAGCGAGAGCAAACAGCTGACTGCCGAGGAGTTGGATGCACAGCTGGATGCCTACAAAAACAAGGTAGGTTGTACACGTGGTTAGTAAAAGTATCGATTATGCAGTCTGGTTCTAATCCAGTGTGTGGAAGGGGTATTTTAAGGCTTAAAGCCAGTCTGTGTAATTTCTCAAGTTGTCTATTAAATATTTCTCCTATCTAGTGGTGAGGGGAAATACTGCAACCAATTGAATATTATTCTTTAGCTCGCTCCTTTTCTCAGTGCAGTGCTATAGGCCCAACATGGGGACTCAACATGGCGATCTGCATTAGCATAGTCCATACAATATATATATAGAAATAGCGAATACAAAGCCTACCAGAAGACTTTTTTTGATGTAGGTAATGACTAATTAATGATCTAATACCTGTAAATTACAAAAGATACAATTGTTAGACAACTTGAAAAATTACACAGAGGGGCTTTAAACTATTAAAAAATGTTCTCATATGGCCTCATTGTGGCTCGTTGTTATATAAGGATATTCTTAACAAAATTTCACCACAGTTTCACACTGCACACTAATGCAGTACGCTGAAACTGTATGGCACAGTTGTACCCACTCTTGTTTGGCTTTACTGAACCAGGAATGGGTATGTTGTGTATCTTTAGCTCATACAGAAAATGGATGGATGTTAGAATGTGAAAAGTACATATCTAAAGGAGGGAAAATGCAATGCTGCTTTTGTGTCAAACATATATGTCAGTCAGTCAAAACTTTGTCATAGAAGTAGGTACCATGGATTGACAATAATTCCACAATATGCATGTTATACAACCTTGTGTGATGAGTTATGCAAGGTAGTATAACATTAAAGTTTATATTGTTGGGCAGACTACATCCTACATTCTCTACTGTTCCTCTAGTAGACCACCCGGTTTTTACTGAAGCTGGCATGTGCATGTTTGTCACTATTTGTACACCTTAACTCAACAGCAAACCGACTAAGTTATAAGGATATCAGTTAGCCAGTGTCATTGGTAAACGGCAAAGAGACATGTCAACATTTTCTTATTGAATCATTTTTTTATATAGTACTGGGAAAATTATTAGAATGCCATCAAATAGTATTGCAAAATGTCACGATGTGGTTAGTAAGCTTCTAAAGTACAGAGTCTCTTTTTTTTTTTTTAAGGAAATTACATAATGCTGCAAAATGAAATGTTGCAAAATGAAATGTTTTAAACTATTTTGGGGCATTGCAGGCAGGTTTTCCTGGGGTTACGCACTAGAGCTCACATACTTCACTCAAGTCAATGGGTTCAAAACTACATGGACATAGACTTTTCCTTGATGTCACTTTGGTTTGGTCTTTAAAATGAGAAGTGGTTCACTGGAAATTGCCTGATGGATGTATAACTGTGGCAGCTGCAAAGAGGACAGCCACAATACTGATTTCCCATATCACAAATTATTATAGACCTCATATTACTAATAGATTTTCCATTTGGGTATTAACATCAACCTTTCTATAACCAGCAGTTCCATAATTTTAAGCTTTTATTACTGCCACTAACATGACACTAAAATATTAGGGCCAACTTCTCCCTCTAATTAGTGGAGTCACGACAGACACATAACTGAAATATTTGGCTCTTTCTGACTATTTTATAGATTTATAATCTGTTTCTCTTGTGTGAATGCTAGTGATAAAGGCTAAAATTAATGTGTGTTTTCTGGACACCCATGTATCCAGAACATGCACTGAATTGTATGTTTAATCACTGATGTTAAATATACTTATTTGGGTGATCAATAACATTTACTTCATAAATACTTTGAGGTGGAGAAATCCATAATTCCACATAGGATGGTCGAACAGTCACACAAAGTACATCACACTTATCGTCATATAAACATTATAAATGTTTATTGGCATATAAATATCAAAACCAATGTGATTTTTGAAAATGTCAAACGACTTCAAATATTTTTTGTGAAGACTCACTGTGCATAAACCAACCTTCTTGGAACAGCTATTAGACTATCTGTTGTAACTCTGCCTTCTGTAGCATTACAGATTCCATAATTATTCCCCCTTATTTTTTCCATGTCCTCCCTTAAAATTGGTTCTAGGATACCACTCTATAATCTGGTGAGCCCTGTGGTGGTGTCATTGGCCTAACCCAACAAAATATTAATGGAAGACAGAGTCTGATGGAAAAGCCCAGAAACATACCCAAGGAGGAGTTTTGGATGTTGCATTCTCCTACTCAGGATCTGTGGATGGGCAGTGTTGTTGAGCAGTTGTTGGGTTGCAGGCAGTGCATGTTGTAAAGGTGTGACTTTGTAAATGTCTGTTGTAGGGCCCCATGTCCTCCAACTACGCTATCTGATAAAGGAGAATGCTTGCTGGAAAACCCCAGCAAAATGCTCATGATTTTATTTTTGTGGTTACCAGCAGCCTATGCAGTTACATGGTTATATAAATAGCATTTAACAGTTTCTTGTTAAGCAGTGGTATTGACTAAATACAACACTTGGCAAGTCACTGCATTGGTTGGTTTATGGTGTTATCTCCCCACAGATTGTACCTCTTTGCATGGCAAAGCTACTCTGAAGGGCTGACTGACCAGAACAGATTGATGATAAATTCACTGGTGCAAGAAAGTGCACTGCATTTTCGTTCTGTGGATGAAATGGGGAAAGCCAAATTCCAGTACTGAAAAATAATGGTTTGTTATTTCCTGTTTTGCAGATGGATACCAGCTAAGCAGCATCTGAGTCTGAGCACTTGAATCTAGCCATTCCCACCTCCTACCGAGAAATGCCAGTCTCACACCTCAGGATTGACAGTCTAGTTCTTTTTTTTTTTCTCTCCAAATAAATGTCTTTGTTTCTTTGAAAGAAATGGACCTTGCAAGGTTGTGTATATAACAATGTTTTTGGGGAGCTTTTATGCTTTGGTATCATTTTTTTCTTTGTCCTTTGTTATTCTATGCGCTTGAGGACTAAGTGTTTTAAATTCATAGTGGGTTTACCTAATCAATTTTTGTTATCCTGTATTAAACCTACTGTGCCTTTGTACCCTCTGGTTCCTTCTTTTATTTCCTTGCTTCACAAAAACGTACAATATTTAAGGGAATGTGAGATGATTCCTTAGTTGCATCCTAATGGTTTAGGGAAGCTCTTTGATCTGATTTGTCCTGAGTCACAACCTCAGTAATGGTCAAGGCATATGATCTTATTTATTGGTCAAAGCTGTACGTCTAATCCGGTTTACGATTTCTTGTAGTCCCATTATAAGGTGTGCCTGGTTTAAGCCAATCAACCTTTTAAAGCGGATAAACCAAGAGAATTCTCTTGCGAGCTTAGGCTAAATCTTGAGTGACACCAGGACCCGTCTGTAGGATGTAAATGTCTATATATTTTTTAAGTTTTTGTGCAGTTACACGATAACGGTACAGCTCAACAAGTGCGAGCCACTCCTTGAAGGCGCAGATATCTGACATGCCTCCGGGAACTTACGCTGCGTCTTTCCCGGAAGCGTGTAGTGCAGTGCGGGCGTCTCCGCTTTTAGTTCGCCATACTTGCACAAAGCAGCAGTGCACAGACAATTGGTGAAAGCAGCCGAAAACGCATCGGTGAACGATAACGGTAAGAACAGCTGCTATGAATCGAGTATTTACTATGCGGTAAGTATCAATATGCAACGTGACCAAATATTCAGTTAAACTCGTAAACCGGGAAACAAATAGCCTACTGAGGCGTTTTGTCAAAGCACCTACAGGATCTCGGCTTTTCGATGTCGCGAATAACACGACAGTCCGTTTCCACTGATTGTCTACTGGGCTTGGTAGATTTTGGTTGTATGACAAAATGTTTTTCATTATGAAACTTAATAAGGCTACTTCGTCGGCAAATGCACCTGGTTAAGGTTAAGCATCTAATCCAGTGCATCCCTTCCAGATGAACTGGCCATGTACCCTTTTACTCCCAGATACAATGTAGCCAACTGTCTGAAACGGGTGGGTGTCATGTTTCTAATGTAAGCTCATTATCTGAAGTAGCCCTATTATACGGCGGTAGTGTCGACATGAAGATATTTGGAAACGAGACGGCGCCGCCAACTTAAAGCAACTGAGAAATTGACGATTTGCTATTCGTTTAGCCCCACTATTGTCAGCTACATGCAATCTGGGAAAATATCCCTTAAGGCGTAGAAGTGTAGTCATAACTATGACGAATGAGCGTGTGATACCGTTTACCTTTTTTAGGCAATGATTTGTGAAGTATTTGTTGTCACGGCCTATTTATTCCCTTGTTATATTTATTGCCTTGTTACATTTCTACAGAGCTAAGCTGATTACTAACACCGGCTTGCCTGTGCTATGTTATGCAAGTATTTTAACTCGAATGCCTAACTGTCCAGTTCTCTCACAACATCCGACATATTTGTTGATTTGCACCGCATATCCCTAAATTGACAAATGTGGTGTTTTCTTACGGTCTTTTAAAAGAAAATGTTCTTCTCCTGTGGTTTAGGGACAATGTTGACTTGGAGGAGAGAGTCATGAGTGATTCACAAGAGTCAGTTAGTCCTCAGTCATCTCTCTTTGTCCGCCCAGAACCTTAGTCTTGGAACCACTCTGATTTTTGGTAGCTTATAGGCAGAGATCAGTCTTGGTGTAGGCCTACAATCCCAAACGACATCTGTTAATAAATCTGGCTGTGAGAAGCAAAACAAATAAAAACATATTCTGTACAATTCTAAAGGCTTGGCAGAACACATGTAAGACAACAAATGCTTGATCTAAAGACACTATTTTCTCTTATGTTATCTTTAGGGGGTCATCGGTATGGAAAGAGCTACTATTAATGACATTTTGATTATATTTCACCCTGTCCATTCCATTTAAATGTCCTGTACACCTAAACATGATAATAAGAAATTGAGAATTTAAGTCTAGAAGACAGCGTGCTGCGCATGCTGTTCTGTGCAGAATGGGATAATAATCTGTCGCTCCCACACTCAGTTTTAGGAATTTAGCTGCTTGTTTCTACAGGCCTAGGAGAAAAACAGGTATGTGAGCATCTCAACCATGCATGCTATAGGTCTACAGGTCGAAAGGCTTAATGTAGGCTCTCCCAAGTCTGCATGTAACCAACAGCCAAAAAATGGCAGCTTTTAAATAAAATCACCTATTTTCAATATATTGCCTAGAAGGCTCTGAGAAAATAGCCATTGTAATTAAAAGGCTGTATTAGTATGAACAGTTAACAGGCCTTCTACTTTTAAAATATTTTAAAATGTATTATCTAAATTTCCAATCAAAGGAGAAATAAAGTTGTTTCAGCACTTCCTACAGTTCCAGAAGTAAACATTTAGTTGCTTTCTCTACAACGAAAATAGACAGTGGTGGGTATAACCATAGCTATTTTATCTGTGCACTACTTTTAACACATTTTACAAACTTCTTCAAACTGAGCATGTTGAAATGATCACAGTATTAAGTATCCCAGAGGGAGAAGGCAGATGGTTTAAGGCCTGTAGCTTTACCAGTGTCTTTACCAAGGTTTTGTGATTTCACAAAAATGTCGCAAGGATTCTCATATTACTAGGTCTTATCAGAATCTGTGAGTGCCTGAATTTGAATCCTAACCACACCACAAGGCCTCGCAAACAGGATTAGGGGTATGCGTGTGGCTTGGAAGTCTGTCAAGGCAAACATGCTCTTCCTGTCTTTGTGAATGTGTCAAATAATTGTCTACCACAATAAAAAATGTCCAAGAGTGCAACACTCTTAATGGTTGTTGATTCCTCTACCAGATACTGCCAAGAGTGTTATACTTCTGCAAAAATAATATGCAAACCAAACAAGCCCAGTGAACATTACCTTGAACTTGAGTCATTTTATTTATACAGTCATAGTAGTTTTGCTTTTGAAGTCTTGCTCAGGGTGTCACATTGCTTTCTCAGATTGTTAACATTTTGGTTAACAGCCAGTCATTTTTAATACAGCACTCCCCAGGTTACCTAGGTCCTCATCTACGCAGTTTGTGTGTTGCTAAATGCCGAACACAAAAAAAAAATCAGTTTTTTGAACATCATATTTTTCTGGAGGCAGAGTGTTAACACAGGCACTATAGATGATTCTAGGGAAAATGTTTTAATAACATTCTTTTATTATACATCTCTTTCTTTCTGCTTCCTTTCTTTTTGTCATCTGTCTTGTTCATTAACCATTTCCTGTCTATGTCCATTTATCTCTATCTCTGTGTCTGTCCTTTCCTCCATCTCTCGTTTCTTTGTTTTTTTTCTCTCTCTCTTTCTCCTCTTTCTAACTCCTCCTCTCCTCTCATTTTTGCTATGCTACATTTCCTTGGTGTCTTCCCCCAATCCCCAATGTCGCTGCTTCTCCACTGTCCTTCTTTTCTCTCCATTACCATTTTTGTCCTACGTCTCTTGCCATGCTCCATACAGTCATGGCTGAGCAAGAGCCCACCGAGGAGCAGTTGGCAGCCATTGCGGCAGAGAACGCCGAGGGTGACTCAGAGATGGTCAACTACAAGCCCCCCGCCCTCAAGACCCTGCAGGAGATCCATGAGCTGGACAAGGATGATGAGAGCCTGCAGAAGTACAAGAAGGCACTGCTTGGAGATGGCCACGAATCTGCTGGTGTGTGTGTGTGTGTGTGTGTGTGTGTGTGTGTACCTTGCTCAGGGACGGGCATGAACCTGGTGTGTTAGGGCAGGGTATTTCCTGCAACATCATAATATGATGCGTACTGTAATATGGAGGCCATGATGCAATGTTTATCAGCATACATGATTGATTGGTTGATTGGTTTTGAGTAATGGCCATGTGCAAAACCGAATTCTGTCTATTACCTGCTCTAATCAGATATGACAGCCAAGGCAAAGCTTAAAGGATTACTCAACATAACATTGCTTCAATTAAGCCCACTTGTTCATTTTATTTAATTCAATTGACAGTTATTACCTAAATAATGAAGAATGTAGGCTCTTGAAGCTCTGTCTGTCGTATGCCACCATGAGCCCAAACATTGACTTGCGCACTTGTTTTATAAGCGTGTTTTGATGGTGGAGTTACTTCAATTTCACAAGCTGTGTATCAGCATTAGTGTGTAAGTGTGCTGCAGGAATTACTATTTGCACTGCCACTTCATCTGGCTTTCTGTGAGGACTTATGACACTAGTTGTTCATATTTACTGATATATTGTCCATTCAAACAAATGTCTTTCTAACTTAGCACCAGTCCTTTGCCTACATAGATAGGCATATATACAGTAGGTGTCTCCCATCCTATTGTCAACTATTGTATTTGTGATGTCAGGGGTTGTGCGGTTCAATTTGTCATTTAGTTTAAGTGGTGTTTGGCGCTCACTGGTGTTGTGTGTGTCACGGGCTTGTGAAATGACTCACCTACATGTGCATGACCAGTGTCTGTCTCCAGGCAGCAGAGCCGAGCCATTCACAGTATTATGCTTGTGACAGGACAACATGGTACAAAGTTATATTACATAACATTACATCATCACATTACATTAAATTACACCTAGCAGATGCTTTGGTATTTTAATTACAATTTTTGTGTAATGTAAAGGGGTATGTGCAGGTTGAGAATACATGTAGGTGTTGGTAAGGTGGTGAATTAGAGTTGAAAAATGGGTAAAAGAAAAAGGCACTCATTAAGATGTTTAGTGTTCGGGTGATTGCTGAATGCTTCCCTCTGCCTGTGCCTCCAAATCAGTCACAGGTTTTCCCCAAGCTACTTTATGAGATGTTCCAGTTGTGATAGATGACCACATACAGGGGTATGACACTGTATGTGTTTGTGTTTTTATTTTCTTTAGTTGCAGACCCTGCTGTTCCAAATGTGCAAGTGACGCGGTTGACCCTGATGTGTGAGCAGGCTCCAAATCCCCTCACTTTAGACCTGCAAGGTGAGAAGGGCTGAAAAGGGCTCCCCCGATTTACTCCACATAATGTGGCACACCCGTGTTAGACCGGTGTTGGCCCGATAATGGGAAGGTGGCTATTGAACACATACATCCCTTAGCAATGTCCCCATCCCTCTACATTAAACACATACATCCCTTAGCTGTGGTTCCCATTTACTCCACATGGAACTATGGCCTTAAACAATGTATTTTTGTAAATTTCATTATTTTCAACTGAGGCAACATCCCTGTCATCATGGGAAATGTTTCAAAGCTTTCTTTTGTGCTCTGTTTTAACAGGAGATCTGGAGGCATTTAAGAAGCAGAGCTTTGTGTTAAAAGAAGGTGTCGAGTATAGAATTAAGATCAGCTTCAAGGTAAACTGTCTCTAAAAACACGGTGTTCCCTATCACTGCTATCTGAGTTCTGCTAATGAATTGCAATGATTAATCATTTTTCTCACATAAAGAGTTGCCTGCAAATGCTGTAGTTATCGTTTCATGTTTTCCATAACAGCCTTTATGCAAACTTTCACACGAGAACTGACAAGAGAAAGCATCTGTCTGTTTGGCCTGAAGTTTGTTAATGAATGCTGTTGCCTGGACTACATGCTTTTGCCACACTGCCACAGCTCACTTCAGCATTTTTGCATCACAGGTGAACCGGGAGATCGTGTCTGGCCTGAAGTTCATCCAGCAGACCTACAGGAAGGGTGTGCGAAGTAAGTGCTCATCCTTTTTGAGTCTCCCCCGGTAGATATTTTAAACCAAAATTCAGATTAAAATTCAAATTTCACATACAACTATACAAAGCACAATGTGTAGTTAAACACTTGGTCCACTGACTCCAAAGAAAAAGAGTTAAATAAATAATAAATAAATACATAAATAAATAAATAAATACATACATACATACATACATACATACATACATACATACATACATACATAAATAAAAAGTACATACATATGTTTATGATGTATACAAGAATGTTCTTATGTTTTGTGGTCCTCATTTAAAGTGCAGATAGATTGAGGATAGAAACGTTTTCTCAATCTTTCAGTTGTGTTTTATTAGGCATGGGTAATGTTTCCCACATCTGAGGTGTGCATTACTGGGCTAGTGCTGTGCTGTACTGCGAACATGAGGTTTTCTCCCTTCCCTGCTTCAGAGTGATTTACTTAGTCATAGAAAGGCTCTGATGACAACTGACAGGGTTAGTGTTTGCTAAATAATGGCACTATTCATCATGAGTTGCATAATACCAAATGTTTTAAATCTTACCACGGGGCAGCCATCTTGGCAGTGCCTGCAGCCAGCTTAACTGGTCAAACTAGATGTGGTTTCTTCTCAAATAAATGACGAGAGACTCATATATTCAAACAGAATGGTGAAGCAGATCTTAAAAGTACATACCTGGAATCACTGTATAAATATGAAAGATTCAATGTATAAATAGTTGTAAAAATAGAGCTCATTCAACTTAATTTTACCTGTTGATATGCTTACTGTGCTGAGTAGTATTGCTGCATGATGTTGTTACGTAATGTTGGAAATAAACAGTGAGTTAGACAGAAAGGCCATTTATGTCTTTTCTGAGAATATTATTGGCTGTAGTAATATATGGCAGGACCTTCAGTTACATGTCTACCATCTTTGGCGTTATAGGCTCCTCCATCCATTTAGCACTGAGTGTAATCAGAGCGTAATCTCCTCTACAATGTCTTTATGATATAAAAGCTTTTCAAATATGCCTACTTGGCTTCATCTAATATGAGCTCTCTATAATATAATATAATACAATATAATATACAATATAATATTTAATAGACAAATGACTGTGTCTTTAAGATCTCCTCAACTTGACTTGTGTCTTGACTTGTTTTTCTTTTACTGCATGTTTTTTTTTTGGATCTGACACAATCCTCCATGTCGTTCTTCATCTGAAAAAAATGGGAACACTATTCTCTTTTCCTTTGTGAGTGATGATGGTTTAGGCAATACATGGGGATTTTAAAAAGTGCTGCTTAGAACCAAGTTAAGATATTTACAAAATTTTAAAATATTAAGTTCTTGTGCTCTTTAAGTAACGTGTTCATGAATCTTAAAAATAAGAATCCAGGAAATATAGTGCAAGTTACACCAAGGGGAAATAATCCACACAGCATGTGCACAGCAATAATCTGCCCCTTCCTCCCTCCCCCCCTCTAGTTGATAAGTCTGACTACATGGTGGGGAGCTATGGCCCACGGCCCGCCGAGTATGACTTCTTGACCCCGCTGGAGGAGGCCCCTAAGGGCATTCTGGCCCGCGGCGCCTACAACATCAAGTCCAAGTTCACCGATGACGACAAGCACGACCACCTTTCGTGGGAGTGGAACCTCGACATAAAGAAAGACTGGACAGACTGAGCTGCCTTGTTGCACCCCCATCCCCCTTCCTTTTCTCTCTCATTTGTTCTTCCCTTCATTTTCTCATCTCATTTCATTCCTTTAATCTTTGTTTTTGTTTCTGCATCTCAAAGGTCTCACACTCTTTGTCTCCCCCTTATACCCTCATTAGCCTTACCCTCACCCAGCCCCACGCCACCCCTCCGTCCAGTGGTCCACATACAGTGATCCACAATCCCCCACCAGACCCCGTGCCCGCCACTCAACAGACCACTACATCAACCGTCTGTTCTGTTTTCTCCTCTAACCCCCCGCCCCCCCACCCCCACATGTATTGCGCCTTCCTCTTTCACCAATTAATTAGACCACTAGATCAACTGAGGATGTCTGTGTGGCTTACTAACCAGACCACCACATGCTAAATCAACTTTGCTGTATGGCCAACTAATCACGTCACTACTTGTCTTGAGCCATCACCAGTTAAACCAGACCACTACCACTACTCGCCACCCTCAATCAGTCACACTAACAACCTTTGTCTTCCACCAGTTTAGTAAGAGATTTAAGCAAGGGAGAAACTCTGCTCCATCCTTCCTTCCCTTTCTCCCTTCTTCCCTCTATAGTCACCCACGCACACAGATACACTTTTTTTTAAATAGAGCAAGTTGAGCACTGTAAGTTAATTGCTGAAGGCATGAGAGGTCTAACCGAAGTCAGTCAATCTAATGGCTTATGGCCCTGTTCCCTCCCACCGATCCTCCTTGCTCTCCTTTTAGCACTCTTCCTGTCCTACTTTCCACTTGTTTCTCTCTTTTTTTCTTATGATTTCTTTCTTTCACCAAGTTCTGCCTTGTGAAATGCCTCCTGGAAAAAAAAAATAGAAAAGTGCTGTTCTGTTTTTAGCTGCTTCTTGGCAGCTCAGATACAATCAACCATGAGAACCTCTTCACGCGGAGAGGCACAGTTTTAAAGTGATTAATGCAAGAGGACACGCCAAGAGGTTCAGGCCCGACTGTAGCGGTGAAGGCAGTAGCAGATAACGAAGCCGCTTCTGCCACACGGTGACAGGGTCAAACCTACACACGACACGCGCACATGCACAGACACAAAAAAATCAAACACTCAGTGAATGTTGTTGTCGACGATATAGCCTCTTTGTGATGTTGTAAGCTGATCCAGCTTCACAGCAGCAGAGTCAGTGCGCTGCTTGTTTTATCGCAGCAACACTACACCAAATGTCTGAATGTCAGCGGAGGTAAATTTGCACCTTTGTCCGCGTCGTCCTCTTAAGCATGCAAACGATGACTGAACAAATATGACTGAAAACGAGTTATTAGCATTCTCAGTCACACACTGGATCTCTAGCATAAGGTAGCAAAAAAGAGAGAAAACAAAGATGGCAAATCCGCCCTTGCCTTACTGGAAAAAACAATGGTAATGGAGACTGACATAGGTAAAGATTGAAGTCACTTGTAAATAATTGTTCACGTTCTAGGCTCTTATTACATTAACAACTCGTGTCATGAAAGCACATCGCTCTCTGCTTGCTACTAGCAGATAGAAGGACCAGTCGTTTAGTGTATATCTGTGCCAACAAGATTGGGGCCCTTCAAAGATTTAAGCACTCCTTCCAAGACATACAAAAGTGACTTAATCCTAACTGGTTGATAATGAATGTTTTTCTTTGTTTTTGCGCTTGTAACCATTAAATGAATGAATACATCTAAATTTGAAGAAAAAAAAATTACAAAAAAGATAATATAATTATTTCATAATTTATAGCATGGGTTACTCAGTCATCCAGGCTTTGCCTCAGAACTTCTAGTCATGCTCCGGAGCACCTCAAAACATTTGTGCTAATACAAACAAAAGCGTTGTGTGAATGTATCGCAGGCAATGCAATGAGCTGTTTTTAGCAAATGTTTCATAAGTGGCTTATTTAAGTGGACTATTGGGGAAACTACCACATAAAAAGAACACAAAAAAACACTAGGACCACATATCCACTACCCTCTTAAGCCCAGAAGTATTCTCCCAAGCACAAGAAGCCCTAGTGAACAAACACAAAGGTAATATGTAGATACAAAGGATAAGAACATGACAGGGATCAACACTATGTTGCCCCTCTGCTCCCCTGACCTGTAGCCCACCAATAACCTAATGACAGGCCTTAAATGGACCACGTTGGTCTCCTTGATATCAAAACACTAATGTTAAAGTAACCTTAAACTAACTGTCTCATTACTGTTTTGTTTGCCTTAATCAACATTTATATCTAAACACAGCTAGAAAGAACGCTGCATCCATTCCTTCCCTAAAGTCACTGCACACTGAGACCCTTCCAAATGTCAGAGGTCATGGATGCCCAGTAGCATTACTGGGTTTGACCCCCACCCAAATGGCAAAATGCTGTCACTGTCTATGGCCTTTCCATTCTAGAGCAGCAGTTTAGATAAAAATGGTGTGTTAAGGGGAAGTCAGTGGTAAAGCGAGCCAAATCAGAGTTAAATCTCGAGTGCGCTGCTCATAACCCTTCTGTAGTTATTTTCCAAAAACCATATCCCCACCCAGAAGCAGTAATACAAGAGAGATTTGTGTTGGTAGTGAATATATACGTGAACAGGATGATGATGTGGTGACAGTTTTGGCTTCTGTGTGGGTGCTTTCTGTGTAAGGGCCATGTGGAAATGATAGTAGCCACGGAGATGACTGTAAGTTTGTTTATGACTGTATCAAGTGTTTCTCGTCCGGTGTACACTCCTCTGCTGCCTCATACATTCCTTTACATAGTGCCCTTTTTTTGTAAGAATGATCAACAGGTTGGCATGCAAGTTGCGGTTGTATGAATGTTCTACCATCATTTGTGATCGCTCTTCCTGGTCAATAAATATTTTTGTTTGACTGCTGAGCTTTCTGTTATATTTTTTGTCAAACATAAAAAGCCGTTATCCATCTGCCAAGACATGACTATTAGCCTACCCATAATCTGTATGAGTTTGTGTTTTATTTAATAATTGGAAATGTATTGGGGAATTATTGATGATTTTTTAAAATTGAAAATATGTTTATAGCATAGCAATACATAACATTAAGTATATATATAGTTAGCATATAGTTTTCTATTTTCGCCATATAAAAATGTAACAAATAAAAATGACCGACATTGCCTTCAGAAATCAGGCAAACAAACATACCTGATTTCTGAGGGCAATGCCAGTATTTTTTTTATTAGTACCTGAAACCTAAACTGAAGTTGCGCTACAGCGACCTCCAAAGGAATTCAATCGAATTACGCCTGCTAAGGCAGTGATCCAGAGACCATACAGTGAATCGACTGCACGCAGACCTCGCATCCTGTCCTCTGAGAACACGTCCACACTGGACTCCGCAGAAGTGGAAGTTTAATCAACTGGCAGTCTACCAATTACGCAGCAAAATTGCAGTCATTATTTAAAAAAAAAAAAAAAAGCACAGATGCAAGTTAATAAAAAGGTAGGCCAAGAGATTCTTCTTCTTCTTCTTCTTCTTCTTCTTCTTCTTCTTCTTCTTCTTCTTCTTCTTCTTCTTCTTCTTCTTCTTCTTCTTCTTCTTCTTCTTCTTATTATTATTATTATTATTATTATTATCCATATTAAATAGAGCCCTCACTAAAGTGTTGGTAATGTTATGTTAATCAGCAAAAGCCTGCAAATGTCAAATCATGATTTAAAAACCCGATCACGTTAAAAAACAACACAACACATTCAGAGCTTAAGTTCTGTTTGAAAGATGTCTTGCGTGTTTTTGTAATATCCTATTTATTGCTGTATGCTAACATATGTAGAGCCTAGCAAACGTCCTGTAGCCTTGTTAAGTTGCAAGCGAAATGGAAAAAAAGCAAATAGGCTAAGGATTAGTCGCACAATTCCCTATGGCTTTATGGAAATGTTTCATGTACTCGATTGAATACATTTCCATACTTTTTGCTCTTTAAGCTACCAAAATTCCGGCGACCATTTTTCAAGTTCTTGTCTATTTTGCAGGTCTTCCTGAGACAGCTGGTCAGAATTTGGTCGGGAGTGCTGTCTTCTCTCTTTTGTGTTACATGTGGGTGTTTCACCGACATTTTACAATGTTTTTATTCTAACAAAGGGACTTCTTAATTTGGAATGTCAATTTGACTTAAGATCCCTATAGACCCTAAGCTCCCTATGGAATTACATTACAGATAGGCTATTCTTCCTATATTGTAGTCATACTGTAGGCCTATATCATATTATAAAAGTAAAGCCTCAGTTACTATCTATTTGCATTATCTAGTAATATCATAATTTGATATTTTCTGGTTTTCTCACAAATAAGACTCTGTCTGGTATTCCTTGTAATTTTTGTATTGATTACTTCGGAGTATGTGAGAAATGGTGTCACCCATAACACAAGCTGAGACATTACAGTACAGTGCAGGGAAAAAAACACCATCCATATATTCTAGCATCTAACAGGTGGAAGTAAATCTCTTGTGAGTCTTGTAAAGCACAGATTAACTCAGAGCTTGTAGCGTGTCCACTGTTCAATCCCAAACAATGCACCTAAATGGAAGATATTCTCATTCAGTTTGTTACCAGGTGATATCCCACAAGCACCGCCTCAGTATCTTATAGATTCCTATATGATGTATATCCACTTGATGTTTATCCATGTGCAGATATAAATTCTTTACTGATGGGATTACAATATTCAAAGGTGATAAGTTGATGTACCTCAGCTATACAGGCTATACATGGGTTCAGTCAGAGTAATGTTATTGTTCTTAGAATCAGTGTGCACTGATGTGTAGCCTCCACAACAAAGGTTGTCAAAATAATTATTATAAAAATAATCAGATTCAATTTTATTTTTTGTATAACAGAAGACCATGTGAGATTTAATTCTATGTATCAAGTGGTGCAAAGCTCCTCTTGCATCTTGAAAGAAGCGGCATTCGTGGTATATTTTTTAGTTTTTACATTTTCACCAAGTGACAGCTTGGGATGAGTGGACCCAGATGTTCCCCTTTAGGGCTGTCTTCCAAAATGTTAATAATATTGAACCACAGGCTGGGGGATTTACTGTGATACTGTGATCTTGTTTCACCACATCTGTCCCTGCTGGAATCCTTCTGCTTAAAGTGCTGTCACGCTTAGGTCACATGTGCAAGGAAACAGCATATTACAGAGGACTTAATGGATTTTGGTTAGCAGAGATGGGAAACCTTGATTTAGAAGCTACAGTCCATGACAACATATTCCAAATCATGTAGTTCTACCTGTAGGTAATACTGATGAGTTTTACTAACTGACTCTAAAACCTGGTTTAAGAGTTGTGCTAATTGGAATCACCTGATTTAGTCAATGGCTAGAACAAATATGTGTCAGCTTCTAAAGCCAGGTCAGAGATGTTCTAAAGCCAGAATGCTTGTGTTGGTTTGCTTTCCCATGATGATCATCTTTAATTTTATTTTCTTTAGGAGTAGTCCAAAGCACTGAGCCTGGAAGTCTTGTGTTGGTCATTCCTCCACACATACATTAGAGCAGCTTTTATGGTGGCGTGAGACAATTACAGCGCAATGGGAGCTGTGCGAATCAACAGGTGAGATGGGGTGCGTAATCGAGTCTACGGGCATTATCTTTCTTCTCAAAACTTTTACCAGGACTGGCAGTGTTCCAAGGTTAAGGGTTGTACTACGTTCAGGGGGAAAGGTTGGGAGAAACCCTTTTAATAAAAGATAGGTTAACTTGGTGAAGCGAAAGCAAGCCTCATCCTCAGAGATAAATTGACTCAGAAGTCTCTTTCACTTTCCATCAAACATGTATATTAAATCAGTAATCTTTCCACTGTTATTGCTTAGAACTAAAAAAGTAAATAAAACTGGTCAGTGTATGGATGGCATGGTTTAACTTGCACTATTTTTGATTTTAGTTAAAAAAAAGGCCACAGTGGAGAAATGCTTTAGATTATCATCTTGTATGAGTGTGCCTTTGTTGGCAACTTCTCTAACTAATGATGTAAATGCCCTTTGGCCTCACTGTTTGAAGCTACAGCATTGTGGCATCAGATGATGATATTGTCAGGATGTCCCGGCTACATAACGGCATGGTGACTGGCAGGCGAGGTGAAAACAGTCCTGGTAGCAGCCTGTCGCCCACTCACCAGAGACTCAAACCCATATCCAATGGTGTCACCGCTCCTGCTATGGGCAACCCTGGCCCGAGGAACCGCTTTGTCAAGAAGAACGGCCAGTGCAATGTGGTCTTCACCAACATGGAGGACAAGCCTCGCCGCTACCTGGCCGACATCTTTACCACCTGCGTGGATGTGCGCTGGAGATGCCTGCTCTTCATCTTCACAGTCACCTCACTCCTATCCTGGCTGCTCTTCGGCCTGCTCTTCTGGTGCCTGGCACTTTCCCACGGAGACACTGACCCGCCAGAAGAGCTCCTGCAACTGAAGCGCTGGCAGCCGTGCATCCTGCATGTGCACAGCTTCGTGGGTGCCTTCCTCTTCTCCATGGAGACACAAACCACCATCGGTTACGGCTACCGCTGTGTGACGGAGGAGTGCCCAGCGGTCGTGGTGGCAGTGGTGGCCCAGTGCATCTTGGGCTGTGTGCTGGACACGCTCATGGTGGGTACCATCATGGCCAAGATGGTGCGGCCCAAGAAGCGGGCGCAGACGCTGCTCTTCTCGCACCATGCCGTGGTGGCTCTGCGTGATGGTAAGCTGTGCCTCATGTGGCGTATGGGCAACATGCGCAAGAGTCACATTGTGGAGGCACACGTGCGTGCCCAGCTCCTCCGGCCCTACACCACCTCGGAGGGAGAGTACCTGCCCCTGGAGCAGGTAAGAAATTTCAGCACACACCAGCAGTATACCCTACCTTAAGACCAATTTATAGTCCAAGAGACAAGTGTTGCTTGACAGAAAAAAAAGTTGTCAACAAATGTTGCAGCTTTCATAGTTTTGTCTAGAGGCTTTCATAGATTTGTGCTGGCACAAAAATCCATTATAAATTCAAACACTTGGGAATGGGAGCTTGGCCAGACTGACTTTGCAAGCGAAATTCAAATGCAGCGGCACAGGAAATATGGGCGTCCCCAGGCTAATGTTGCGCATAATCAAAGCAACACTCCAGAACTAAAGATCGACCAATATGGGTTTTTTCACAACCAATGCTGATATTTTATGATTCACGGTCAGCCAATGGCCAATGTAAGCTGCCAATTTTTGGAGGCCAATACTATTTCATCTAATTATGCCATCAGTTAATGGGGAATGGGACCATCCTTGGTACAGGACTAACAAAATAATATGTAGAGCTGAAGTTGTCCTTGCCCTTTTAAAGAAAAGGTGTCATTGCCACTTAAAGAAACACTTCTGCCTTGCTTTGTGCTCACATATGTGCATCTCTATAAATCTGCTTAATATTATGCAATTATTGGTCGATGCCAATATGTTTTAAAATGCTAAATATCAGTGTTGGTCTATATCTATCCAGAACACAGAATTTTTAGTTGCGGTCCTCTTTTATGTCATATTCTTCAGAGTTACACTTGTTGACTGTACTAAAAACTGGCTTTAAAGGTGATGATGCACAGGGTAACTTCAAAATAACATCACTGAATCCAGACTGTTTCCCATGCTTCTTTACTGAAAAAAACCTGACTGCTCCATCAACCAAGACAAACATCCATCCTTCATCGTTCTTCTCCTTACAACCCAGGTAGACCTCGATGTGGGCTACGACGAGGGCCTGGACCGCCTCTTCCTGGTGGCCCCACAGGTGGTGGTCCACGAGATCTCGGAGAGGAGCCCACTGTACGACATGAACCGGGACGATGTGGCACGGGGAGACTTTGAGATCGTGGTCATCCTGGAGGGCATGGTGGAGGCCACAGCCATGACAGCTCAGGCACGCAGCTCCTACCTGCCCCACGAGATCCTGTGGGGCCACCGCTTTGCCCCAATGCTCTATGAGCACAGTGGCCGCTACCTGGTGGACTACGCTCGCTTCAACGAGACCTACAAGGTGTCTGACATGCCAGGCCACAGTGCCAAGGAGCTGAGTTTTTTGGGTAGTGGGCAGGGGGGCAAGTCCCTTCCTTCGAGCTTAGTACATCCATGTAGGAGCACTCCCACTCACGCCACACTGGGGCTCTCACCAAGTGTGTTTTGCTATGAAAATGAAGTGGCTTTCGGTGTACAGGAAGAGGAGCGAGAGGTGCTAGATGATATCAAGGAAGAGGCCCAAAGCTTTCTTGAGGGTTCCGTGAAGCAAAATGTAGGACTGCTGTGTGTGCTTGACATGGATAATCAGGAGGAAGCTAACAGGTTGCAGAAAGCTATCCCACCAGTCCCTGTCATTCACAGACGAAATTCTGCATTGTAATATTAACGATTTAATTTCTATTAGTGGAAATAGAGTATGTTTTCTTCTTAAAAATCCATGCAGTTAGTGACTTTAAATGGTTTAAAATGGTTCCAAACAATCAGGTTAACAGGAATCATGAATAACTCTCCTTTTAAGTTATTTGACATGAATATACAAAGATAATGAAATCACAAATGCACAGAAATGTTATATGCTCACAGCTTAATTGCACAGTTTAAATGTATTACTAATTTCATGTCTGTTGCAGAGGTCAGGTGATAACCATATGGTGTAGCATTTAAGGTATTTCCTGCCATCTCTGTATTCACTGCGGCCACAAACTATGTACCTTGACTTCTGCAGCTTAATGTTAATCCTCTTAAATCAGTTGGTCTGTGTGTCAGTTAAACATCTTGTGAAATATTACAAAAATACCACAGAAAAGAAGGAAATTGTGGTGTTTACATCAAGCAGCTTTTCACACGTTTTTATCATATGTTTACCCTAAGTTGTTTTGTACAGCTAAACATAGCTATGAATGATTTTAAGTAATGAATGTCTGAACTGTTATGTCACAACACAACGTGAATGTAATGGTAATGCATTGTAAATCTTATAGCTCTGCTCCAGGTTAAAACTTAAATAATAATAATGAAACGTTATGCAACAATACATTTTAGACAGAAATTAAAAATGTTTTTTGTGAGTTATTGTGCTTGTGCCTTTTAAGATTAAGAATAATTGCTGTATATTTCAGTAAATTTAACATTATTTTGTTGCCACATGCAGTTGACCAGTTGTCTGTGTTTTTTGTTTAATTTTAGTGTGTGGAGGTTCACAGACATTAACTTCTTAATCTAGGAGGTCTCAATGCTGTTATAATTCCAGAGGCGGTACTGGATCAGAGTGAAATTAATCTGGTCCACATGCACTCCTCCAAGAGTATAGCTTTGGCTCATCACTGCAAGGTAGGTCACATAATAACTGATGTCATTGCAGCTTCTTTCATCATGCTGTAGGATTACAGTACCCTGCTACCTGGGATTATCATGAGAAAAGACGTCACATACATGTCTTCTTTGTGAAACTGCCGTGCCCTTTTGACCCTAGTTGACATTTTCTTTGGCTGTACATTGTCGTAGATTGTGTCACCATTATGTCTAAAAGCAGAACATTTTAAAGCAGTTACATTTTCACAGAAAAAAAAACCTGTTTATAAACATGAAATGATATTCGGTTTGACATTGTATGTCTGACATCTGAAAATAACCTTTCCTAACAGACGTCTATCCATTGGCTAAGAGAAACATGTTGTGAATCCTGACCCCTGCTGTTGGCTAAGTCTACCTGCAATATTTTGCAAGTCTAATGTTACCAGCAGGAAATCAACATTCGTCTCCTAATTTAACTTTAATGCTGTTTTTTCCTCAATATGTTAAATAATTGGCTTATATAATGTAGTGTTTTGTTAGTGTCCTGAAGTTAATTTATATTTAACTCAAGACAGATGGTAGAATTCGGAATCTTTGGTTATCCTATAGACAATGTACTTTTAGTTGTACTTCCTTGTCTCATTTTCCAGAAATTGCATCATTTCTGCCCCCATTTCCCCCATGCTGATTGGTGGGTGCTCTACTCTCAGCTCATGCATGAGGGTGTCCCTAAACTATGTCACCGTCCATTTTTGAACATCCAATTCCCATCCTCAATATAGCTTTCTGCTTGACCTCATGTCAATTAGTAAGGTGGCACTCAAGCCTCTAAGTACAGTGGCAGCAACAATAAGCCCCATGAAACTCCATTTTAAACTTAAAAAATGTGTTCAATTCTGAATTCACTAGCCTGGTATTTTCCATTAAAATGAACGGAGGCGGATTGGGCTTGTTTGAAATGACTGGCTTGCTGAGTAGATGGCTTAAAGCAATGCATTATGGACTTAAAGTAGTGATGTTTTTGGTCAATCTTGTCTGAACGTCACTGTGCCACACTGTACCCACCTATGTGGTATGGTGATGTTCGGACGAGCTCTAAGCCAGTCACTCAGTCAGCCCATTGTTTCAAACAAGCCTATTCACCTCCAAAATCATTGACTGTATATAAGAGAACTGGACAAACCCTAGACTTCCTTACAGATGAGACTTAAATAGAAGGTTCCAGAAGCAGCCATTTTTGTCAATTCATTCTATGAATGTCAATGTAAAATATCTGGGGATTAAACTAATGGATTCTAAAAAAAATGCACACCTCTTAAAGTTATCATGGACTAGAAAACTACAGAAACACACCAAAATCATTTTTTGAACTGTAAATACATTTATTTTTGCTGTGAAAGTTGACTTTTTAACATGGGAACTTGCTCAACAACTTGCTTCTGCAGCCAGCCCCCAATAGACGTTCAACTTTACGTAGAACATTCAGTTTGGGAGCCATTGTTTAGCCTGGAACGTTGCCGCTTGGGTGAAATACACTGGTGTACAGTAAAAGTCACACATTTTTTGTTGTCCAGCAATGCATGTTATCATGGTAACAGTTCATGGTGATCACAGTTTATAACAACAAAATCTCCCTTAGCCAGGAAATATGAATGGCTGATGAGCTGGGGGTTATCAGGCTACTTTTGACATTTTTTGTTTATTTTTGACAAATTGTTGTTCCATATCAATGGGCTTATGAATGGTAACCATAACAACTCTAGTAGCTAAATTTGTGTGTGTCAGTGTCGACATCTAATTTAATATAAGCCACCCACACTTGTTTGGCCACTCAGCAATGGACTGCAGTGTTGTTCATCTTCTGGCACACACAGGCTGTTTGTATGTGAGGTTATTGGAGGTTATTGGAGCATGCTAATGTGGTAAACAGAAAGGTTAGTCATTGTGGGCTCCATTAGAACAACTAGTCAGGACGAGATGTTCAATAGCAGCCAACAGTCAAGATCATATTAGTTTATTTAATGACAACGTGGTAAGTGAGTCCAGGCTATAGCATTGTAGGTCAAAATCAACTGCACTGAATGTACATCCCAACATTCAATAGTATTCTGTTTCACTTATATCCTTGTGTGTTAACATCATGTTTAGGGTGTAGTAGCACACCATCAAATCTGAATAGCCTACTAGCAGCAGCTTTTTGAAGTATATATGAAATTCTATTAAAATCCAAAGATGGCCTGTTCAATTCTTTAAATATATTTATTTTTATTTTTATTCTTTTGTTTCTTGGATTAGGGTGTTCTCTGGGTCAAAGTAACAGGTTTGTCAAAAAAATAGAAAGTTTCTACTGCCAAGGCATTCATTAATTAAAATATTTGTATTGCCACCATGCTCGAAAGAAGGCCCCAGCTACTCCTATACGGACATGTGATTTTAAGTAGAGACATGTTAATTAAGGCGTGTCTTACTCTAAAGCACTTTCCTATCTTTTTAACATATTTTAAATACAGTTCGTGTTCATTCAGACCATACGGTGTATTCACACTATCTATATATCGATATATTTAATTGCTAATGTCAGAACACCCTATTTTTATTATTACAGTGCATGGAAATACACTGCAATATTCTTCGAAGTCTTCTTATTCATTTTTCTTGTTATTCTTCTAACCAAATAAAAAAAAAAACTAAGGCAGCTTAAACCACTTAACAGAAACTTCATTTAAACTACATTGCATAGATACTGGGCAATCCAGGAATGTGTTCAAATAATTCTCTATCAAACTTAAAACTGTTTTCCATACTCATATAGACTTAGTTATCTACTCAGGAGTTAGCTTGTTAAACAAGGAATTATGTATCTGTTAATATACTGCAATTTTTAAAGTGTAAACAATAAACAATGGTTGGTAGAACTGGTCTTACAATGTCTACTTTTTAATCAATCAAACTTAAAACAGTTTTTTCTACTCATTGCCTTATTTATCTTTTCAGTGTTTAGATCATTAAACAACTACTTATTTAACTGTCAATATACTACTATTCTCAAATGTATACATTGAACAATATACAACCCCAGCCTGCAGCCACTAAAATGTATGCTATTGAATCAACTATATCTCCAGCCATTTTTCTTAACTTTTCAATAATTTACTATAAAATAATTTAGCTATTCCAACTATTTAACTATTTAACTGTCAGTCGTCATTAACTATGCCAACTTCAGCAAACTGTTTGCGCTGCTTACAACTGTTTCAAAATAAAAGTCCTCGCTACAATAATTAATTACTAATAATTACACTATTGAATGACTTATTTAACTGTTGGGTCATTCAAACTGTCAGTTATCATTAATTATGTCTCCAGCCAACTGTTTGCTCTGCCCATAACTGTTTCAAAGTTTGCATTTTCATGCACTGATAATTCCCTGGAATTGCATTCTGTAGCTATTATTATTATTATTATTATTATTATTATTATTATTATTACTAAATACCAAACGTTTAACCTTCACATTTCCGTTTTAAGACTTTTTATATAGTCATGTAAACACTTTTTACTGACAGCTGTTACACTATGCGTCAGGGCTCTTGACCTAAATCCAAACAGTCTAATTCATCTTCAGCTGTCAACATTGCATTATCTCTGGACTTGCTTGCCATAGTAACCTGTTAATGTTGGCTTTAACAGAGTTTATTGCTGCTCGGCATTATATCTGTACTGACAGTAATGACTCAAACATGTTTATGTTCTTCTTCCTAAGCTTCCTTATATGTTGCCCTGTTATATGTTGTAAGTCAAACTAAAAAAGCAGAGTTAACGCAGAACTCACACTAATATTGATTATTTTTTTTATCCATTACAGAAGTGTTTCAGCACAGACCTCTCCATCAGAGAGGGCTACATGTGGACACAAATCTATAGTCCTCAGGTGTCCTTGTGAGACTGGTCCTTGATTGTCTCTGTCATTCACCCACTGTCACTATGGAGACGTACACAGCAGATCAACAATGTCAGTCATTTGTTTTGCCTTGTATAACAGCAATAGTTAGTGGGATTTACCTATGGTTTGGATAATAATGCTTTATTTTATAAACGATGTGACAACTTAATGGTCACACACCAATGAGATTTTACTACTACCCTATTTACTGACCTTAATCTGATGTCTAAAAACACATTTAAACTGAAGAGAAGGTTTTTAAGAAACACTAATCTCACTTTAATAGCATGAAACAAATCCTTCATTCTTGAAAAAGAAACATTAAAACACAAAGTTGTCTTGCCCTGTTTTATGTATAAAACAATGTTGGTTAAATGGAAGTAAAAAAGAAAGCTCATTTATTTGCAAATTGACAATATTATGGGCAAGGTCACCTTGAAAAATCTACTCGTGCCTTGCAATACACTAAGCAGTTTCGGGATTGACAAGTTAAGTAACATTATTTCTGTGTTATGGGTAATGATTAATGAAATATGCGCGTTTTTATATTAGAGAAAATATAACATTATGTGTATATTATGCGTCTGTCTAGATGACTATTGTACGGTCAACCGACCTTGCTGTTGCCGATGCACAAAGCATGTGATCCGGTGCGCACACTAAATGGCGAGTACTGCAGACAGGAGGAAGAATTAACCATTGAACTACCTACCTGCATTCTTTGAGCACCTTCTTTAAAACACTTTTTAAAGCTATCTAAGTTTGTCTACACGTGCGAAGACTTGATGTCAGATATCTGGCAGATAATTTACAGGCCAGTCACTATGGCTATAATAAACTCATATCATCATATGATCATGTTGTAAACATAGTAAAGAATATGCCTACAAACAAATTATTATCTAATTATTTGACCATTCCGATATTGCTGCTTACAGGGTGACTCATACATCCACAAATAAAACAAGAGTAGGCTACCACCCTTGGCCCCCACTCGTGATCTTACCAACATCATACGGATTTCCATCCTTTCAGATTTCAATGTCATACGAGGAACGTGACGTAGCACGCGGGTATGACATCACCTTATCTTACTGCCCCCCTCCACAGACTGTTTTCCCTGGGGCAACCGCAGCAACGTGACAGACATAACGTGCGCCCCACTACCGCTTGCCCGGGTATTCACGATTTTTTTCCGGGCTACCCCTCCTTCGCCTTCTGCGCGCACTCTCTGTTCCAACTCTGCTCTGTCGTAGCTGTGCGTAGTCACCGTTTCGGCCAATGGGATTGTGGTCTGGGGGCTGGGTACTAGGAAAAGACCACCATTCCGGCGCAGTGAGGGAGACGCTGCGCATCAGCCAAGGGTACCTCGCAGGCCGTTATTTACTACAGGCGCCGTCACAGGTTCTACTACAAGTGTACGTGAGAGGGCAGTGAAGTTTGCGACGTCGTCGTTTTCCCTTTTGCGTCCAGCCTTAGTAGTGTGATTGGACTGAAAAACTGTAACAAGGGTAAACCTTGATTTGATCAATAAAACTGTCGACGCAGCGAGGCGGACAGCCTCTGTCTCTCTTTTGCGTTCCCGACTCCACGGCTGATAGGCTTAGAAGAGTTGTGAAGATGATAGCTGCTCAGCTTCTCGCGTACTACTTTACTGAGCTAAAAGATGACCGGGCCAAAAAGGTAAGTAATTGGCGAATGCCGCTTGTATCACCATAGCAATATCTGTCGAAATACATAGACACCGGTCGATGCCTACAGCATACTAATGCTGATTTTCTGAGGAACATTGGAACACTGTGTTTGACCATTATTTGGCAAAAATTATCATGAGCGTGAGCGCAATTTAATAACGAAGACGTTGACCTGGTAGTTTGACCGAAAGTGATGCTCACGTATGCTGGGTGTGGACACGAGCTTGTCGTGTAGAAGCGGAAGCAGACAGGTGTCTGTGAGTCGTGAGTTCATTTCTACATCCATTTCAGGACAGACTACAAATTGCCTACAGAAGTAACCGACCGTCTCTGGTCTCCTATTATGTCATGACCAGTCGTGAGCGTAGTTTCTACCCATCACTTCACGAGTCTCAGTCGTGTTATTAGTCTGTTAATTTTCTGTGTAAGTACTTTATGAAATTGAATATACAGACTTACAGTCGAATAATCCAACCTAACGGCTCTAAGAGTTTTAGCTAAATATTTTACAGTGATGTCTGTGAAAGGCAGTGGACCTTGGGTCTGTTGTAAATGAAATATGTCCAAGTGGTCTACGTGCAGAAAAGCCATGCCTCAGATGTTCAGATGTTGCAGTGCAGATGTGCTAAAGAGCCCCTTCAGCATCGCCTTACCCATTGGCCTACAGTGACAGGAAGTGATGCAAGCATACAAGGAGTCATGCCTGCCTGAAAAAAATAATTAGAAACCAAGGCACATTCAAGGAGTCTTAGGTATCCACATCTGTACCTGTAAATATAAACAGTATTATAATACAAAAACACAGACCTTTTTTTATCTCACATTTTCTGTTAAAGGTATGACATTCTAGCCTTATCAGCCTACCATGATTAACCCCATCTGCACCTGTACTTGTCTGTTGTATAGATTGATAAGTACCTGTACTCGATGCGTTACTCAGACGAAACGCTGAGGGACATCATGGGTCGTTTCAGGAGGGAGATGGACAGTGGCTTGAGCCGCGACACCAACCCCACTGCCAATGTGAAGATGCTGCCCACCTTTGTAAGGTCTATCCCTGATGGCTCAGGTAGGCACCTGACAGTGGAGTCAGAACACCACTAACATGCAGCTGTTGGTTAGGGAGTTGGTCTCGAAGGGTCACAGGTTCATTTCCTGTGTCACTAGAAAATATGTGGGTGGGGGAATGCCAGCACTCTCCTGCATTTACATCCATGGCTGAAATGCCCTTCAGCAAGGCATGTAATCCCACATTGCTTCAGGTGGACTGTCCCTATACCTAATTTACTGTAAGTTGGTCTAGATAACAGCGTTGGCTAAATGCAGTGTAACAACATTGGTCTTACAAGAACAGGGGTATGTCAATAATGTTGCATTGCCGAATTACTGTGAAAGTGTAAAGATGTGGTCAGACCTAGACCAGTAATCTCCTCTTATTCACAAGGTTCAGACATCTTTATTTATTTTTTTATTATTAACCAAATCAATATATTTTACTGCTGCTGATGAAATCGCATGGATTTTGTCCATCGAAATGTTGGCAGCTTTAGTAAGCTATATGGATTGACAAACAGCATTTACAGTTTGATAACCAATCAGGCTAAAACACAGAGACACCTCCAGCCAACATAAACGTTTACTGAGCCAATCTGCATTAGAGACAGAAGCTGTGCCTTTTTTTGTTGGTGGCCCCAGTGTTTGAGGTTGGCTGGTCATATGGCATTTTGTCTCCATTGTTCTGACTAGAAAGCAGACATGGTCTCAACGTGCTTGTAATGTGGACAGTCTAACTATCCTAACGTGATCAAAAATATTTGTAATGCCAAGTTAGAAGCCTAATCTTCTCACATTCACTGTGATAATAGATGGAAAATGCGCAAAGTGTGTGCAAAGTAAGCTTGTATAGTATAGCACTTGATGCACTTGATGTTACACTATGAACTCTATACAACACAAAAGCGAAAGCAAATCAAAGAGCTGAAATATCATTCAACATAAATTTTACTTAAAGTGTACAAATGTCCAATTGTACAAAAAGTTGTGGAGGGGCCTGTGGCAAAGCAAAATAAACATTTCAGTGATTGAAACCCATTGTGACTCATGATAAGTAGTGTTTACATGGCTCAAATAGTAGCCAGATGAAGAAGTTATATAATTTGTTTGCTAAAGTCTCTAAGGGGTCAATTCAAAGACATACAAAGCTGCTTTTGACATTTTGTTGACATCGAGTTTTTTTTGGTCCAGGTGGAGAGTGCTGTTGGTATGTCAGATGAAATCTTATATTTAGCGATGTCCAACATCTTTACATTCCATTCTTTACATGCTTAAGCATTACTTTATCTTTCATTCTATCTCTCTTTTGATTTCTTCATGGTTAAAGGCTAGGTACTCTATAGAATATAATAAAATAGAATGGAATTTTCCATAGCAACTATACAAAGAAATTGTGAGAGCCACTCAAATCAGTGCAACATAGTTTAAATAGAAATAAAACACTATACTTAATGCCATAAAAACACACAGTTAATCTGACATTACAATTGAGAAGATCAGTGTCCTAATGTATATGGATATATGTCCTGATGATATATATAAGTCTGACCACTACCCTGAGTGGATACACTATCTAAATGTCAGATGCCTTTGGTGTCTCCTACACAGCAGCCATTGCAAAAAGGTTGGCATGAGATAATTCTGTTAGGCCTGACCACAGTAGTATGTGTTGCACAGATGGTCACTCCTACTCCGCACAGATTTTAGATTGGACTCAATCTAGATTGGCTTTTTGTTTCTATCTATCTATCTATCTATCTATCTATCTATCTATCTATCTATCTATCTATCTATCTATCTATCTATCTATCTATCTATCTATCTATCTATCTATATTTCTTTCTCTCTCTCTCTCTTTCTCTCTGTCTCTCTCTGCCTGTCTGTATGTTAATCTTGCTAGCTGTCTTTCTGTCGTCCTGTTTGTCTGTCAATCTCGCTATGCTTTCAAAAACGTTTTTAACGTAACCAAGCTTAGTGGTTCATGACATTATTTATTATATTATAAATATATTATTATTGGTGTGATGTGATTGACTTAATGGCTGCAGTCTTGTCGATCATATCAGGATGTTCTGGTTTTAGCATTAGTAACTACACTATCCACAAAACACTTGAAGAGTAGAGTTTGTATTACCTTTACGAAGCATTTGTTTCACATACAAATTCTGCTTCACAGATTGTGTGATTACTTAGCATCTCATTTCTATGTAAGATACAAATTAAATTGCATCTGGATGTGAAACTTAGCAGGCTCTAGTGTATTCCTGGAGTGTTGTAAGTGTGATGGACATTATTATCTAACTTTATAGTGCCTGAAAACCAAACCATTCTAATGAATGTCTGAGGAACAGCTGTGGTCCTGAAAATAGACAGCTTGTCATTTATTAACACAGTGTGAAAGTTAATCTTTTAGCATTATTCAGCTCAACACTGTAATGAAGACCTTTACGCAGTTCATCTTATGAGACATATGCATACCAGAAAATGCTAGCATAGCTTTACCCAGACATTTGCATTGATTAGGAAATGTCATGTAAGTTCAGCAGCCCTTATTCTTGTCTCTTCCTCATTCCCTCATTGTGTTTATCTTTCTTTTACGAGGCCAAAGCCAGGATTGAAAGTGTGAGGAGAGCGCCAACTGTCTTCAATCTAGAGTGTCTCGCTTCTGGCCATGCACAGACAGTGCTCGGATCACCGCCCCCTTGTTTGTAAACCCTGATGCCAAAGAGAAATATCGCTTGCTGATTGTGCCAAAATGCCAAGGGCCAGGCCAGCATGACTGGGACAGGGGGCCTTGCTTAGGGGTGATCGGGGCTGACTATAGTCATGTCTCACCTTATAAATAGAAAGAATCACACAGGGGATGGACAGGCCACTTGAAACTCTCAGAGAGAGTTAAGTTCGAAGGTCAATGTCAATACCCTTGGCAATGGCAGAAAGACAAGACTATTTTTAACCTCTGTATTACCAGGAGTAGTGGCAGTACCAGAGCTACAATGCTAAACAGCAGCCCTTGCTAAATACATTGATCAACATTAAGTTCACATAGCCATGTATTGTGTTTCAAAGGACAACATGTTTAATATCCCTGATATGGTGTACATGAGACCTGTAGATCAGATTCTCTGTGACAGTCAACAGTAAATTGAATTTGTTAATTGTTTGTTAATCTTGTGGATTTATTTCTGTCTGTTTGTTGCACAGAGAAGGGCGATTTCATTGCTCTGGATCTGGGGGGCTCCAACTTCCGCATCCTGCGTGTGAAGGTGTCCCATGAGAAGAAGCAGACGGTGCAGATGGAGAGCGAAGTGTATGAGACGCCAGAACACATCATCCATGGAAACGGGACACAGGTAAAGCCTCGCCGCTCAAAACATTTCAAAAAACAAATACGATCTTATATCAGGCCGATGTTTTTTCTTCTACGTGGGCTTGAAGATAATCAATTGAGACTTCAGAAAGGTCTGGCCCTTGTGTCATGCTTCTTAAACTAATTTCTAAAGAGACAGTGTACTGTACAGGACGCAGTTGAAACCTCACTGCCTGGTATTTGCCTTGACCTCATGCTCTTTTGAAGTTCATATGCAGTCTCCCAGAAAGTATTCATAAAGACATTAGTGAGTCTCTACTGATACCAGTGACATGGTGTTTACACTCCTGTCTGAAACTGATCCTAGACACCACTCCTCCTCTTTTGTTGTGTCTACTGTTGGTATATAATAGTGTAGATAATTAATATTACTTTACAATTACTGTTGTCAAAATAAGCCAGAGCCCATACAACCAATAAACCAAGAAGAAGAGGAGACTGTGTCACTCCGGTTTTAGGATTTTTACTTAGGCAATAGGTACAATCAATGTTACACTTGGCAAAGCACATTTGCTCAAAAATATTGCCAGTGAAACTAGTGATCGTAGGCATGTACTAAAAGTCAATCTGCCAAAATCTACCAAAAGCCTTTCTTTAGAGGATTGCTGAATTGAATGTACTCTCAGTAGGAACCTAGTTGTGTTTATATTTTCACAGCTGTTTGACCATGTAGCTGAATGCCTGGGAGAGTTCATGGAGAAACAAAAAATTAAGGACAAGAAACTTCCTGTGGGATTCACATTCTCCTTTCCCTGTCAACAGACCAAACTGGATGAGGTGAGCAGAGATGCAGCCGGCCCATTATATTGTCCATTAAAGTATAAAAAGTCATGGGATGCTCTTTCTGGTGTGTGTTGGTGAGTTTTATAACCTTTGGTGTGCTGGTTGCCACAGGCAGTGTTGTTGACCTGGACTAAACGGTTCAAAGTCAACGGAGTAGAGGGAATGGATGTGGTCAAGCTTCTGAACAAAGCCATCAAGAAACGTGGGGTAGGTGTCTGTCAGGGCCATGCATATTCATCTGCACAGAGGTTTAAAACCACATTTAACTCTTTGGATTATTATGTGACCCTTGGGTTGCTGTGAGCGTCATTTCATTTGATCACTTTATTGTTTATATAAGAGACACCTAAATGAACTAAATGAGTGTCTCCACAGGACTACGATGCAGACATTATGGCCGTGGTCAACGACACAGTGGGCACCATGATGACATGTGGCTTTGATGATCAGCGCTGTGAAGTTGGCATAATCATAGGTCAGTCACCTGTCATTACTGAAGACCATTACCAGCCATTTATTTTTAAGTGTTTTTTTTTTTCATTTCATTTAACTGTATCCATTTCATTTGATCTGTATCTATAAGTGTCTGCCAAATACGCTAAATAAAATGAACCTGTAACTGATAATACAAAGCTGTTACACACATCCTATGTAGAATCTACCCAGTGCATTGCACTAAGGAGGCATCTGATCTGAGTGGCCTAATGAAAATTTGACGTTTCCCTTTATTACATTACATTATATTACACTTAACAGACACTTTTATCTAAAGCAACTTACAAAAGGAGGACATAATAAGCTAACAGAGGGAATCTCTGGGATGCTTTTACATGTGTAGTTGACCATGAGAGGATGTTTGTTGCCATACATAACATTAGAAATCTATATGTCTATGCAATATGTATGAAAATGTCATATATTATGTTTCTCAGTCTAAGAAAAACAGTTTACAAATAACATAGATATAACCAGTCATTTACAGTTGCTTTAAGCAATACAATAGTTTCCTATCTGCAGCAATAGATTTAGCTACAGCAGATGTTAATAATCTTGAAAAAAATATATAACAGAAAAATAAGCAGTGTAAACCAGCTGCCTGTTTTACATATCCTCAGTACACTGCAGCAGATGTGTTGTGTCCATACTTACAGATAAACAGTGAAGTTGTGTAACATGACTCAGTGCTGTGTCCCTACAGGTACTGGCACCAATGCATGCTACATGGAGGAGCTGCGGCACATCGACCTGGTGGAGGGGGACGAGGGCCGCATGTGCATCAACACGGAATGGGGCGCCTTTGGGGACGATGGCTCACTGGAGGACCTCCGCACCGAGTTTGACCGTGAGATCGACCGTGGGTCTCTCAACCCTGGCAAGCAGCTGTAAGCAACTGGGCATTGTCAGTGGGAGATTATTGGTGGTGTGGTCTCTATTCATAGGTCTCTTATTCTTCACAAACCACAGCTCAGTGTAGCACTCCTATTTTAATTATGAAATGTACAGATCTATTTTACTGCCATGTAAGCATAATCTCGCCTACTGTATAGAGTGTCAGTAACTGCCTGAACATTTTTCTGAATAGTTAAAACACATAAACATTTTAGCACTTGTTAGTGTGCAGTACTGACGGTAACCGTGTGTGTGTCTGTCTGTGTGACAGCTTTGAGAAGATGGCGAGTGGAATGTACATGGGGGAGCTGGTGAGGTTGATTCTGGTGAAGATGGCCAAGGAGGGACAGCTGTTTGAGGGCCGCATCACTCCAGAGCTCCTGACCAAAGGCAAGATTGAAACCAAGCATGTCTCTGCTATGGAGAAGTAAGTCCATATATATATATATATATAACTTTTTTGGGGAAAATGCATTGTTTCTCTTGTTTTATGCAATTCTAGCATAGAATTGAAAATCAACAGTTAGCTTAGTAGCTAATTTAGCTAGCCTAGCGTAGAATAGTAAGCGCTCACTTCATGCTAGCATTACCCAAATGGTCATGAAACTGTTAAACGTGATGGGGCAGTGGTGGCCTGCCAGTTAAAATACTGGTTGCAGACCTTTGAGTGGAGGTTGGCAGATTCAAATGCACCAACTGCCAGAAGTGCCATTGAGGTTTGCTGAGCATACCATCCCCACACATTGCTCCCCGGCAGCGGTATCAATCCCAGGTTAAGAAAGTAAAAACCCTGCAACGTTTTCCTTCTAACACAGGAGACTTCACTGAGTAGCTGATCTATAAATAAAATGAACCTGTAACTGATAATACTGTGATAATACTGTGATCTACTGTACTCTTCTTGAGTGCTCATTATGATCAGCTAATTCAGAGTTGGTTGGATCATATTTGTGGCAGGGTTTTTACTTTCTGAACCTGGGATTGACACCTCTGCTCCCCAGCCACTGTTGTCATGGCTGCCCCCGCTTACATATGTGATGGCTTAAATGCAGGTTGCAATTTCATTGTATGCACTGTGTGCTGCGGTGTGCTGTGAGATCACAATGACAAATCACTTTCACTTAACATAGATAGCATAGATAGACTTTTCTAATTGGTGTGATTTCCTTGGTTCTTTCGTTACATTTGCAGATAGCGATGGTAGCAGTACATTTTTACATGTACTGTATAACACAAAATCATATAGATATCAAAAACATATATATTTCAAAAACAACAGGTAAAAACAGCATTGCGTGGCTTGGGACCTTTAAGATGGACATGTGTATATATAAATAAACTTATTGCTAATTAAATTGATATTAAATATAACATCATCTTAGTACTACAACCAAAACATTGGTTTTGCTGTAATTTTCCCATTAAAAGTGGTTTGTCCGTCAAAGAAGCAGCGTTGCGCTTTTCGTTTGGTTTATACATTTTTAAAATACATAATTTATGTTGTATAAAGTATCACAGATGAAAATATAGACACTGAAAATGCTTAGCAAGTATGTAAATGTTATTTATTCTGTGGCCCTGCAGCAGAAGTAGGTATTAGTTATCCTGCTGCTGTCTGTTGTGACTGGCAGGAGCAAGGAAGGCCTGAGCAAGACCAAGGAGGTCCTTACGCGCCTGGGCGTGGAGCCGTCCGAGGAGGACTGCATCGCCGTGCAGCATGTCTGCACCATCGTGTCCTTCCGCTCCGCCAACCTCATCGCCTCCACCCTGGGTGCCATTCTCAACCGCCTCAAGGACAACAAGGGAGTGCCACGCCTGCGCACCACCGTTGGCATCGACGGGTCACTCTACAAGATGCACCCACAGTAAGTACAGCCAGAGAAGCAGTGATGACATTGGCCTGTCTATAGCAACAGGTGTTGCCAATGCCAGATTGGAATATGGGGGTATTAATTGGTAAAATTGGTAAGGTTTTTTTTGTTTAAAACTATGACATATTGTTCTCTTCAAAAACCAAATATTTTCTCTGAACATTAACATTTCTTCAACATTTAATGAGTTAACACACAGACACACATTGACACACAAAGACTGTCATGCCCACACTGGCAGAGGGCACAGGGATTTTTTCCCCACTTTAGCTGAATTTTGTTCCTGTGTTAATTCATGTGTCCTTACTTCACACATCCAAACTGGTACATACACAAATACACACATGCAGACACAAACACTGTCCCACTTTCTTTCTATTTGGAAGTGGTCACCATTTTTTTGGATGGCAAAATGTCATGGGTTGTTTTGTTTATTTACTCTGTCAGCTCATGCCACTGTAATACTCACTACCTGCAGGTGTTAAGTTGAGTAATAGTTTAGTATGTTAAGTTAAGTATGTTAACTATGTCAGTGAGCTCTGCACTGTGTTATAAGGGCAAATTTGTAGCCTCCATGAGTTTTATCACTGGCACACCAACGCCATCCTGTGGTCATGCAGATATGCCCGGCGTCTCCACAAGACCGTCCGCCGGCTGGTGCCCGACTCGGACGTGCGTTTCCTGCTCTCCGAGAGTGGCAGCGGCAAGGGCGCCGCCATGGTGACCGCCGTGGCCTACCGTCTGGCAGACCAAACACGGCAGATTGCCCAGACGCTGGCCGAGTTCCGCTTGAGTAAGGCTCAGCTGCTGGAGGTGAAGAAGCGAATGAGGATCGAGATCGAACGCGGCCTGAAGAAGGACTCCCATGCCACCGCTACCGTCAAGATGCTCCCCACGTTCGTGCGCAGCACCCCAGACGGGAGTGGTGAGTATTTTTTTTTTTTCAATAGAGCTACATAGGTTTTTAAAGGCCTCCGCACACCAAAAAGACTTGGTATCTCTTGTCATCACATATATTATGAGCTTTTTGAGGTATTTCATGAGGTATTTCTATGCATTTACTACTGCTGTTTGTAGCATGCTTTGTAGCATGCTTGTCGAGTAAATAAGGTTATCAGTTAGCTCTGTTATGTCCAAAGTATGTCTTAGTGAGCTAACCGAAATATAAATATTAGCAGCTAAAGGTAGCCCACAATATGAAGGTATTGCAGTCATAGTTTGCTGGTAATGCACATATTCTGAACATGAATCCATTATGTAAACATTTTTATTTTAAACAGTTTTGCTCATAGAATTGTTTGATACCCTGTGAACTTCAAAGCTGGGTGAAAAGAAAGCCTACACGACTTACGTGCATATAAACTTCCATAGCATTGTTACCTTGACAGGTGGATACAAGTAAACAAAAGTGTTGGAAGAGACCATTTTTTCACTTGTTCCCTAAAGTGTGACAAATTAAGTGTGAAGCATGTTTTAGACCTAATACAGTGAATTAAGACATAAAGAATTGAAAACTTCTGGCAACAAATTTACTTCAAGAAAATCAATACGCATTCTTAGCTTAACGGACAACAGGTAACAGTGAAACACACGAATATCCTCCACCCACAACTGCTCCAGACGGTTCAGCGGTGGGAGGGTTTTATTATGGCAGGCGTGGTCCAGAATACATAATACTTAGGGCACCCCTATACATATCTCTTTTCATCTAGGCAACCTGAAATTCCAGTTGACATTTAGTGTAACCAAAGATTGTTTATCAACCATCTGTGGTGTAACACTATGATAGGGAACCTGTTATTATGGTATAAGGCTATGTCAGATGCAAATAATAAGTTCTTGGTGAATGTAGCAATTTACTTGGAACTTAAATTAGATGCAGACGCACATGTAATCAGTCTAACACAAACAACACTATGTCACTTCCGTCAAAGTATGAGTAATTAAGTGTCAATTGACTATATCTAAATGTATAATGTCATCACTAAATATTTGTAGCTTTCTATCACAGATTGATTGCAAACATTTAAAGCCACAACATATAGCAGGCTTGTTCTGGAACAGACAATCCTTTACATTATCAGTTGTAAATCAGAAAATAGAAAAAATTGGAAACAGTAGGAAAACATAACTAAAAGGTAAACTGAAGGGTGATAAATCACACACAAAGCATCAATACATCCTTTCCCAAAATCTGTTGGTAAATGTTATGCCATATTATGTCTTGAGCTTTGTCTTGGCCTGCCTGGTCTTATTACTGTGATTGGGACTTAATGTGTGAGCCAATTAGGAGATTAAGGTAGGTACAGAGGACTTGTACAGGACACTGTCTGATCCTTTAGCTTCCCCCTGAAGTTCCTTCCACGAAAGTGCATATTTACATTCTAGTCTAGCATGTGGAGTGGAAATTATGAATACCACATTGTGCTACAAACTTTATTTCAAGTTTTTGTAATTTATTTTTTAAGTCTCTTTGGGTACTGCTATAAAAACCCATGTGTCAATATACCTTTTTATGTAGACTTTTTATGTTATTTAACCATGTGTTAATATTACTTTTTTATGTAGACTTTTTATGTTATTTATTTCCCTGTTTATTGAAGATTTTGGACAATTATTTTATTGTGCTTATTTCTTTGCTAATTTGGTCAAGGGTATCATAAATGTAGACCAATCCACATGAAACATGGCATATTCGTAGCCCCATGTTGCTGATACAAGGGATACAAGGGTTGTGTCTGTGGATGGGTATCTCTCCATATGCTAGCTCCACCTGGAGTGGAATAGGCTGTAAGTACCATTCGGCAATAGCCAACAATCTATTATGTCAAAAGTAACTAAATGTATATATATATATATAATCAGCCTCTGAGAGGCACATGACCTTGACTCAATACATCTAATTTGTGGAGAAGCGGCATCCAGTGGCTAGTATTCTGAGTAAAAAGTGGCACTAATGAGTATATTGTTTTCAAATTCATTGCATTTTATATACTGCATTTTAACCACATTTTAAGATGGAGTCCAATGTTTTTATTCATAAGTTGGATTGCATCTGACACATTTAAAAAATATTGAGACTCAATTAAGCTAAGATTGAGAACACTGGTATGCAACAAAATCAGTCAAAATTCAGCTGCACAAGCATGTCTGTGTGAATGGCCAGTATCTCTGACTAGCAACATTTCTGTTTGTCCCTTTTAAAATGGTGTGATCTGTCTTCAAAAGCTAATTTTGTTTTTGAAATCCTCTTGCAACATATACAAAATTTAAATGCCCTCTTCTACCAGTCACAGCACTAAAATCATTTGTTCACGTCTTTGTGGCTCATTCTCTTTCCCACCGCTATGCAGTATGTCTGGCTTAAGCCTGGTGCTGAAAAACCATCTCCTGCCAGTGTGGCTCTGGGAACAGAGTGGGATTGTGGGTGTCTGGCACATGGGACCTGAATAATGCAGTTAACCAAGTGATTTAATCCCCTGCCAGAAAGGCTGTAATTCAACTCCACCTGTGAACACAGCTCTGTTTCTCTCTTTCTCTCCCTGCTTCTCTCTGTGTTTCTCTTTTTCTCTCCTTGCTTCTCTGTATGCCTGTGTGTCTGTCTGTCTCACTCTCTCTCTCTCTCAACTAGCTAATCACACATAATTCTAATGTGCAGTTGAAATATATGGAAGATTGCTTTGGTAATTTAGGAGTATTGTAGGGTAGGGATAGTGTATTCATTCTAAAACATAGCTGCAAGATATTTATCAAAACATTTTATTATGTTTTATTTTATAAATTCTTTTTACTATCTGACACTTTTTTGTGCTGTAATTATATGGTTTGTAATTACACAAAACCCAGATGTATTTGCATTCACAATGTCACATGTATTTTGATTCACAATGTCACCTTTTGTTGGTAAACCATGTTTTTTCAACATTATCTCTATGTTTCCTGTCCTCATTGGTCTGTGTTTTACCCACTCAGAGAATGGCGACTTCCTGGCTCTGGATCTGGGCGGGACAAACTTCAGGGTTCTGCTGGTGAAGATCCGCAGTGGCAAGAGGAGAACCGTGGAAATGCATAACAAGATTTACGCCATCCCCATCGAGATCATGCAGGGCACTGGGGAGGAGGTACGATGCTGAGCAAGGGTCTCGTTTTGGTCTCAGCATTGGTAGGGACACAACAAGCTGCAGCAACACCTCCCACCCCACCATCACCACCAGTAGACAAAACTCTTGCTATGCGTGATGTGTAAACAATTAAAAAAAAATTGTGACCATGACGCAGAATTCAGAATAGTCTTTACTGTCATTGTACCACAAGGAAATTTAAAGTGCAATTTCAAACAGTGCATTAAAAAAGAGCATATAAAAACAGATAAAATAGTCATCCCACTTCCTGTTCCACAGCATAAAAAAGCAACAACGCAATGCATTAATAATGCTTTTATATTATTATTTTCAGAAATGTCAAGTCCAGATACATTACTAAGGCTGTTTTACTTCCAAATGCCTCTGAGCTGTACTGGAGTCTGCCATTGAGTAATTAGATTGAGTGAATTAGGCAAATTGGCTCGAAAAACAGAATGTATCTGCAGCCATCTAATGAAAACACACCAGCAAAACACACAGAAATTGCAGGATGCTTTGATATTTGGGGATATTTGGAATAGGCCATGAGATCTTCAAATAAAGCTTGTAAGCCCTGTGAGTGTGACCTGATGTATCATGTTCTGTATTCTTTACATCAAGATGTTAGATAAACATATATGGTAACACTTTAGTTTAAAGGCTCACAGTTTATCCAAATGTAACAACATTTAATATTATGTATTTACACTGTACACACCTACCACTAACCCTAATCCTAACTCTTACCCTCACTGTAAGGTACAGTGTAAGTACATAATGTTACATATTGTTACAAGCATTGTTACACTGTAAAACTTATTAAAGTGTAGCCACTTCTGCTTTCAGAGGTGCTTTTGTTTACTTAAGGTTCACCCTTATATCCACACGTCTGTTCCCTGCAGCTGTTTGATCACATTGTGTACTGCATCTCTGACTTCCTGGACTACATGGGCATGAAGAACGCTCGCCTACCGCTGGGATTTACCTTTTCCTTCCCCTGCAAGCAGACCAGCTTGGACGCAGTGAGTATCCCTTATGTAGAGCCTACACTTCACACCTGCAGAAAAAGCAATCAGTATCTAGATTACACCATTTTTTTATTACCAGCGGGTCTCATACGTCTGGACTCTAAGAGATTTTTGATATTTTTATTTTGTTGTTTAACTTTACGTCTGACACAACAGTGGACACTTTGAACACATAATGTAATAAACGTTGTACAAAAAATGTAATACAATTACAATACAATTTTATTTTAGCATTTTCCCCTATAGGTCCTGACTTATGGCACACCAGTATAATTGCATTTCCCATACTTACTAAATTGTATCCATCTTGCATTTTATACACTACATCATGGTCACAGTGCCATATGGCTTTAATAAGACCATAAGGAGTGAGTCGTGATGCTGTAAAAATGTCCCAACCAGGGTATCCTCGTCACCTGGACTAAGGGCTTCAAAGCGACGGATTGTGAGGGGGAAGATGTGGTGGAGCTCCTCAGAGAGGGCATTAAAAGGAAAGAGGTGAGCGTAAAACAAAACTGCAAGCGGTAATCATAGGGGTCCAAGCAGCTTTGCAGCTGTCGCAAATCACATATGACCAAGATATGAGTGTTTTACTATTGTAGTGCCCCCTTTTTTCGGAATTTGACAGCCTCCAATGCTTATGGTAGAGATGAAGTATACCGAGTTTGTTATATCTCCATGCTCCAATAACAAAATATTGGCTGAAAAGTGTTTAAAACCCACACCCATAAATTTGATTGGCATATAACTGTGAAACGCTTGAGTAAACCAAAAATCTGAAAGTAATATTTTTTAGCATTGATTTTTTAGAGATGCCGAAGGCCAAATTTCAGTAGATTCGGTTGAAGAGCCTTGGAGGAGATAGATTAGTTTCCCTGTTGAGTTTTTAAAAAAACAGTGGGCAATTTAACAGGACGGTAATGGGCGTGACGACGGAGGGGGGTGATCAAAGGAATCAGAGACAAAAATATATTTTTTTAAACGTCATACTGTGCCTGAGATATGAGCCAAAAAGAAAATGGGCTTATTGTAGCGCCACCTAGAGGTCTAAGGAGGCACTATGCACTATGGCAAAGGCCAGACACATGATTTACTCAGGTTTGGTGCCAGTGTGATTTGTAGTTTGGGTTGCCCAGACACTTTTACCGCACAATAATTATAAATAATAATAATTAAAATAATAATAATAAATCCCAACAATTTCCTGCAGCTTTGCTGCTTGGACTCTTGAACAGCTTGGACTCACAATGCAATTTACTCTTGGGAAGTCACATCAGAGCAATAAAGTACCAACCTCCAACCATCAAGATGATTTGAATGCACTGAGAGAGTATTTTTCTCTGGCTCTTAACATTTCAATTTCATATAAACTTTCTAACTGTCTAAACTTTAATTTTTAGATTGAAGAACCAGTAAGTATTGTAAAAGCTGAAAAGTAATTAACTGTGGGACAGGTAAAAGTCAATAAAGCCGTTTGTGTGTATTGATTTAAGAGCATGGTGGGTGTGTTAACATCTGCAGATTGCCCGTGGCTGAGGTTTGTTTTTACATAAAAACAAGAGATCTCCAGCTGTCATTATTGTATACTCAAATCTGTTTTATTTCTAATTGGTTAGTATTTTCAATTTAAAATTGGGAAAACTAAACTAGGTTATGCTGTCTTGAACTCCATCATTTTACATGCACTAATGTCATCCAGTGATATTTGGTGTGGTGACAGTTTTGACATGTATTTTTGTACTTTTTCATTAAACATAAAACATTTTACCTGTGCTTGTGTGTTTTGAGGATTGAAGTAACTCAGATATTCAACCTCTGTACAGGGAGATCATAAAATACTTTTACAAGGCATGCTAGTACATATGAGAGTTACCTTATATGAATAATCTAGAATCAGATGTTTTAACTAACATCATCATAATTGTATTTGTTATATTATTATTATTTTATCTACGTGTAATATTTTGTGTGGGAATGATATTGAATTATCCAAGAAACTAAAACTATTTACTCTGACTGAGCCTGCAGTTTACGCTGTGCTTGTGCTCGAGTTGAGGTGCAGTGTGTTGAATGCCCTCTGCAACAAGTTGAGCAGCTCATTGCTCCTGGTCGTGTTCTGTATTTTTGACTCACACACTCTTGCTTTTCCTCAAGGAATTTGACCTGGATGTAGTAGCCATTGTCAATGACACTGTGGGGACCATGATGACCTGCGCTTATGAGGAGCCAACCTGTGAAATCGGTCTGATTGCAGGTAGGATCTTCAGCACCCAATCAGGGACGCTGCTAAAAAATGTTGGGCCCTGTCAAAGAGGACAGCTGTAGGCCGTCTTATTATTATCAGTGATATCAGTATTGTCCTCAGTGGTGCTGGGCACCTAAAATTGTTCTTACTTTTACACCGCTGGCTATGCCCCACCTAGTACCTATAACTGATGTTAACAGTTCTTTCCCCAAACCTTCAATTTGCATTATTTGGCAAAGAGTGGACAATGTATTGCATGACATGTTTTGGGCAAGACAATTGTAGGGCTTAAACTTAGCAGTTCAGATTGTTTCTTCCTCCATCTTGCTATCAAAACCTATCAAAACATTGAAAAGACTTTTTAGTCTTTTTAAGGAACCTGATGACATGGTCAAGGTTAAGACAGAATAAATTCAACCGTTTTAAGTTCAGTGTTCAACACCAGGTCAACTTATGGCTAACTGAAGGTAACGTTTGCCTCTGAGTTCGAATAGACACCTTCTGATTTTTCTTATGCCATTATTAGGAACTGGGAGTAACGCTTGTTACATGGAGGAACTGCGTAACATTGAGACAGTGGAGGGAGACGAGGGCCGCATGTGTGTGAACATGGAGTGGGGGGCCTTCGGCGACAATGGCTGCTTAGACGACATCCGCACCCAGTACGACCGAGCAGTAGATGAGAACTCGCTAAATGAAGGAAAGCAGAGGTAAGTTTGAATTAATTGTCTCTCAGTGTGTTTCACATTCACCTGGTGGTTCCTAAGTGATTGTAGTTGGTTTCTCAGACTTTGCATGTTGCAAACACTGCTAAACTGGAGCTTAATTTGTGTCCTTTATTATAAGTTGCTTTGGATAAAGTTTAATATAATGTAATGTAATATAATGTCTTTTTAAATAATCATATTATTACCTCTGATATATAACAATTATTGTATAGTTTATGCTTCTAAGTTGAGAGCAACTAAACTAAATTGTGTTATGTGTAGGCATAATAAAAATAATCATAAATCCTAAATTGCAGGTATGAGAAGATGTGCAGTGGAATGTACCTGGGAGAGATTGTGCGGAACATCCTCATCGACTTGACAAAACGTGGATTCCTATTCAGAGGCCAGATCTCTGAGACTCTGAAGACGCGGGGCATTTTTGAAACCAAGTTCCTCTCCCAAATTGAAAGGTATGCCTGGCAAATCCAGTGCTGTAGAAAAAAAACAGTAGAGAGAACCTCTGGAGAGCCATCAATCTGGTAACATAACAGCACAAGTTTATATGGTTCCTCATTTTTGTTGACAGCGATGTGGACAGTTCCTGTGAATAGTAATTTATAGCAGAGCATAATGTCTTTATAGAGTGAAAGTGAATGTTGTTGCATAATATGTAATACTTACTTAAATACATAGTAAAGCATTTATATTCCTCTGTTGTAAACATGTTAACTGCACATTCAGTGTTAAGTCCATTACAGTTAGCAGTCACATAAAACCTGTCAACACTGGATTGTAACACTAAAGGGTAATTGGTGATGGTTATTTAATGTCAAAGCTCAATCTGTCTCATTGTCTCTTTCCAGTGACCGACTGGCCTTGCTCCAGGTAAGAGCCATCCTCCAGCAGCTGGGGCTGAACAGCACGTGCGACGACTCCATCATCGTGAAAGAGGTGTGTGGCACCGTGTCCCGCCGTGCTGCCCAGATCTGCGGCGCAGGAATGGCTGCCGTGGTGGACAAGATCCGTGAGAACCGTGGGCTGGACCACTTAGACATCACCGTCGGGGTGGATGGCACGCTCTACAAACTGCATCCACAGTGAGTCATTTAGAGGAGGGTAGCAGAAATTACTTTTAGGCTGCTTACCTTTTATGTCTGTAGGCAAGGTAGCATCATGTCAGATTTGTTGTCAATCACTGAAACTATTTTGTTCTTAGAGGGCAATATTACATCCTTAATACTCTTCAGTTTCAGAGACTTTGACATAATCTACCTACCAAACACAACCTCACAACATCTGCTATTAACATTTAATTTGTTACATAGTAGTCTTTGAACTCGAACAAGTGTATTTCAAAATCACCTACGATCATTTCTATATCCTTTAGGTTTCGATGTGGTGCATTGTTCAGGTGTAAAATCAGTAGGACTGCTCAGTTACAGAGCAAAAAATTAAAAGGTTTGGTTTATTCAAAATGATCAAAGGGTTTCTTTTGACCTGAGTAGCCAGTGAAGACAAACAAACTGGTACTTGTAGTGCTGTCCAGGCAGCGCTACACAAACACAAGACATGTAGCCTACAGAATCATAAGCAAACTGAAAGGATTTGCTCTGCAAAAAAAAGTGGGTCTGCAAGAAGCAGAGAGTTCTGTGGGTTATGTAAACGTTAGCACATTTAACTTAACATGTAAGTTAGCAAGTAAGTACATTTTTATTTATCAAGCACATTTTTATGCAAATGGTACATCACATCAACATGCTCATGACTGTCCCCATGGATCTGCTGTAGATGTAAAGATTGTGAAAAGAGATGTAAAGTAAGCAAGTTAAAGTCCTGTTTGTGCTGTGTTTCTTACAGCTTTTCCAGAATCATGCTGCAGACGGTGAAGGAGCTCGCCCCTAAGTGCGACGTCAACTTCCTGCTCTCAGAGGACGGCAGTGGCAAAGGTGCTGCCCTGATCACTGCCGTGGGCTGCCGGCAGAGGGAGCAAGAGCGCCAGTAGTAGCGCCGCGCAGCGGAGGCTCTGCCTGCCGAACAGCCTGCTGACCAGCGGCGCCTTCCTGTGGGATTCACCCGACCCGCCCACCCCCCGCCCTTCATGTTCCCATGGAGAATTTCCCGCTGTAGCTGCGGCTCCACCACTGCCCTGCTCAGAGAGATGACAGGGAGGGAAAAGAGAGATCTTGGAATATTTAACTTCTTTTTTTTTTTACTTTTTTTTTTTTGCATTGCACTAAATGTCCAGTTTTAACAGCATTTTAAAGTTTCCCTCGGTAAGCTTATTGTCAGGTATTATCTGAGTGGTCGGGAAGCACCTTTGCTCTGAAATATTCATATAGGCCTACTGCCAACATTTGTTTTGTATATAGGGGCATAGGTGTTAAACTGTCACTGTATGTATATGTGGAGAACCGCCACCCTCGTACTTACACTGGAATTTTTTTAAAAAAATCAGCCAGTGACCCCATGGTCTGGCTTCTGATGGCAGTGATTTTGTATTTCTACATAGCTCTCCTGCCAATCCTCTTGACTGTCAATGTTGTATCTTTCTCTTTAACACTCATCTGAATTATTCTGATTTTTCTCTTTGAAATAACAGTATGTTGCCTCATGCACATTAACAGTCACTGGGTTTTATGTAGATATAAGGTGTTGAGCTGTTTTTACGCAATAGCAAGACAGGTTGACAGAACACGATCTAGGCATGAGAAGAACAAATGGTGATACTGGCATAGCCTACCAAAGGGACACAAAATAGAAATAGGCTAACCTTGTGTGAACATGTTATTTGTGAATTGCTAAATTGTTCTGTAGGTGTTATTGTGTTTATCCACCTGTATAATATAGTGTGCACAAAGAATATGTATTTGTCAGGCCCTTGAAACACTTCCACTGAGCGCTTTATGTGTTGGCTACCCTGGCTGAATGTGTTGTTGATTGTACAATGTAATAAGGTGTAGCTTAACATGCCCCGAAGCTGTATAACTGCATGCCTTATTTTGAGAAAAGGAATAGGTAAGGGTATTTATTTTATACATTCGAACTTGTGTTGAAGACACTTATTAGTGAATACATTAAATTTCTATTTTGTTGTGCAATTTTGGATGTGTGCAGACTGTTATTTGTCAACCATACTGTGTCTTTTGTGCGTGAAACACCTGAAATTCTGGAAGGAGGAAATAGTCTATCACAAAAGAAACATTGTAACGTTGAATGGAAGCACGCACAGACTGTTTAACATAATCCATGATTTGCTTCCATATTTTTACATTTTAAGAAGATGAAAAGGGAACTTTGCTCCACTTCAATAACAATCGCTGATCCATGCATGTCATCATCCCTGTGAACTGAATACATCGGCGTCCACTGACTGTAAACAGAAGAGCAGAGAGTCGCCCACAAGCCAAACAGCCTGCAAATGTGCCAACGTGATAGCTTCACAGTAGGTTGTCCGACCACATCTCCTGCAATTTGCAATGGAGGCAGACAAGCGAAGTAACGATAACTACAAAAATTAGAGACTATTTTGTGTGCAGTTGATATATTAATACGTCGATGACTAATTCAAATGCAAGTATCCTTTCTGTGAATAGCTGTTATGCACGCCTAATAGCTTGCAGGGTGCTTTTGCAAAAATATCTCGTTGACATGATAGCTAGTCAGCTAACCTAGCCACCTATATGTAGATAGCTAGTTAGCTATGCCCGTTTACGTTTGGATCAGCTAATTTATCGCGGGCTGCACTTGGTTTGGCTGTCAGCCACCTCATCGATTTGCAGAACCATAAAGGTAATACACATTCAACTTGAAATTGTGCGCAGTGGGTGAAAATGCATTCCTTTGTGACGTGTAGCTAATGCTAATGCCCAGATGGCAAGCGAAAGCTAAGGGCTTGGTGGCCCATCAAGCTTGTTTGCCCGCTAACGTTACGCTTCTGTCAAGCGAAATCGCTAACTAGCTCGCTAACCAACAACTTCACAAAGCAAGACAATTGAATGCGTTGATACATATTTAAGCTGATTGAGGACAGCAGCAAGGCTCCAATAATGGTTCACGATACCAAGCTGCGACGGCTTTGTTCTGTTATTTTTCAAGAATATGTCAAAAATATCTTGTGTACTTGTTTGAGGTGTGCTCATTCGATTATGCATTCCTTTACGGTTGACAAGTTTATTCAGTAGTTGGTGAATGGTACGTCGTATTGTGTTTAAGTTGAATTCGACAACGCTTCCAGTTTATGCACAACGTACGTTTGGCACTAAGAAATGAACTGAAATGATGTCACGCACCCAAATGACTCACAACATTTCTTATGAAATTGTGCCAATTACGTAGGACGAGGGAAAGGGAGAATGATAAGAGTGATCAACGTTTTTTTTTTTTTGTCTTTTATAGGCTTTGATCTTGTAAAGGGTCTATCTGTCCTCACCACCGTCCCCCTTAGCTCACTCCCTGACCCCCCCTAGCCCTGGCCATGACCTCAGGTGAAACTGTGCACTACATCCACCTCCACAACTCCAGCCAGTCAGTGCTGGAGGCGCTGCGCTCGCAGCGTCGCGAGGGCCTCTTCTGTGACGTGACCGTGCGCATCCACGACGCCTCCTTGCGGGCCCACGCCTGCGTTCTGGCCGCTGGCAGCCCATTCTTCCAGGACAAGCTGCTGTTGGGCCACTCGGAGATCTCCGTACCTCCCCTGGTGCCGGCCGAGACAGTAAAGCAGCTGGTAGACTTCCTGTACAGCGGCTCACTGGTGGTGCTCCAGTCGCAGGCCCTCTGCATCCTGACAGCTGCCAGTATCCTGCAGATCAAGACCGTCATTGACGAGTGCACCCAGATCATCTCGCAGAAGCGCGGTGTGGTGGGTGGCGGAGCGGGAGGGGGCGGCGGAGGTGGCAGTGGCAGTGGGGGTGGGGGTGGTGGTGGTGGAGCCGCGGGTGGAGGAGGCGGCCTGCCGACAGGGGGAGTCCTGCCCAAGCAAGAGGAGCGGGGGGGCAGCAAAGGAAGGGATAGCGTGGGTGCTAGCAGCAGCAGTAGCAGTTGCTTCCAGGCCTTCGCCAACTTTGGCATGGGCGACTGCGCCTCTGCTGGCGGCCTCGGAGGCAACCTGGGCGGCGGCGGTGTGGTGGCCACCAGCCAGAGTGGGCCCAACCCACTCGACCCACCCACCTCAATGGGTCTCATCTCCCTCGGGGACATGGGGCCTGGGTCCATGTGCCGTGCCGACGCCCTAGGCTCTGCGGGTGGCGCCGGTTCTGGCATCCTGAAACCCAGCTCCAGCTGTGCCCAAGACATGCGGTACAAGCTCAGAGACCTGCTGGCCCAGCCGGGGGATGGCAGTGGAGGCGGGGGGAGCGCCAGCAGCGACGGAGGCAGCGTCCCCTCCACCTGTGGCTCAGGGGTGGGTGGCGGTGACGGCAGCGGAGGGATGGGCAGGGACAGCATGCGCAGCAACATGTCGGACCTGGGCTCGGTTGGCGAGGACCTGGTGGTGGGCATGGAGCGCTACAGCGAGGAGGAGGACATGGAGGGGCAGGAGCGCGGCCGGGACGGGGACCGGGAGAGGGGAGTAAGCCATAGCCGCAAGCAGAGGCAGCCACTCAGGTTACAGGTGAGAGAACGTGTGCCGGAACCTTACCTTCTACCCGCATTACTGATACCACATAGCTCCTTACCCCCCACCCCCAGCCCAACATGTACCTCACACCCCTCCCACCACACCACCACCAACAAAACACCACTTTTCACCCTGACTTCTTTGAATCCTTGAACACGTGGTTCCAAAGTATGACTGCATAATCAGTCATGGGCAACCTGGATTCAGAATCTTGAAGTCAGGTTGCTCTGCACTGTGCAAGGGTTAGGGTTAGGGTTAGGTTAGGCTCAATTAAAGCCACAACTTTAGAAAATGTAGTTAGCTGCATCACAAAGGCTAGGCCTGCTTGATTAAATAAATATTTTCAAAGACACTGAAATCACAATCGTTTAACATTATTAGTCATTAATTTTGGAAACATGTTAACTAGGTTAATTTAACTTAGATTTACCTTTGACTTTTTCCCACCATTTTCCTATGAATTTCCTCTAATCTGCAGTGTGCATGGTACTAAAAATAAAAGTCAGGTGACAGAATAATTGTTTAAGCCTAGTTATATTTGTTGGAAACAATAATTGTTATCATAATTCATTGCACAGCCCTATCAAAGGCTACAATGGATTGTGCAACTTGCAACTTTGTCCTTATTGTTGTTGTTGTATATATATTATTTGTATTTATGTCATATTCAAAAATCCTTCAGAAAGGTGTACAAAGAGGGATCCTGATATATACTTGTTCTCAGAGATGTCAATCAGGGCTTCAGAAAGTAAAAACTCTGCCTGTTCACTTAGCACAGGTGATTTCACGATGTAGTTGATGTACCTTTCTGATGATTTGTGTACTCATTTAGATCATCTGTTTAATAAAATGGTTGTATAAAAGATGTGGCAGTTTTTTCTGAACATGAGATCTTGACCTTTGCTTATTCTGGTTGCCACTTGTGGCATTTCTGTATTTGTGTGATCCTTCATCTTGCATGAAGTGATGTGTTGGTGTTTTATCTTTGATCTTGCATGAAGCGATGCTTTGAGAAGAGTAAACAAGCTGACGTGTCTGCTGCTGACAGGTGCTTGGAGGGGAGGAGGTGGTGGTGAAGGACGAGGGGGTGCAGGAGGCGGAAGGCGCCCTGTTTGGACTGGACCAGGGACGACAGGGCGGGGACCACGACGCATCCCAGCAGCAGATGGCCACCTTTGGCCAGGTGAGAGCTTCAGCTCGTCCATCTGTCCCGCCTGCTTGCCTGTCTCATTTGAGCAGCAATTGGCTTTAAGTGTATAGGCCATGTGTGTAAATGTCACACTTTAAATTGAATTATGTATTTAGTGTGTTCGTTATGTATGCTGGGAAATGTTTAGAGATCGTTATCACTGGGTATTTGAGTGAAGGGATTATGTTTCTGTACTTCATGTGTGTAATTACATTGTCTCTTTTACGAAAGCGTGATGGGTATCTAGTTAAAATAAAACTCCTCAGTTTACAACATGAGGGGAAAAAGACTATTATTAACTGAATTAAATATACTGCTTAACCAAAGTAACTGCTCAAAATGATGGACTGTTTTGATTTCAAAGCTTCAGACATCTCAAGGTTATGTTCCCAGGCTGTTGTCAGTAACGTTTTACAGCATTTCACAGCCCGAAATTGGTGTTTTCCCAAATGCCAGTTGAAAATTTGTGTCTGTGAAGTGGTCGTAACTTCACACTAGACTCACACCCTCACATATAATCCTTTATGGTGCCCCTTTATATAACTATAAATCAAACCGGGCCCAAAAATGACTAATTCAACCTATTTCGTACTCTGTGTGTGACAGGAAGGGGTGTTCTATGATGAGCAAGGCGTGTTTTCTGAGAGTTTCTGGCCACAGACAGAGCCACCTCAGTCAATGACTTTCAACCCCAGAGGGCGAGTCAACAAGCCACTCTCTCCCCCAACCTCAACGCAGTCCATCAACAATCAGGTTTGCCATCATGTTCTATTAATGTTTGCCATTGCACCTAATTGCTGGCTTTGGTGCCTTACCCACACAAATGTTGACATAATGTCTGGTTGTAGCTCAAGACGGTGCTACACTGTTGCAAAAATGTAACTTTCCATGACATGTTACTTTTAAATGGGTGTCACTGAACCTATTGAACTGGCTTTAGGCTAAAGAGTGTCAATCTTGCAAACCAGGATAATAATGCCTGCATTAACTGCATTTTTTTGTTGCCTTACCTACACGTTGTTTGGGCCCTGACAGCTGCTTTTCCAGTACCCTGTCAGCCAATCACAGCCCTCGTCCTTCTACGTGGGCGCTCCAATGGTGATTGACACCATGGCCGGGGCGGAGAACAATCAGCCAACCCAACCGCCAGCGCCACCACTCACCCCGGCCCCCCAGGCTCCAACCGGCTCGTGCTCCACAGGCCCCTCCCCCTCCTCCCAGGGATCCGAGACGTCTTTTGACTGCACCCACTGCGGGAAGTCCTTGCGCTCCAGGAAGAACTACAGCAAGCACATGTTCATTCACTCTGGTAAGTTTGCCCCACCTCACTTTTGCTCACTTTCTTTTCAGCAGACAGTGGACCAATTTGGACAGCTTTAGCCATATGTGACCCTCCAAAACCAGTTGCTTAGATACATTATTATTCAAAATTCATTGTGCTTAAAAAAGGCCATAAAACAAGCTTTCAAAATTCAGGGAGATTCAGCAACTTGATAGGGAGATATAAACTTTTACAATAGGCAGGTTTCTCTTGTCTGGCCAAGTTGGAAAGTAAGAAATCTGCTGTTGAATTTACAATCAATGTCATTCTTGCAGACACTTATTGTCCACTTATTGTGGTCACAGCTATGTTTTAACCTACAGTATGTTTTAACTCCAGTCTATGTATTCACCACCACCATGTAGAAGTTAAGGAGTAATGCTATCTAAAACCTAGAGTAGCATGGACTAAATGAAACAATTATAACATGTTGCTGGAATGAAATTCTTTATCTCAAAACAACTGTGTTTTTGTAAGGCAAAGGGTACGATTTCAGTAGAATTAATTTAGAGTATTAATGTATATACCTAATAATGTCACATTTTAGTACATAACACATAAGCATACAGTGCTGTATAAAAGATCATTCTATCAGTTTAGAATTAGGTGAGCATTTTAAGCAGCAACATCAGTTAGGTATTTATCATACCTTATAGACATACAGTTGTGAAATGCAGAAACAGTGCAGTGTGCAACATAACAATAACTGGCAGGTGAAAAAGTGTGGGCATCTGAGTTGTACAATCTTGGCAATAATGAGTAGACCTCAAATATAAACTTCTGTATGGTTTTTCAGTCCCTGAAGACTGGCTGCAGGTATTTTGGGCCATCTATACAAAATGTCTTCAGTTTAGTCAGGCTTGCTGACTGCTGAATGTGACAGTCCACTTCAGTCATTTCAGAAAAGCTCAATGATGATGAGGCCTAAGGACTGAAATGGCCATTAGAACACTGTATCTGTGCCTTTGCATTAATAAGGTACATACTGTAGATCCCTCATAGATTTTGAACTTTTGGATATTGCTCAGCTGAAACAACCAACTCCTGGCATTACCTGGCATTTGTGTAATCATCATCTTCAACATTGTCGTCAGGAAATCTGCTAGTGCTGGGTGTAATCTATACAAACCTCAACTCTGACACAGTTTCAAGACTTGAAAACCTTTATTATCATTGAACAGTTCCTGCACAACGGAACTACACAGCAAGGCCACAGAGGTGCAAGATGAAAGTACAAGTACAAAAAGAACAAAGAAGAAAAGAGCATATACAAATAATAATACAAATACAAGTAATACAAATAATAAACAAGTGGTGGATGAGCTATATGCAGACTAGTGCAGTAGTGGCAGTATTGCACTAGAGCAGTGAGTAGTAATATTGCATTCAGCTCTGATAGCCCCTCAACCACATAGTGTGGTATACCCTCCACAAAATATAAAGTTACAGAGACAGCAAATTCAACTCATTACTCCTGGTTTGACAAAAAACATCTCTATCTTAGCAATTACCTGTCCACAGAATGTTATTCCAGAATTATTTTGGAATTATTTTGTCTTGTAGGTTACGTTTTGCATGTATAAAGCTTTTACAGCATCACTCTACCATAATTTTTTGCATGGCTTAAAAACACAGCATTCCATGACTAGAAGTAACTGCTTATGTAGCTCCGGAATTCCTGAGGGGAGTGCAGTATGCTAGGAAGTTGTGTGGCTAGCACAAGCCTTGGACACTTTGTCAAAGGTAAGAATTGCAATGACTCCATTATCAGCAGATTCTTGAGAACGGTGTTGAAGAATCATACCAAAAGTGGGCATGGTGGTAATAGTGGTTGCTTTAAGAGGGCCATAATCTAAAGCAGTGTTCAAAATCTAGAAAGACATTTATGCAGATGCACAGAATGTTCTTATAGCCACCTCAGTCCTTACACTTTATTATCCACGAAATGCATGGACCGAGCTGAGGTGGACAATCCAATGCACGTCCTGTTATTGTTATGATACACATTGCCTTGTTTCTGTTTCTGCAAAATGAAGTTGGTGCTCATTATAAATAAAATAATTTTTCCCAATCTTTAACATACCCCTGTACATTTTTCTCAGAACTGGAAGTTGTGACTTCTGACTGGTTTTAGTGTGAAAAATCACATATCATTAATGAAACATTTGTGACTGTATATGTAATAAGTAATTTGTTTTCCATCTGTGTGTGTGTTTGTGTGTGTATGTGTTTGATTCCCTCATGTTTGTGCGTGGCCCAAAAGGCCAAAAGCCTCACCAGTGCAGCATCTGCTGGCGTTCCTTCTCGCTGCGCGACTACCTCCTCAAGCACATGGTGGTGCACACTGGTGTGCGGGCCTTCCAGTGCGCCGTGTGCTCCAAGCGCTTCACCCAGAAGAGCTCACTCAATGTGCACATGCGCACACACCGCGTGGAGCGCACCTTCTCCTGCCCCGTGTGCCACCGCGCCTTCACCCACCGCACCCTGCTGGAGCGCCACGCCCTGCAGCACGGCCATGGTGGCCCCGCGCCACCCAAGCCGCCAGGCAGCGGAGGGATGGCCGGCACCAACCCGGGCATGGGAGGCGGTAGCGTACCAGGCCATGGCTCCTCTACCTAGCTGATGCTAACAGTCGCTAATCAGTCACTTATGAGCTCGGTGTTTTAGTTGTAGTCGGAGAACGCTAAAATAGGTTGCGGGTGGGAGGGGGTTGGGAGGTTGGAGAGAGAGCATGGTCCAAAGCCTGATACGTTTTTTGCCCTTGTTGTTGTTATTGTTTGTTTCAGGAGAAAGGGAGGGTAGTGGATCAGTTTCCAGTTGCATGGTAAGTTTTGTTTATTTTTTTTTAAAGAGGGTTTTTTTTTTTTTCAAAGAAGCATTCGCACATATGACAGCATGGGAATATTTGCCGCGGGGAAATTATAGTTTGGAATGACACAATCCGTTACATACCTCAGTTCATGAAGAAACCGGAAAAACAAAGAACACCTCTTTTCAATGTGAAAATTGCCTCTCAGTTTCAAATGTGATGTCTATATATTGTGTATGTGTTTTTGTTTGTTTTAAGTTTTTATAATGTACTCTTAACCAGATGCTACAGCTATCTTTTGGCCATTAGGAAATGTCAGCTCAGCTACTCACTAACAGATGGCTTTAAAACTAAGAAAGAAAACTATTCTAAAAGATTGATTTTTATTTGCCAGTGAGTTGTCAGTGAATTAATGTATTTTTAAAAAAAATACTCTTAAAATTTTTGTAATCATCAGGAAATTATTCAATGTAGAAACTTAAGGAAAAAAAAGAAAACGAGATCATGGAATTGATATTTTATGTTTTATTAATACAATATGTGCCTGGTCCTCTTACCTCTAGGTAATGTCTGTGTACAGGGCACTTGCACATAGGGGTTTTAGATGTTTTGACTGAAGCACCTCATAACTCATAACTAAAGAATTGCACAAATTAGAGTAGACTTTCATCAAAGCTTGATTAATGCATGCTCTGTCTCAGTCAGGGTATATATAAATTGCATTTGACAGTGATTTCCCAGTTTTGCTCTCAGTTTTTTTATTGACAAAATTTAGTGGACAGAATTTTTCTCAAAGCCAGTACAGTACAAAAAGTACAGTACAGTTTAAAAACAAGAATATATATATAAGCTACAACTTTTGTATAAAAGATTACCAAGCCTTATCTTGCAGCATTCTGTACCTCGGACATACGTTGATGATGATGTTATTTTTTAGAGCTTAAGCTGATTTAGATGTGGTGTATAAGATTTTTTCTCTTGCGCTGTCTACAATCAGAAATTAATACCTTGTATAAAACTCAAAGAGGTTGAGAGTGTAATGTAGGGCGTGTTCAGTGGGATTGCTGCACCATCTTGAGGTTGTTCATTTTAAAATGTAAAAACCTGAGACCTCTCAATTTTTCAGTTGACTGAAAGTGTTATGATTGAGAAGGGCATAGCACAGGGCTTGTAGAGTGCTAGTGAATGGTTACCCAGTGTAGCATAGGATAGTCACCCCTCCCAACCACAAACTCTCCAGTCTCCAGGGGGAACAACTATGTAATGTCACCCCCACAATTGTGATGGTTAAGGCACAAAGACAGTAGTCGGGTTTCCTTTCAAGTTTTTCACATCAGTTATGTGCATGAATAGTAATTGGGCTGAACGAGATGCCCATCAACAGCCATTTTATAATAATATTAACAATAATACATTTTAGTTATAAGCATCTTTCAAAACACCCAGTTGAGTTGAAACCCAGTTAGGGACAGCCCACACACCTATTTTCATACAAGGAAAATGTCTATAGTACCCATCGGCTTACCTATTGTAAAATTGTAAACTATTGTGTAAACTAGTGTATCAAATGTTGATAATGCATAATGCCAATGATGGAGTTGATATTGATGAGGAAGTAGTAAAAATGTGGTTGAGCACTAACAAAGAGAATATTGTCTTCAACACCAACAGTGACTACACTTCAAGATGTGATCTGGGAGCTGGAGTTTTTAGTGGGTTTGGATGGCAGTGATAGTCATGTGGTGGCTAAAGTTAATATGCAGTGATGAGCAGCCTAGAATCAGAAGCTACAATTCAATACCATATATTTCAAATCACCTGTTTCTCCCTATAAGATTAATATAGGTGATACCACTCCTAATTAATTATTCTACCTGGCTAAAGTGGATTGGAGTGGATTGGTATCGGATTCTGAAGCCAGATTCCTCACTGTTAACGTTTAACTGTTTTCACGTGGTTGAATGAATTAAAAAGGTTGGTGCACACTAAACCTTAGAACTGGAAAGCCTGTCTAATTAAGACATGGTGAAGTCCTACAGAAATGAGTACGTTATCGTGAGATGTGACAGGCCCTTCCAGTCATGACCTATGCAGTCAGGGTCACAGCTCTTGGTTGCAGTTGATTCCACCTGAGCATGCCAGATTTGCAGGCTTGAGCGTGAACGTAAAAAAATAGAATTCCATTAGTGAGTGGAAAACTTAATGACATCATGCCCAATTTATTGTTTGTTTTATTCAAAATGAATGCACTAAGAGAGGAAAGAGGACTTGTAATTACCCCCCTGGTGAAATCAGGATGTTTTTTTATTTTATTTTGAACTTAAATGTTAATTTTGGTAACGTTGAAATATCCGTAACAAAAGCACACAGCAGATGAACTGGAGATTGTTCTCAGGTCTCCAGAGCACTTCTTAATCAGCTGAGCTGAACTGATATTCTAGCTGTAAGTGTTTTGATAGTAAGGTCTGTGAAAAACAGGCTGCGAACATGTACATAGAATTTCATTAACTAACGCAAGTGTTGTATCTGTGTCACACCCGTGTTCAGGGATTGAGACAAGGTTAACAGATGTAAGGGTAACCTGTCTGAAATTCCCTTTAGTTAAAAAAAGTAAAGAACCAGTGTCCAGATTCAGTGCCCGGTAGAAAATAGTAAAGCCGTGTTCAAATCTCTCTCAATCATGCATTTTTTTGTCTGTAGTAGTTCAGTAGTGTATGTTGCAGTGCTAACAGATCATTTTGACTGGTGGAAACAAAACTACCTCATTCATCATATCATGTAATTCGATGGCAGTACTCTCTGAGGGGGAAACATAGCCGTTCCCAAGGTTGAAAGGTGTAACTCGTTTGACTTGTAAGCCAAGAAATTTTGAATCAAGCAGGTCAGCCAAGTGTAGGAAATAGTAATTCAGAGTAATTAAAGCTGAGTAGTGTAAAAGAACATACTTGAAATGTGTGTTTCACAGATAGCTCAGTTAAGGGAGGGATGGAAGTCAAACGTGAATTTACCCATGGAGTTTTGACCTAAAAGAGAGGGTGTCATTCAAGCTGTTCAGGTTTCCCAAAATCCATGATAAACCGGTTTTACCTCATTGTATAGCTCTGTATAATTCACTTGAAATCACGCACACATACACACACATGCATACACACACACACACACACACAAGCACACACATCTATTCTGTTACCTCCATTGGGGGAAAGATTCACTCTCGTTAAGTTCATCCTGTGTTCATGTTCGTTCAAAATGCATCAATCAGTAAGAGCCAGAGGTGGACAAACTAGCATGAGAAGTCAAAGTCCTGCCATGTATTTCTTCTGCCTGTGTTTTTAACACGGGTATTTTCACTAATGAGTTCATCTACCTGGCTCAGTAGTTGAGCTATTAGTATCAGCTGGTTCAGTGAATTGACAAACAAATTTGTGCCAGGACTTTCATTTTCTAAACCTGAGATGTCCTCCTCTGGAAACAGCAGAGAATTGGTAGTGGCCAGAGTAAAAGCTTTCTCCTCATTATTAGAGTAGCAGTACTCCGGATCTTGGCAGAAGCCTGTGGCTTATTATAGGACAGGAAAGTTTGTATCCACTCACAACCAGAAGAGTAGGGGTCTCAGCTGTTGTTGGAATAGGCCAAGGAAATAAAGATCTAATCTACCCAAGGCACACGTTGGCAGGGGGCATCATTCAAGTTCTTGAGTGCTCTTTCAGTCTTCATCTGATATTTTATGTGGCAAATGTTTTTTTTTTATTCAGATGCATCTGAGGCTGAAGGAAGAAGTGTAGGATGTGGTTAAAGTAATCCCTTGCTACATCTCATTGGCGTGAAAAGTAGAAGAAGCCCCTTTTGAAACTCTGTAGGCTTCTGTACCAGATTGGGTACGGGTGGTGAGAGACGTGGTCCTTCAGCAGGAGGCTTGTGACTATTGCTTGTGGTTAAACTACATCTAGAGAGGTGGCAAAGGATGGTCTCCTAGGTTTTGGTGTTAAACTGTGGAACTTGTGGATGAAGGACACGTCAGTAAGGTTCGAAGATGAAATAATGTAGAAGGTGGGGTTAATGATCCCTATTGCATTAGAGTTGACATCCTGGCATGGTCTCAGTGGCTTGCCCAGACCTGACTGCTGAGTATTTTCACAGTCAAAGGGACAAACAAAGCCTTGTACTTAGTGACACATTGCCTTTGATTGGCTTGGCTGATTGAGATTTTTAGGTGAGTTTACCCACCACGTGTGCTGGCCAGTATGGACCCTTTCTCGGAGGTTTGTTCTCTTCTACCTCTGCAGTCGGTACCTAGACAAAGTACCCTTTACCCGACAGCCCTAACAGGGGCCGTATGATTGTAGCCGCTGTTCCTGTTGGGTCCCCTGGGTGTGCTTCCTCGCTGATGCTATCCAGCACAAGGACTACGTGTTACATGATGGAACTATGCAGACAGACTGGGGGAACGTTGAGCTCCCACACATCCAGCAATCCTCTCATGTGGTGTGGGACCCTCTCGAGTTTCCTCGCTTGTCTCGTGAACTGGCGTGTGGACTGTTCAAGGTCGAAAAGACCTTCGGGAAGTTGTGTGGTTATTTGTGTCCAGGAGACATTGACAAATGACTTGTCTGCCTGGTCTCTGCTCCCCAGCACTTCAAAGGAACCGTATGGGCAGTGGTTGTAGAGGGTTCTGTATATGTAACTTGTGTTCAGACCACTGACATACCTCATAAACTGCACACCACAACCTCACTAAAACAGTATGTGCTTTTTACCAAAGTTTTGGCGCTTAGGGGCATGTTTATTTTAAACAGCTCTGCTTTTTTTGTCCCTGAATCTTTCATCTGCATCGACAGAAGTATCACCTCTCTTAAGTCAGGAACAATGGAACAAAAAAGACTTTCCTGTAGTTTCCACCAATCAGAATTATCCAACTGCATACTATATCCAAATGCAGCCTGGTGTATTTGCCCCTTATTTTTTATTCTTAAAATGATCAGTGATCACTTTTCTCTTGGTTTGTGAGGATTTTTGTAGCTCTCTGACTCTTGGTTTTAAAGTTGATAGAGAAGTGTGAGGAAGGTAACTCGTAAACGACCTTCCAGTTTCGCAGAAATCTGCTGTTTGCCGTTTGGAGCAAAAAAGGATTGCCAACAGTCCCTCAGATTTTCTGTGCAACTGTGGCAAAGAACCCAAAATAAAGAGCACCCCAACATGATTTCCATGTCAACGGCATACCTTTATGGTCTTAAAATTCATAAACCATGTATGATGTAATGGTTGAGTTTCTGAAGGCTTCTCGGGTATTTTGTGCGAGCGTGTGTTGGGTTGGGCGTGTGGAACACAGTGGTGTTACTGGAGAGCGTGGTACTTTTCATAATGTGGCCAGAGTGCTAGTACTGATGGACCAAAATAATTTCAACATTACTAACCGCTTTTGCAAGTGTTTGGTCAGGCATGTATGAAACGGTATAGCACTAAACAGCATAATGACGTCATTTTCTCTTGGCTCTGAACGATGTCTTGGGCGATCAGATCACTCATGGGCAGCTCCTAATACACATGTAAACAACCACCAACACACATTGTAAATAGACCTGCGAAGTGACCCATTATCAAAAACATGATTCCTGGTTCCATTCCATGCCAAAAATTTCTAATAGGTTTAACATGGGCTTTTTTGACTACAACCCTTGTAGTCAACCCCAAATGCAAATGTTTTTGCCTTTACACTTTTGTCAGCTTTTCCCATTTGGTGTTTTGTAATGCTTATGCTGTCTGCTAAAAAGGTGGACCATGACTACTGTTAACCAGGAGCTAACCCAGGTAGAGCTCTAGTAGAGTTAGAGTGAGAACTCTTAGTCTGAGTTAGCTCCTGGTTAGCCTATAGCCATGTTTTTTTATGATGTTACTTCACAGCTCTACACTAAATTCTTTGGATTTTTCCTGACATGGAGACTGAGAGTGTAGGTGATGTAGGCGGTAGCTTATGCTAACGTGTAGGATGCGAAACAGGTTCTTTGCTGTCCCCTTGTGATCTGATTGACCCTTGGCATAAAACCAAGTGCAAACATGGCCTGTGTTAGCATGTACAGTATTGACAACACCCTAAACTTCTTGGTGATGTTGATTAGGAGCACATTTTTGTGTTGTCCTTATGGAGGTATGACAGCATTTTGTGTTATTTAAATACACTTTAAAGCTGTTGGGGGCGAAATTAACCTTTTTTTCTATTAAGCTGATGTATTTGTCCCACTAAGGTTTTCATTTCACATAAACCAAGTAAACCAAGACCTTGTTTTGGTAGAAAGGTTACGAACTACACAGCCATAGGCATACTGTATCTAAGAGATATACTTGACAAGGCTGGTCAACCGGGCAGCTTACGCAGTGCAGCCTAACACAATATCAGCGCTTAATTTGTAATTGGAAGTGAAAGATACATCTTGTGGTCATTTAAAAAATGCCTATTTTGTTATGCTCAAAGACTCAAAAAATTGAGAAAATTCCAAAAGAGAAATCGTCAACCTTTCTCTCAAAATATAATATATATAGTTGGCTTTGTCTGTTGGAATGCCAGAATGATCAGTCATGCCATTTTTAAATGTATTTATCATTTGTGTGTTTAGAGATCCCCAAATTTTTGAAAGTGCTATGGAATTTAAAAAAGATCATTTTATGATTTTGTGTGTTCTTGAAAAGATCAATTTCACAGTGTCTACTCAGACAATAAATAAAGCTGAGAAGGTAACATAATGATTCAGAATTATATGAAAGCAATATTTACATGTAGTATACTACACTATTAATGCTTAAAGTAACTTTTATTAATTATTACAATTTGCTACAGTTAATTGCATTTTAAATGAGCGAGGTTCAAAGCTCACAAAAATTTGAGAAACACAAAGTTGTTTGCTATATGAGTAGTTTGCTCTTTAAATGTAAGTAGATGTTTCTTTGTTACATTTTATGTACATGTATTCTCAGATATTCTACCAACTGCCTTTGGTTTTCGGTCATGGAGATAATTGTCTGCTTTATAATATTTCTGCACACTAACTGAGTTTTTATCTTTATTAACTTTTTCATACTTCACTGTGTTTGAAATAATTTGCTTGGATGCTCTTCATTAAATAGTGTGCTATCTCTTGGAAATGTACACCACTGTCTGATTCTTTTATTGACTGGTTCGATTTAATGTATATTTTGAACCATTTGACTATATCTTCTTGATGCGTCATATATGAATATCTGTTATTGACTCTATAAATGCTTTATAGCAGAGGTCCCGAACCTTTTTTTCAACCATTAGGATTAGTTTCATGACGGACAATTTTTCCCCAGATGAGGAAAGGGGCATGTGTAATTTCTTTTGTTAAAGGCACACCAGGCAACATTTGGATAGTGTTCTTACGAGGCTCCCCCTACAGGCCAGGATTAAATGTTCACTGTCATAAAGACGCACTGCTGTTCTTCGGGTTCCTCCCCCTGGCCATGTGCGATTGGTTTTGACCACAGAAGACAGGTTAACAAGATTTATCATGTCTACTGAGGTAAGTAAGGATTTTGAGAGATTGTCCAAAACGCCTCTATTTCAAGTGGGAAGTTGCTTGCTTCTGCAGCCAGCCCACAATGGACGTGTTTGGTATTGCGAGTTTGGAACATTCCATTTTGGATTCATCGTTTAGCCTGGAAGGTTGCCGCTTGGGTGTGACCTGGTGTGAGCCGAGGGCTCCTGAACTTGCAAGCATTGTTTTTCCCCTACAGACCACTGGGGTGGCCAAGAGAAACCTTCATTTACGTTCTTAGTCATTTAACCATACTGACCTACAAAGATGATTAATTAAAGCAACACTATAGATTTGCTCATGGGGTCCCCCTTCAGTCAAGAAACCTCTGCATTTGTTGATGCTACCAGAATTCCATGCGGACAAGACTGATTCACATCAGACTATATGTCTGTCTATAGTTCTAACTCCGTTCACCCACCTTGTCCTTTGAAGGGGGAGGGATGTGACGCATGCCTTGAGAAGTAAAAATTTTGTAGTTTTTGGTGACATGGTTCCTACCTGAGTCCTGAAGCTGCATAGTGCCTGTGTAGACTATACAGGCACACTCAAATGTGTAATTGAACCCATTTTGAGTTGTTGTATCCAAGGCCGTTGCTAGCCATTTGGGTGCCCTAAGCACAAATGCTTCGTGGTGCCCCACCACGCCATTCCCCCCTGCCCCACCACACCCAGAATGAACAATAATTTAGAATTTATCAATGTGATTCACTTTATTTCCAAAACAAATACACCAAATATTAAAGTTAAAATAACACATTATTTTAAAAGGTTAATAAAAAATACAAAATTGCCCTATGTTGCTTTTGTATTGCTTAGAAATATTAACATGCTTTACACATTTTTTATATATCGTTACTAGTACGTACCTAGCCTATTTTGATGATTTTTTCAAGAGCCTGATTTTTGGTGGTGCCCCCACAAGCACTTGGTGCCCTACACACTGTGCGTAATGTGCGTGTGCGGAGCTACGGCACTGGTTGTATCATCAGTATGATTTTGAAAATATAGTAAAGGCAGAAAAATTACATAGTGTTGCTTTAACTTTAAAATGTTGCCTGGTGTACCTTTACATTTAGTTTAGCTAGCAGTAAGTATTACATGTTAACTTGATGCGTCAAAAATGTAGGATTGAAGTAGCCTACAGGCAGAAGTGGCAACTTTCTGAAATAACATACCCAGGGGTCTAATAAAAATAAAATTCATATAAGTTTATTTTTTCTTCACAGCCTAGTACCAAATGATCCACAGTCTGGTACCATTCTGCAGCCTTAAAATAAAAGATAAAAGAACTAAAGCTCTTTTTCCTTTGGAAGCTCAGAATAAGGCTGACTATCTTTTAGGCAATAGATCTAAGTAAGGCATTTCCCTGTCGCCATTTTTAACAAATTATATAGTTTCCATCACCATCACCAGATTAGTGGGTGCTCCATTTTCCGCTCATGCACGAGTTTAGTGGAGCACAGGCTTATCCATGTGTATATATTAATTGTGAAGATGACTGCAAGCTAAGTTAGACTATGGAACATAATGTGCATTCCTAAACAATTGTGTTGGGGTCCATTTCAGTGCATAAATGCTAATGAACTACTGTCACCTATCCGTATTTCAGTCTATTAATGCTAAAAAGTGACTGGCTGGCACACAACATATCACACAATCTGTAGTATTAAAATCAGTGGTAGCCTAGAACCATGATGCAGTGGGTACCTGCTGTAATGAAAGCATAGAACAAAACAGTTGAAGTAAAAATAAAATCATTGAAATCAATTCATAAACCTGTGAACTTTTAACTAATCAAAGCAGCCACCTCTGCCAGGTATAACAGCTAAACACACAATATTCTTTCTTCACTAGAAATCATATTCTTAATACATTTCTTCCCAACTCTTGCCAATGTTCTTGTAAATGTGTGGCACTGTACTTACGCATTGTTTTGCTTTCATAGACGTTTTTCCCCAACCAGCTGAATGTAAGTCTGGAGACTGTACTAGCCACTTCATGTTTTTAAGCTTACCATCTTTTTCTTTTTTTCCTAAAGTAGCGCTAGTATACAGTAACTTGAACTTGTGGTTTGGGTCATTATCTTACTGCAGGATGAACACCTCACCAACTAGACACATACCAAAGGATAGTGCATGCCGCTGCAGAATGCTGTGGTTTTGGTATAGGGTGTTTTTCACTCTACAAGTTACATCCTGTGTGATGAACCAAAGTTTTTAGTTTTAGATTCATCAGTACATAATGCCTTCTCTCAGACTTGAGTAGTCCATTTGCGGTTTCATGACTTAAGCAATCCTCTTTTTCTTATTCTCACCTCTCAGCTATGGCTTTCTTGCTGTAGATCACCCTTTCTGACCGTCAACTTGAAGTCTTTTCTTAACAGTTGAAACAACAACTTGCTTTCCACAGTTGTTCTGTGCCACTTGTAAAACAAGCAGTTGACTGTCAGAAACTTGTCTCTTGATTCTGTAATGGTTTTGGGTGTGTCCGACCTCTTCATGTCAAGAGCTTTCCCTGTGTTCTTCTAATGGTGAAGGAGACTTTATTCACTGACACCTTGATTTTCTTTATTATTTCATTTTTTGGGCCTGTCCTTAACTGTTAACTGCCTATTTTTCACCATTTGTATAACAACACACCGCAGTACAATAGTGTTTAAATGCTCACAAGGCTTCAAAGATTTTACTGAAAATAGAAATATAAGAAGCTTGTAAAAGATTTATAGGAATATTTCCATTGTATAGTGAGAGGACATTTAAAGAGGTACCCACCGCTCAAAATATCAAATGAAGTAACAGCAACCAGTATATGACCGCTGCTGTAGTGTTTGTCAAAGTGCCCACCTGTCCTCCGGTGCAAATATACTGTTGTCTCCCAATAGGAGCTTGTTTACCTTGGTGTTGCTACCCTCTGAGGTTGTGTAAGGTCTTCTAAAACACCATTTCACTGGCTCAACAATATGGCCAACGGTGGCCAGGCAACATACAGCAGCTAATACAGGTGTGAAGCAATTGGAAGCAAGTTGTTTTCTACTAAATAACAATTGTCCTCTGTCGTTGTGTGTTCCAAAATGGTTTTTGAATAGAATGTTTTGAATGGTAAAAAAGGGAACAAATCAAAATAACACGACCCTTAGACCCTGACTCCTATTTTTAAAAAAAACTTTGATGTGAGGCATGTTAAGTCTTAACTAATGCCACCACAAAATCATCACAATTTTTCTTCACCCAAGCAAAAATTGAATTTGATGAAGTTGAATTTTGTGAATTTACATTTAGAAGTTCTTTTTATATTTTCCATGGTGTCAGAATGTTCTGACAAAATCCAACTGAAAACCCTTTTAAGTTGAACTGAAAAGAGACAACTAAGAGCTCTGTGTGATTCGGAGAGATTCTGCATTGCGGAATGATGAATATCCAGTTTTGTTTTCCTATAAGACATTAAAAAGATGCCACAATGCTGATTTGTAAGCAAGACAAGACAATATTTATTGTGTGTCCATCTAGTGACTTCTTTTCACCTGGGAGCATACTCAAGGCCTGCACTGAACAGCTGTCTACTCACCAGACTGTTCAACTTCTCCCTGTCACAAGCCATCATCCCTCACTGTCTAAAAATCAACAATAGTCCCCGTCCCCAAGTCCAGCACTATCAGTAGCCTTAGTACCTACAGACCCATCACTTTAGCACCCATGGTTGCAAAATGCTTCAAAAAGCTAGTCCTAAAACACATCAAGGACTGCCTGCCCCCCAGCTTTGACCCGCACCAGTTTGCCTACAAGGCAAATAGGTCCACTGTGCACGCCATCTCCACCGCTCTCTACTCTGCCCTGCACCATCTGGAGAATCCTGGAGATCATCTACCCTGGCATTCAGCACTGGCTGTCCACAGGGCTGTGTGCTAAGCCCTCTCCTGTACACCATCTACACCTATGACTGCACTCCCACACATCCCTGCAACACCAGAAAAATTTGCCAGTGACACCACTCAGGTGGGTCTCACCGCAAAGGACTCATTACTGCTGCTGTTGTCTATGTTCAGATTGTTAAACACCAACAGCATAATGTGCAATACTACTACTACTATACTACTCTATACATAGCTCATTCTTCTAGCTATACATACATAGCTATACATAGCTGTATTACTTGTATTATTATTATTTATATTATTTTTGTATATACTCCTTCTACCTTGCTTTTTTGTACTTGTCAGTTTAATACTTTCATCTTGCACCTTTGTGGCCTTGCTGTTGAGTTTGGTTGTCCAGGCGACAGTACAATGACAATAAAAGTCTTGAAGTCTTCTAATAAACAATACTATATTTGCTGCCTGAGGGCATGTGAAACTGACTGATGTAAATTCCCCATTTCCCTTTATGCTAAATGAGGGTGTTAATGTCTTCCAGATTTACATCAAGTTATTTGTTCTCTCTTAGTCATCTAAGCACCCGGTCGCCTGAGATTTTGACGTGCACTCTCATGTCATTTATTAGCCATAATTTTAGTGCACTGTAGTATGGTCTGTCCCCTCTGGCCCTCTTACAGTAAAAGTAATTAGGTCTCTTGAGAATCCCCTATTATTTCGATAACTTTTGCCTGGTTAAGTTGAATTGACAAAAAATAAACAAGCACTCCCTTGTGGTATAAACCATCTATTCAGATTAGTGTGATGATTGCAGTTGACACACACATGCTATTTATACTCTTCTTGTATATAATATATATATGTTATATATAAATCATGTTTAACCCACACTGAGTTGATAATAATAATAGTAATAATAACAATAACAATAATAATAATGTTCTATTTATAAAATGTTTTTCATACATAGCAAGTAGCTCAAAGTACTTCACAAGAAAGAAAAATGGACACAACACGAATTGTCTTGCAGATGTTTTCTTTAATAAAAAAAATCAGGACATAACTGCATTGTCATTTGTTACTTAAATGGCTTTGAAAAAAGAAAACAGAGTAAAGCTTTCTAAGAAGTTATAAAGCTATGTTAAGTGTACACTACAGTGCTTATGTCACAAATTACATAGCTTTTGTAATTGTACCTGTGAAGTACTTTACAAAATACTGAAGACTTCTTAGAGGACAGTATTGACTAATTGGATACTGGACACTACGCCTCAAAGGAGGGTTCATAGTGACTAAAGACCTGAAACACCTGAAGATCCTGAGGTGCACTACTGATGAAATGTCCTGGAAATTTTCAGACCAACTAGACCATGCGACTTAGCAAAAAAAACGAACAGGACAGTTGACTTGGGGCTCAGGAAATAATAGAATAATAATAAAACTTTCCAACACATAGTAAACAGTGCAAATTCAGTGGAGATAAAATAGTACAGGCAGGTAGGCAGGCACGGCAGGTAGGTAGAGCAGTGAAAGAGATTGCTGTGATCCACACAGAGTCCAATATTTGAGTCATAGAGACATAGTTGTGTTCCTTTTTTTCTTAAAGTTGTAGGGGACCAAAGCCTGTAAGGGGTGGGGGGCTGGATTGTTCTATGGTCCAGTCAGAGTGTGAGGTCAGTTGTGTGTTCTGTGCTCTGAGTTGTAGAGGCACAGTCTGTTGCAGGGGGCCAGAAACTATTGGGGATTGTTCAGTGATTACAGGGAAGGAAGATGTTGCAGAACCTTACAGTGTGGGTCCGGGCACTGCAATATCTTCTGCCTGGTGTCAAAGGGATAGGGAGGGGGTCTTAGCCATGGCAGAGGCTCTGCATAAACAGGTTTAAATCAGCAACAGCAACTAATTTGTTTAAGTGCATAAGTCACTATAGAATTCACTGTTTATGTCTGAAAAGTAAATAAATATTAAAACATGTATGCACATGAATAAAAGTTGTGTGTTGTTTACAACTAAGACAGATAAAATGTTAAATCATGCTATGCAGTATTTACTGGAGGTGTATTTATGTCCATGCTAATCAGTTCACATCACCAACATATTTGACAGGCCAAATAGTGATGAAAGTAGAATATAATAGGATGCTGAAAATAAATTGTAAAGGTTTACATAAGAACCTATATGTAAGACAAAAGTGCAGTGTAAATCTTTGTGCCGAAGCCTTTTGTTGTACCCAAGTGAACAGATGGTGGGAGTTTCAAGAAGTAATTCCCCAAAATGCAATTCTGTGCTAAAGCAACTGATAAATGCTTTATCAACAAACTTCATCACACTTCATGTCTTAGATCTTAAATCAATACTGAATGGAGACATACACAGGGCATGGTTTAGATGCTAATGCCAGGGGTCAGTCAAACTAAGAGATGTAACTATGACTCGCTAACAGAAATATAAACTGGATAAAGACAGACAAAGACTGGAAAATACTCACTTTAAAGTGAGATTAAAAAGCAACACTGAATGTTCAGGGTCTTTTTTAAGATTTCTACAATACATGGTTCAAATGTCTCCTGTGGTGATGGGAAGATACCAGAATAGTCACAAATAAGTTTTATAAATGTATTTCTATATTTCAAGACAATGTTGGAGTTTGGGGATACACACATGTTCATCAAAAAGTGTATTTAACTAGCCACTGGCAAAAAGACAGTTGAAAGCTGCTGTGGAGAGGGGTATGTACCTTTTGTCTATTTTTCTGTTCTAAATGCGTGGAGTGAGCACACCATTTTTGTCAACATGCAATTTCAAAGCAGACCTTGCTAAAATATAATGTGATGCTTCCTGAAATTGGGTGAAAACCGGTTTGTAGCAACAATACATTTGGATGTCAGGGGGCGCAAGACTATAATGGCGCTTGAATCCATAATCTGGACTGTCTGGAATACAGTTCCAATTTGATACATTATTTGAAGCAGTTCGATTTAATTTTCGTTGTTTCATTTACAAAGTTAATTTAGGTGTAGGCTAGTTAATGCAGGCTGATAGAACGTGCTCTTTAACAAGCATTCCATGCTGACTGACCGGGGCAGGGATCGGCATGTTAGCCAAACCAAACGTCTTTAACTATTCATATGGATTGGAAGAGCTTCTCTGACAAATATCATTTTAGTGTTTAGTTTTGACCATAGTACAGTATATACAAGACAAAATGGTGTTCCCAACGGTGGCCCGCTGCTTAGTTTGTGTGCGCCCAATCATGCGTAAGTGTGCCTCCATGGACCGGAGAGCTCAGCGAGCTGCTTGGTGTCGAAAGGGTAAGGGTGAGGTAATATTCACCCAGTCCAATAACACACAGGTTTGAATCCGATGGGAAGGTCTCAAATCGTTGGCTTACCCTTTAAAGGCCATGTGAGGCCTTAAACGTACGGGACATCATGAACTCGAGCGTTTATTATATCCCGTTTTCAGTAGACTTTAGTCATCCCGAGGACTATTTTATTTTTATGTTTCACATCCTATTTGCCACAAGTGTAGCACTTTTTGCAGGGTCTGTGATAATCGGAATACTAGCTACTAACTCTCTCCTGAGCCAAAACCGATTCATCTTCATGTTAAACACTAGCATTTCTGACACACTAACGGGACTCTCTGTGTATTATCTTGGACTCTTTGACGTACAAGAGGGGTACCCATCCAGAAACGGAACGTATCACTTATTACCATCCCTTCTTGGTGTTAATATCATGACGTTTATGTTTGCGCAGTTTGATCGATATTGTGCGGTGTGTCACCCTTTTTTCTACGGCAGATTTATAAGTAGACCTTTTGTAACAGTGGTTTGTATATATTGTTGGTTTCATGTGTATACTCAAATATTGGTACAGAATATTGTTCCAATGTCGAAAGCTGTCCAAATCTACACATTTAGCATAATTTCTTTGCAGATTATAGTGGTGACCAAGGTGGCAATGACTATCAAATTGTTTATTGTCGCGCGTTTTCAACTTGCACGCGATCCACCAGGTGAGGAGAGAGAGAACAAAAAAGAGTCATTAAGAATAATTATTATTGTTGTCATCTGTTTTCTAATTCTGTGGTGCCCCTCTTTCGTCAACATTATCATAAGACAGACAACACCGTATGGTCTCCTATCAAGGAACGAGGCCACAAATCTGTTTGCTATTATGGCTCGTTTTAACGCACTGACTACGCCTGTGCTTTATGTTTGGGGTAGTCCCGCACTCCGTACAGCCGTATTAAGGGCAGTGTGGTGCAAGTTTTTTGCAAAGAGCACAGTAAGGTACAGAACAATTTGCAATTCATGTACTGTATCATGTAACTTTACGCTTTTCGGCACATACTTGACCGGAATTTAAATTTCTCTTCTCCATGCAGAATTGACTTGGTTCAGCGCGCGACACACTCAACGAAGCCCTGAGTACTGCGCGCTAATGGTGGTGTAGCCTCTTCAACATTGAAGCATAAATGTAGTCCCTACTCAGGATGATAGAGACTTTGGTTACTTTTTCCCCATGATCCACTTTCTAGGGTTTGTACTTGCTTCATGAAGACTATGCAATTTGTACTGAATTTCCTTTAATTGTACAAAACTTTACCTTAGTTTGGTGGTAAATAGAAAATATCACAAGGATATACTTTGACAATTATAATTACTAAAATGTTATATGTGATTGATTTGTATTCATATTGAAAGCATTATCTTTGAACACTGATAATGGCCATAAACTGCACACATTTTATCAATTGTTGTTCACATTAGTAGAAGTACTGAAAAATCTGTAAGTTGTTTAAAAATAATTGTAAAGTTATTGTAATGTGCAAAAAACTATGTCGTCATAGCCAAAATGTGTTCAAACTGTGAGACATGTTCCATCAATACAGATGGGTTGATTGGATACTCTGGTTATTTTCTTTACTATTAAACTCCCCAAATAGCCCATTATTGCCTATAATAACAACAACAATAATAATGATAATAATAACGATATTAATATTATAACAATATACAATAATAATAATACTAATAATAACAACAATAATAATAATAATAATGATAAAGACTTTATTTATTTAGAGCCTTTCATACAAGATCTGCTGTTCAAAGCAGTTTACATAACATTTTTACATAAGGACAGTAAAAAAAAAAAATGTGCAGAGTACCCCGAATGTCCACTGTATGTAAAGGCTGGATGGCACCCCTCCGCCCCCATTTGGATATGGATATTTTATCTATATATAAATGCAAGGAAAGTTCATGTTGTTAAGACAAAAAGGCCAAATATATCTGCAAAACTTTAAAAAGCTTTAATTGTCTTTTGTCTGGGCACCATAGCCACTCCCCCTCTCACACAGTGGCATGAGGCTCTGCACTAGTTTTACAAAAAACAGATGTAACTCAAATAACCTCAAAAATACCTCTAAGTTGAGAAATGGTGCACTGCTGCTGAATGCATATAGGGGAAACATGGCTCCTTATATGTAATGCTCTTATCTTTGTAACTGATAGCTGGTTTTCAGATAAACAGTAGTTGTGATACAACATAGCCTGCTTCTACCATCGGTGTAGAAAATATTATTTTATAAACTGGGATTTCATGTGTCACGAAACAATACAAAAACTCCATGATCTGGAAAAAGAACTTTGAAAAGTCAAGACACAGACTGAAAATGATTTTAATCATACAGTTAATTGTTCAACTGTTCAAGTGTGTTGATACCATCATCCAAAATGCTGAATTTAAATTCTATATCCCTTAGGTGCACACATGTAGCTACATGTTTGTATACAGTATCTCTTGAACTTTGAAGACCACGAGACTTTTTAAAAGGCAGTACAGTACACTCATCATGCAGCCTCACTATTTGTCTGTCAAAGAGACAAATGGCTGTTTGAATACAATGGTCCAAAAGTTCAGACAGAGTAAAAACACTGACCCTCCTGAAGTACAGTAGAAGACACTGACCCTTCTGAAATAGAGTAGAAGACACTGACCCTCCTGAAGATGCCTCCATTATTTTAAAAACCACTTTAAATGATATTCACTTCCCACATGTTTGCTCACATCACCCCACACACATGCATGGCTCAGCTGCTTTCAACAGGCATGGCTTAATGGCACTGTGCTGGACTTGTGGACAGTATGACACACCAACATTCCTGGTGCGCTTTCATGAAACACACACAAACACACCAAAATGTGAGAGAGGCTGACAAAACATTTAACATATTCCTTCCACTACAAGGGTTACAAATGATTCACATACACAGCCTTGTGCCAAAAGAAGGACATGTATGGAAGTCATTTTATGAAACAAAATAAGCATGACAAAACTGTCGAGAGGACGAGACCCCTCAAAAGACTAAAATTATTTCAGATGCGTAACAGAGCCTACCCATGCACAGCCGAGAGCATTCTGTTCACAAGTTCTATTAACTCATGTGTGGACTGAATAAAATTGATTTCTCCCTTCAAAAGCCTTTAAATCTACAAAAGACTCAGCACAAAAAGGAAATGTGTGTAGCACAACAGAACACATTCAACTGTTGTGGATTTCTCCACTGTACTGGAGGGGCTGGAAAAGTGCGGCGCATGGCCAGTGCAAAGAAAGGTAACAACTGATAAACCCAACAGATTGTCTGTTGCAATGTTTCTTCCAGTTCTGTAATCATCGCAGTCAGAGCATCCCATTCAGTTGATGAACATCCGCGTCATGGGGCTACCCAGCGGATCTGTCCGAACTCGGTGAGGAGGGCCACTAGGAGGAAGACGAAGTAGAAGGAGATGAGGAAGATGCCATAGGCACGGGTGAGGTGGAAGCACTGCAAGGGGACGAGCACGAATGACATCACCAGACTGAGCCCAAGAGCACCTGACAAGACCCAGCAGAGAATTCCCTCTGGCTCCAGCTGGGAGAGAAGGAGTGGGAGAGAGAGAGAGGACTAATCATTTATTGTTACCACTCATGATTACCACTTATGATTAGTGCCGTGATGAATTCAAAGCCTGTGGATATGGAGAGTAGAGGACATACCTTCACCACGTGACTGCCATTAAACATCTGCATTAAGCAGCCTAGACCTACACCAAACAGCATGTCTGAAGGAGGTGAGGTTAATGACAAATACATGAGCAGTGAAAACGTCTATTAAGAAATCAGGTGAAGATGAAGATGAAGTATCCCCAGGATTCAGTGATGGGGCGTTGCCACATAAAGGTTACTGCGTAAAGGAGCCTGAAGGAGCCTGGAGCAATTCACTTCTTGCAAAGAGTCTGGATACTCCCAAAAGGCATACATTGACTTCCTGGTTGTCGGGTACTATTGGGCCAACCTTCAAACAATGGAAATTGTCTAAATGCAGCATACATACTTTATTGTTTTCAGCATTGCCACTGAGCTACATAGTCTTGCTGCTGATTGGTTGCTAGAATTTCTAGTTGCAGAAGTCTAAAAAGAGTACCTAGTGACACGAGCCTGGCTACAGCGAAAGGCCTGCTGCCTTTATCCTCTGAACTTCTAACCGTTACAATGAGTCACTATTAGCAGTGGTATTGTAGAGAGTAAATGCATGTTAACATAGTTTATTCACATCTTTCCATGAACATCTTGACTAGCAGGGGCAGAAATTAACATTGCAAAATGTGCATCTTTACCAGCCAGTAAACAGTAAACAGTTAGCAGTAAATGATTATTTTGTGTCTGAAATCTACCAACTAGTGACAGGGCCCGTATGCCACTAAGCACTCCTGGGCCAGAGGGGAAAGGATACTGAAGATAATTCCTCCAAAACAGGCCGAAATGGCCATACGAGGATAACCCTGGCGGGCTATTGTGATGTCCGAGAAGAAATCTGTGGGAGCACAGAAAAGCGGTTTAGATTAATTTAAAATGCACAGTATTGTTTGTCTAATCACTTCTGTTAGAAGTAGTAGATAACCTTATGAAATCACACCATTTCATCTTTAAAGCATCGTAGTGTGCAGTGTACACTCATAACTTACAACAAATCCAGATGAACCACTATATGTCTGTTCAACATCAGTTTTGAAGGCCAAGTCAATCAAAGGGGTTCTAAAGGAGTTAACATAGTTACAGTTGCAGCCACAGTCTACTTAAGTACATATGAAATAACCTGTGTTACACAAAGATATGTGATAGAGAACAGCTAATGAGATGACCAGTTCAGTGGAAATAGTAGTGTGGTGGAGGCAAAACTCCACAACGTGAAGCAGAGTTGAGTTCCCTCTGCTGAGTCATTATTTCCATAGCGGGTTTGGGACAACAGACTCTAGTGTTGAGCATTCTGGAGATGCAAGGGGCAAGAAGCAATGAAAACAAAGAAAATGCCTACGGAAGACATGCCATTGTTGCTGTTAATCATTGGTAATGGTACTGAATTGATATTGTTCCCCGTTACACTTACACACATACCGAGGGCCTGCACTTGACATGCGGAGATACGTCTCTGATACTAAAGGAAATCATTCATTTTCTACGGAGATCCAAATTCGCATGTGATTAGCTTGATATATGATCATAGTAATACACATCGTCCATGAGGTCGAAAATTAGATGAACTGTTATTAGTATGAAAAAATAAAGAATGATTTTTTAAAATGTTGGTGTTTTTTACATCCCTACACTTTCTGCAACTTTGTCCCAGACATCAGCTTTTTCATTTACCTCTCTGTAAATTTCAGAAGACATGTCGAAGACCATGTTGAAATTTCTAATCCAATCGCTTCGAAACTGTGCTTCTGAGACTTTTAGTGAGGTAGTACAATGTCCACGTGGTGGCATATTGCGGAATATGGAGTAGTATTAGATACTGTGTGTAACGTGCTGGCCGCTTTATTCCGAGATCCATAGTGTTTATGTGCCACTGCCGCTTTTGTTACCTCATTTGACTTCATTGGACTTTCATTGTGGTGGCAATCACAAACTACAGCAAGGTACTACTGTAAAAACAGTCTTTTTAGTAAACGATTTATACAAAGTTTCAGTGCCTTGTTTCGAATGTCAGGGCCCTTGTTACACTACCAAGGAAGTCTGGAGCTACTTCAAGCTTTTTTAAAGGTTTAAAAATGGCAATATCTTCAAGCTTTCTCTGTGCCCTAATCACTAGCATTGTGAGCTTTTTCAACAACAACGGTAAAAATAGTAAAGTTCGAAATGCAACAGGCCAGCACGGTTTTGCTTCTCAGCAAGTCATCATCATGTTAACATACCCAAAGTTCATTTTAAACTGAATTTCCCCTTTAAGACATTACAACCGTTAAAACTGTTGCAATCTGTTGCACACATGCATTTCAAGCAAGTGAGAATGACAAGCTTCTGCTTGTGTTTGTGAAAATGGGTGTGAATGTGTGTGTGTGTGTTTCTGTGTGAGTGCATAAGTGTTTCTGTGTGCAATTCATGTCTGCGTGCGCATTTGTGTGTGTGTGCGTGTGTGTGTGTGTGTGTGTGTGTGTGTGTGTGTGTGTGTCTGTGTATGAGAGTATGTGTTTGTATCAATGTGTGTGTGTTCTTACCTCCGATACTGTTGCCCCAGGCAAGCAGTGTGAGGCCCAGCACTGTGTTACTGAGGCTGAAGACGATCCCCAGCATGTGCAGCACGCTCACCACCTCAGACGCCGTCGTGCTGATCCACAGAGCGCTCACCACAAAACCCAGCAGAGAGAATAGCTGTAAGGTTCACACACACACACACACACACACACACACACACACACACACACACACACACACACACACACACACACACACACACACACACACACACACGAACAAGCACATACACATAAAGAAATGCGCACAAACAAACACACATACAAACACACACGCACGCACACACACACACACACACACACACACACACACACACATACACACACACACACGCACACACACACTTTAGAACCATAAACTGAAGGAATACACTGACAGTGGAGGTTAATACAGAATGTGTTAAAATATTTGTTAAATAACAGTTGTAAATATAAAGTAGAGTTCCTAGATTTGCTTTGTTTTGTTGATAGCTACATGCTACTAAATATCCCACAAATAAAAAAAACCATCACAATAGATTTACATTTGTGTAACTTACCTTCACGTCATCTAAATTCAACTCAGTGAATCGATTTGTTTAGCAGATTAGTGCATCAGTAAGTGAGCTGCTGACCTACCTTTGTCTAATGTGGGATTCTACAAAAGTAGGATTTATTTGAGCTGGCCAACAAACTGTACCCATTACAAACCTGGACACCTGTCCAAATGTGGACAATACACACTGCTCCATCAAGCCAGTTCTAGTTTGGTTCTCATCAGCTTTGAAGTCTTGGATTTGTATTGGATTAGTGGAGTAACAGGAAACCTTTTTTGTTTTTGCACACATGCATAGTGTGTCATAAACTGTACAAAAAATGAACTAAAAATACTTACAAAGTGATACCGAGGAGGTTGCTCATTAGTGGTAGTGCAAAAGACTATAGCAGCCAAAAGAACTCCAAAAAGCACCACCAATGCCCAGACAGGAAACTCCCCCTCAATCATGTAGAGACCATCTGAAAACATAAGAGTGCTTTATGAGGAATTATAGAGCATCTACGATTGTCAGATTTAATCAGTATTCACCGTTATATACTGAGAAACCACAGTGAGGGCTAGGAAAGGGCCCATCTCACAGGCAGTATATTATTTAGTAACACCTCATTTTACAGTTTGTTTTTTAGCGTATCTACATGTAACAACATGTAATATTATGTACTTACACAACACTAACCCTAAGGCCTGGCAAGGACATCTGTCATCGACTCACACCCTCTCCACAGGGGTTCCCCAGGGGTCAGTTCTGGGCCCCCTTCTGTTTGCTATCTACACCACCTCGCTGTCTCATGTTATCCGCTCACATGGATTCTCCTACCACTGCTATGCCGACGACACACAGCTGTACCTGTCGTTCCAACCAGACGATACCACGGTCTCCACACGCATCTCCGCCTGTCTCTCTGACCTATCCTCCTGGATGAGAGATCATCATCTCCAGCTTAATCTGTCTAAAACCGAACTCCTGGTCATCCCTGCCCATGAGTCAATCTGCCACGACATCACCCTGAATATTGGCGATGTCACTGTTGCCCCGAACAACGTGGCTAGAAACCTAGGTGTCATATTAGACGACCATCTATCTGTCTCCGATCACATTTCTTCTGTAGCGAGATCATGTCGCTATGCATTATACAATATTAGAAAAATCAGACCGTACCTGACCCAATATGCTGCTCAATTGCTTATACAGGCATCAATCACCTCGCGGCTCGATTACTGTAACTCTCTCCTAGTCGGTCTACCTGCCTGTGCGATCAAACCATTGCAAATGGTCCAGAACGCAGCAGCGCGACTGGTCTTCAACCAACCCAAAAGAACACATGTTACCCCACTCTTTAGAGATCTTCACTGGCTGCCAATAGCTGCCAGAATTAAACACAAGGCTCTGACACTAGCCTACAAAGTAATTTCAGGTTCCGCCCCCGTCTACCTCAATGTCTTATTACAGGCTCACGTCCCGTCCAGGGCGCTGCGCTCCGCTCACACAAATCGTCTATCGGTACCCTCACTTCTCACAAAGAGAGGTCACTCTAAGCTCTTCTCTGTGGTTGTCCCCAAATGGTGGAACGACCTACCAGTTGCAACAAGAACGGCAACATCCCTCCCTATCTTTAAAAAGCTTGTAAAAACCCTTCTCTTCCGAGATTGCTTCCCTTCCTAACAAAACTAATATAACTAACAAACACTAATCTAAAACTCTCTCTCTCTCTCTATCCCTATGCAGAAGTACTTATATCTGTTGTGTCTTTACTCTGTGTCCTCCTCTATTGCTTATGTCCTCCTTGATTGTAAGTCGCTTTGGATAAAAGCGTCTGCCAAATGCAATGTAATGTAATGTAAAAAAATGGCACACTGTAAGTATATAATCTTCTATATTGTTACACACTTGTTACACTGTATCTAATTGATGTATCAGGGACAGTAAAATAAAGTGTAACCTATTTGTTTGTAATTATCTGCCTACAATCTAAATATAAAATCTTTGGTGGTTCTAATGAATTTCACAAGATTAGGCTGTCAGTTTGCTGGGAAGTATACCTGGCCTTTTCCTGTGAATAAATGGAGCACAGTACCACCAGTCAAGAGAGTGATAATCTTCTTTGGGCCTCTCTTATGTATTTGAATTTACTAAGCAAATGTATCCCTATTTGTACATGTAAGATAAGCCCACTGATTAACTCTGATTTACATATTTTCAATAGCTTCTTTTTTGCATGTCTTAAAGTTGTATGAAAGGGTGGCCTGCAGCAAGAAATAAGCAATTGTGTAGGCCATCTTGAATCACCAGCAAAACTGTAACTACATGTAAAACAAGGCTACTCTGAAATGCTGCCCTTTGAAATTAAATTCAATACCAGAGCAAAGACAAAAAATATGAGAAAACTGGCTTGAACCATCTTTCAAAAAGGTACTATGGATGTGCACATACATACATATACAAGTTTGGGCACACCTGTTAAGAATTTCCATGACAATGAGTACCTCTGGACGCACAAAATGCCTTAATTTCCAAAAGACAAAAAGCAAAAGATGGCAGATAACTGACATTTTAACCTAGACAAAAACCTTTGCATCTAACCGTCTTTACATTTTTGTTTTTATTTGAAACTAAAAGATATTCACATCCTTATATACACATATCCTTAAGTTGTCCTTTTGTCATCATTTGAGCTCACTGCAGTCACAAATCCTATTTTCAGAACACATTAAAATGTTCCTTTGATGGTTCTTCCATCTTTTGCAGTGTGATAATCAAGACTTTTCAAGCAATCCTAAAAGAAGTACTCTTAGAAAATTTTCCTGGACTGGCAGACCTTTGCTATACTTACACAATCCCTGTCAACTTTGGATGTTTCAATAATCACATCTTAACTCATTGTTACCTTAATGACTGCAAGGTAAGGAGTCAGAATGTTTGTATAGTTTTGAAATTTCCATCATCTCTCCATTACTGTGGATGGTCGTGAATAAGCCATAGCACCAACACTAAAAGTTGTTTGTTAGGGGGGTGGCCAAACTGAATGGTACTTCCTCCTTTTCTTCACAAACTGTAATAAGCAAAACAATGTGGAAAACAATGGTTTACGGTTATGCCCTTTAGAGGTCTGTTAATCCTCACGAACTAAACCAGCAGGGCTGCACACACACTTATGCAGACCCATGCATCTACACAGTTTTGTCAGTGAACTTACAGTATCCTGAGTTAAAGGTAAGGATGCACACAAGGGGGCCGGTGATGAGGTGGAGGCAGTTGAGGGGTCTGTTCCAGTTGTGGTCCTCTTTATCTGGGTCCACCACCGGCACAGTCAGCAGCAGCAATACCTCCAGTGGCATCTGTTCCCATTAGTAGTAGCAGTAATAGTAGAGGTCTGATTTACATATTTTCTTTAAAAGCACAAGTATCATATTTATATATAGGCCAAAAGTTTGGACACACCTTCTCATTCAATGCATTTTCTTTACTTTTATGACTATTTACATTGTAGATTCTCACTGAAGGCATCAAAAGTGTGAATGAACACATATGGAATTTAGTACTTAAGAAAAATGTCTTAACTGTTTTGTTAAGTACATAATTCAACATGTGTTCATTTACAGTTGTGATGCATTCAGTCAGGATCTACAATGTATATAGTCATGAAAGTAAAGACAACGCATTGAATAAGAAGGTGTTCCAAACTTTTGGTCTGTACTGTGTGTGTGTGTGTGTGTATGTATATGTATGTATATATATACACACACATACATATACACACACACACACCAATAATAGCAATAGCTTTACTCCTTATATTTATATTTCTAAACCTGCCTCAATCTGACTAGTTTTTTTCTTCTAAAATGTTTCTTGTCATCCCAATAATGTTTTAACTGCCTTATCTTTAGTCATTATTTAATGAACTTGTCATTATATCCAGTCATTGTCATAGCAAAATCAATTCATGTGCTTGCAGAAGCCACTGATTAAAAAATAATGATAATAATAATAACCTTTACCTGGATAGCACAGTTCATACATACAAGATGCAGCTCAAAGTGCTTTACAGTTTGGCAAGGTCACAAACAAAACAGCATTTCTTGCAGTCCAATGGCATCGGAGTAATTGAATGCAATAATGGAGTGGCGTGGTGTTTTAACAATGCAATGTCACAGCAACGCAATGCCCTGCTGATGCTGGCTCTTGCGTGAACACAGGTAGAACATTAGTTGAATCTTGGTGGTGCAGGGGGGTTGTTCAGGCAAATAGTGACAACTCCATGACATACCACGACATAGGTCAGCTTCATAACATACCTTGACCTATCTTAAATCTGTAAGACCCACCTGTATCACATGCTGTTGTGGATTACAATAGACAAGTCACAAGGGGACCATTCTCTGAAGCGCGTGGTGCCATGGAGAGGATTCCCACATAGGAATGCTACTTTACTTGTAACCAGTATTGTTGTGAGTGAGTGATTAGTGAGTCTGCAATTTATTGTGAATGTCTTAACTGTCTGCATTGTTGCAAACATCCTCCCAACAAGAGCCACAACTTGGCACATAGAACACAACCAGCCAAACTGGAGATTCCAGCTTCAGGAAATGAGAAAAACCCTACCGCATATTTATTCCAATAATTTCAATCTGAAATAGCTGATCCTATTGAGCACACCAAGCAGATAAGCTAAATGAGTGAAATCATTTGTGTTAAGTACACGGGCAAAAGAAATGCATGGCAGTGTTGTTACTTTCCAAAGCCAGGACCCCCACCTCTGCAGTCTGTGAAGCCTCACCTTCACCAGCTTTATGATCCTCCAGGTCCAGGATTTCCTCCGCCACTTCCTGCTGTCTATGGGCCTCAGGGAGCCCAGGAAGATCTGGCTGGTGGACAACGTGTGTGGAAGCAAAGGCTGGTACTCCTCGTCTGTGACACCAGTGCAAACCAACAATACGGACTATTAGCTGGAGAGATCTGGAGAACATGGGAAATGCTGGCTACACCATTTTAACTCAAACAATGTGTTGCAATGAATGCACTTTGCTGATCACAATCATTGGTAATTCACCTGTCAGATTTTGATGTTGAGTTGTTAGAAATAAGATTGAGACACTTCAGATGCAAGGTTGAATGTTGCAAAAAGTAAAGTCCCATCTTTGCACAATGTACAACGTAGCTAGTTCCTTTAAAGTTTTCACAATTTCATCATTCTGTAAAAGGTTTGGCCAGCATTTACAGGCATGCTTTCATAATCATATGTAAAACTGTAGTGCAAACAAGATGTGTTGTTTGCCAGAAGATGTAAAAAGGTAACATTTTTGTCTGCGTACAACAAAAAAAATAAAATTGCACAGACATTGTTGCCTACGCTCATTGGAAAGCAAAGCAATGTTCTGGGGTGTTTTGATAATGCACAACATGCATCCTTGTTCAGGGTTTAAAGAAGTGTTTGATAGCCTCTAGCAATGTGACATATGCTGTCAACTTTATTTTTAACTTAACTTGTCGCATGGATTATAAATGACCCTTTAGCCGATACTTTCTTTTCTCAGTACATATACAGACTAGACACACTTTCATCCAACATGTCCACTCTAAAAAAGAAAATAACTGTTACTTTCCTTCCCTGAAATACAATCCTTATTTTATATTCAACCAGCCAACAACTCATGGGGTGAGACCTAGAACCACAATCACGTACTGTACACTATTTTGTACTTACCATATGTTTGTATGCTCTTGCTCAGACTCTCACTGTATTCATCACTAGTCAGCAAATCTGCAGGATAAATAGAAGTGTAAAAAAAAATGACAGCCAGTGGGACAATCATCTGTAGTATGTAATTTAACTATTAATTACCACTGGAATCTTTTTTTGTTTCATCGACAATTGACCAATCCTGGCATTGGTATTCAGAAGTAAATCTTTGTTTTAGTTTTAACTATGAAAGTGTAACTTAGAGAAAGCTTGACAGGAGTGGAGTGTGGCTATCTGTTTGGCTTTACCTGGTGTACATACTGGGGTGGGTCCGTTAATGGAGCGCTTCTGATAGCTGTAGACGTAGGCACTAACCAGGACAGTGGCTACATACACCATATACAGGCCAATGTATCCTATCACAAACAAGCACACAAACCATTCATTAAGCCACATCCTGTCTTCATGGGTTTTATTATCTCAACAAATAAAAAAAACAACAAATATAAATATACTATGACAAAGGCACCATGTGGCCTTTTTTGGAGATACCTTTGATATAGTTATATTTAACTGTTTTCTGCATCATGTGAAGGACAGGTATATGTATTCTTAATAGAGACTCATCAGGACCTCTGATGTCTGTTGTGCATCATTAACTATTTAAGGTCATATCTTTACTTACATACCACGCCCGCAAGAAATATTTTCCTAATACTTCTTCCTAAAGTCTTATTGTATCAGAAGTAAATACAATCTTACCAACTTCTCATCTGTTTCTTCTAAAACCCCTCTTAGAAGAAAAATAACAGTATACAACCACTTTATATTGAGTTTACTTAAGAAAAGCACAAGACAAAGGCCAAATCTTACTAAATTCTAAATTGCTTCTCCAAAATCCCCCTAAGGCAAAAAAGCAACAGATCAACTTAATAAAACATCATTCGTTCTGAAAGACAAACCAAACAGTTTTAAGAAGCCATATTTTCCTATGGAAATACTTAAACATTACACTACTTTACATTAACTAACATTACAGAGTAGGAGTATACACACACCCACACGCATACTGTTCACCTACACAGATCTATTGATGCACCAAGCAACGTACCCAGTGCTTCAGCGAGGGCTATGTGTCCTTTGAAGAGAATGGTGAAGGTCCAGAAGACAGCGGCCATGTAGAAGATCATGTCCCTCAGGAAAGGTCGGGAGGCCACAGTGAAGGGCTTCACCAACGCTACACTGCCAGCCACAACAGTGGTCACAAAAATCCCAGCACCTACAAGGAAAGAGTGACTATGTATAATAAAAGTTGCTTAAGGCCAAAATAAATAAGCCATTCCTAATATAATACATTAATTCATATAAAAACCATACTGATTAAATCACGTCTTCCTGTATGTAGCTTGACAATGGTCATTCAGTTTCAGTGCATAGCATTCTATAAGAATTTTGAAACCAAACAGTCAATTTATCAATAGACAGATACATACTTTATTGATATTGGAGGATATTAAGAGACTTGTTGTTTGTGCAATTGTTTGTTTGTTGATATCAGAAGACCATCATGAAGAGTGTGAACCCACCAAAGAGTGCCCCAATGGCCAGTCCAGCTGTGTGGGGCCTTGAGAAGGCAGCCATAGCACTGAAGACGTCAGGAGCTCCATTCCCCAATGCCAGAAAGGTCACTCCCTAATCACAAGGTCAAGGACCACAACTATACAGGACCCTCAAACCACTGCACTGCTGTTTTCTATGCTTCCCATTTCACTATTAAGTGCAGTGTTGCCACAATCCCAATTTAAAACACAACATTAAAAACAAACATATGTTCCTTATTCATCTTCCTGTCTGCACAGCTCTCTTTTTCACGCTCCCTCCCTCTCTCACACACACTTACTGACAGATAATGCACTTATGTATACACAGAAGATTATTTTACATCATCTATTCAACATTATTGATATTAAAGATGCAACCTCAGTACACATACAAATTCAGCGGAAATGTCTGATCCCTGAACGCTGCATGAACTGTGGAAAAACACTGCGGTGTGTGCTCCTTTTTGGTTGATTTTGGACATCTTGTGTCCTTTAAAGGATACAGCGACATTGTGGGTCAGCCGTAGGGTGGAGGAAATGGCAGACAGATTTGGACAGAAGCTGCAGAGGAAGGAAAAGGAAGGACAGCGTAAAACACCAGGCTACATAGCTCCACCTGTCCAGGCGTCCAACATTTGCCAGTAAATACCTGGCACCTTGTGACTCTAAATTTTCAGGTAGATTTGAATATCTGATTTATATTTGGTAGTTGTATATGTTGTTGCACATTTTAGAATCTATACTCTATTTAACTGTTTTTATCTACTGCTTTCTACTCTATCTACTGGCCTGCTGCAGTCACCTTACTGTTCTTTTATAGTGAAAATAAATATTTCTACTTTACTAAACCCTTAAATCAAGACTCAAATCAAGTCTCAAACTCTAAAAAAACTTGAGAAATCCTACAGCTCTATTATGTCAATGTGTCAGTTTAAAGAACTTCTGCTTTTGCTGTTTAATGTCAATTAGAAAAAAGCAGTTGCGTTACTGATGTTCCCTTTCTGGCAACAGGACCCCACTGCTAGACTAGTTGTACCTGAACGTGGACTAAGGCTTCTGTAACATTATGTTCCCTCACTTGTCTGTCACACATGAGCAGTAGACAATTCCCATTTTTTTTTAAATTGCTCAGTCCGAAAGAGGAAATGTCCATATAAACTTCCTATTTGAAAGTTGACTTCAGTAGCAATTTATGGTGAAAACGCCCACGCGCACATCCACTTTCATTCCAGCATCACATGGGCATACAGTGCTAGAAAGTGCTTTGTGTGTGTTTTTTTTTCCTCACATCAACAATAAACGAGAGGGAAACACACGGGTCTTATCAGCATTCAAGCTAGACAGTAAATTTTACAGCAGTACGGTGACTGAAACCTCATGTGACTGTGCACCGTGTCATTTAAGTCACATTAACACGTGATGTCATCTGAAAAAACATCTTAATTTATAGACCCCGTTGGTCTCCTCCTTGGGGCGTACTGCAAAAAGCTCACTTAGTCACTTACCTGGTGTAAAAGGTTACAATAAACACTTTTGCCTTAAGTTGCACAAGAAACCTATACCAAAAACTAATACAGAAAATAAAATTCTAGTCCTACAGTCATCCCCACCACAACACAACACAGAAATTTAGCCCAGTAAGGCATGTTAACTCTCTGAGCAAGTGCATACCTCCTGAAAGGAGACCCCTGTGGCTTTGTTTCACTACGAGAATGAAGCCAGGTGACACCTTCTTTAGGAGGTTTACGACTCACTTGAGTTAACTTGAGCAAACTCTGGGTTGGTCACTAAATCACCTACTTGGAATACCCCCCTCATGTAGGTGCTTGGGGCTGGACAAGCTAGGAAGTTAGCAGTCACATGCTGCTACAAGCCTGTTTACCCCAGGATAGCATGAATAATAATGACAAACAACATTCACATTTAGAGTAAAACTTTAAATACACAAACTAACAATTTCGAGGCTGCAAGTCCAAGTGCCAGGAACAAGAAGAGCAGCCATACTGCCTGCAGGGGAAAAGAGAAAGAGAAATATTTTAGAGTTAGCATTTGACCTGACTTGACATAAGCATTTAAACATTTTTTTTCTCCAAAGGCCAGACTGTACAAATCATGCATGCATCCAATTATACAATTCCAGCTGAACACAACCCTGTATACACACGCACACCCACTTGATGTCTCTCTCACAAGCACAAACACCACACTTAATACTCTCTCACACCCCAATAACAATGCAATGGACCTTTTTCCCATAACCATTTGATATGGTATGCATGATTTGCCACAAGACTGTCATCTAAACAAACAGGTAGCACAATTCATATTGGATACATTTGGGGATACAATGTTGCAAATATAGTCTAAGCAGCGGCTAGACTGTTGACCAAGCTACTAACTCTGCTTTGCTGTGTAAACAGCCGCCATTGCGAGTAATTATTAATGAAAACATCATTAATTAACGGCAGCAGTATTAGTTTACTGATGACCATCAGTATTATGTAGATGTCTAGGAAATCTTACAGCTGGCAGATGAAATCCAGGTATTTGTAGGTCAATAAATAACAGTTTAATTGACAAAAGTTATGCTGTATAGGAATAATTACAGTGGCAATCAGAAAAACAGATGATTACCAAATCATTAAATAACCATGGTAGACACGGCTATTTGACAGATGAGGTTTGGTGTGTAGGCTCATAACAGAGACATCTAAGAATACTAAACGACCTTACATATACAAACCGATCTTACATAGAGAGTGATGGCCAGGGGCAGCAGTTGTGAGGAGAACACGCAGAAAGTAAGGAGGGGGTAGTTAATGAAGCCGTCTCCTTGTCTACAGTCAGGGGTGTTCTTGACAAACTCGCAGCGCTGGGTGACATTCAGGCTCATAACAACATCGCACTGTTGACATAAATGACATTTTTAAGACACTTGACACCATAACAGGATAAGAAGCAAAAATAGTTTAGTTGCCATATAGTAAACATTCCACCTGAACACACCTGGAGGAGTGAGGGCATAGACTGTATGGGTGAGGGTAAATATTTACCTCTGACCGTCGGGAACATGTTGTGCTATTTCAGGACGAACTAATACTGTTCTGCGATCGCACCCCGCGTGTACAAACATTTCGGCATGCCGCTGTAGCGAGTTCACCAGAAATATACAGATGTAACGTTAATGCAAGCAACATAAAAACCTTTTTACTTACTTCGTTAGCGGCTCCCTTCATGACTCCCATAAACGGATGCATTCCTGTAAAGCTCATGTTGTCGTCCAGAAGTTGAGGCGATGTCCTTACCCTTTGACTCCACTCCAAACAGACGACATGATCTGAACAACAAAAGGTAATGGCTAAAAACGATATAATGATCCAATGTTCCATAATTTAACTCGTTTCCAGTCCAGTGTCCATAATACGCCGCGTCTTCAGTAACCATTTCATTATCACCAAGACACTACTACGGAACACAGTACGCTATCGTGATCTGCGTAGAATGAATCTTTCAAGAGAAAAACACTGGCTGCAGATTGCAACCTACTAAAGGAAATTCAGTCCACAGTGCTCAGCCAAGCCAACTGGATACTGTGTCAACATTTTGCACTTGTTAAGGATTCTCGGATAGGAAGTGGCGCTCTCCACTTCCTAAATCGTCATGTTGACGGCCCATTTCTTAAAGCTAAAATCCCTTCAGCTTAATGCATCAGAATTGGACAATAGACGCAGTCTTTAACATAGAAATGAAATGCATAAAATAAATCAGATTTAATGATGCAAATATGTACCGGTAAATGAAAAATGACAGGCAATTGACAAGACTTTTATATATTCAAATAGTTTATCTTACATTTTGTGCACATTTGTTTTCAAGACATTTGTTTCATTAATATAATAAAATAGAATGCTATGGATTTACATCTTATATTTACAGTTTTTGGAAAAAAGCAGACATTAAACTCAGCCTTGCAAATTACCATAAACAGGATTAATCACACCCATAGGTTGTTGTGCGGTCAATTTTTGACTGAAGTCAGTTATCAACACAGAATATCTCTACTCCTGTTGTCTGTGAAAAAAAAACCTTGTCATGAATATTTAACAAGTGCTTAGGCCATTTTCAAGAACAAACTATTGCCAAGGTAATGTCAACTGGAGTTCCTAGAGCTAGAGTTCCTAAAGCAGTTCTTGATTGCTTCTATAAGGCACATTCCACAACTGCACTCTAAAAATTCCATCCAGATAGAAGCACGTCATATCTCCTTCATCAGCAAGTCCACAGATCCTCATGTCTCCCCACTGCTGCCTTCATAGACCAGAGCTGAATCCATCGCCTCGGTCTTTGGGTCGTAGTTGGCACTGGCATCCTTAGTGACCACTGGACATAGATCCTGTTCACACCATCTGTAATTTACAGTCACATTTAGCCCTGTGTTAAAACAATGTTTTGTAAATTAAGCATCAAATCCATCCATCCATCCATCCATCCATCCATCCATCCATCCATCCATCCATCCATCAACTTGTGTGTGTCTGTCTGTGTATGACTGTGTCCCCTGAATTTGTCCCCTATGTTACCTTAGAGCAGCATAAACATCAGCAGAAGATGCTTCATCCCAACAGGCATGGTTTATGAGCAGTGAACCTGAGAATGGCACACAGAAGCTAGTGATCATAAAACTCTAGCTCTGGGAAGACTTTTAAGTCATGTAAGAACATATAACAATCTGCAAAGATTTTGAAACTATTTACTTGTGCACTAATTCACTGATTTGCCTGTTTGATGATTTGTGTGCTCATTAGGATCAGCTAGTTCGGAAATTGGTTACAAGAAAAATGTGGCAGGATTTTTACTTTCTAAAGCCAGGACTGGGACCTCTGCTACTGACACATTTGTTTTTGTTATTTTTTTCTTTTATTATTCCACATATAGCTTTGACTCATTCGTTCGAGATGTGTATTGCATACCCATATAGACGCGTGCCAGACTATACGCTAGATCTCGTGCTGCCATCTCCATGACAGCAGGTGGTCTTCGGACAGCTGAGCGCATGAACTCCCCCAGAGCAGAGAGGGCCCCATTCACTGCACCCACTGCAGGCAAGAGAGCATGACCTTCTGCGACTGCCAATGTCTTCATCTACGAGGACAGAAAAGAGGCCAACACATATGCACCATGTAACTGGTATGGTTGAAGGTGCCATATGTAAGGGATTTATGGAAAGTAACCATAAAATGGTTACCACAACATGCTAAATTAAATTACTGATTTCACTGACAAGACACAGCCAGAATATTCACATTTTTGTATTGTGTTTATTGCAAATTCTGTTAATGTTTTAATTTTGTGTTTTGTGCCTTTAGAAAGGGAACAATTTCTAAAGCCAACCCTAACACATTAAAGTGTACAAAAATGTAAGAGTACAACATTGAAACAAGTACAGAAGAAAAAAAAAGTGATGAAATGACACATACTACTAACCTTCACGTCAGCAAAAAATGAGTCCAAAACTTGCCCTGAGGTTTTGGAGATGCAGCGGAGAACATCCAGAGCCAAGATGTTTGTTGTTCCCTCCCAGATACTTAAGACCTGTCGTAGAAAACATGAATGCTTCAAAACCAAGAAGGGAGAGAATAGTGTTGGTTCGTGTGATAACCATTTAATGAACAGTGTGTTTCTAAGACCTACATACCTGCGCATCTCTTAGCATTCTGGGTAATCCTGTGTCTTCAATGTAACCTTGACCCCCAAAACACTCCAAACCTTCAGAGACCACAGCCACAGCCTGGAAAAAAAACAGAGCAGACAGCGCATTTTAATATAAAACAATGTTTCTTTATTACATGTTTGATTTCAAACAAAGCCCACTCTTGCATGATATTAAAACAACTGAGAAGCAAAATCATTATAGTGCATCACCAGAAAAAAATAGGACCCTAATCTAACGATGATATGTACAGATATTCCCATCATCCGTGGATATAACGTCATTATTGGATGACTGTCTCACATTTGTTTAAGACAGTCAGTGATAAGCAACGTGCAACAATCCAGTACCATGTATTTATTCCAGCCATCCACTAAATAAGCTGATTCTGGTTAGCACACTTCTTTAGCCATGTAGAGGAGTTTATTATTGAAATCACCACAGGTAGAACCAAGTTATTGGAAATATGTTGTGCATACTATACTCACAAGCTACAATCTAGTACATCACTAACCAGGTTTCCATTTAACTTGTAATTGCATGCTTTCCTTATTTGTATAAGAAATCCTAAACACATGAAATGCACACTAATCTTCGTGGGTTTTAATGTCCGTTGATAGCTTATCTTGTTATCACAAATTACTATGAATGTGCAAAACTGATACAGATAAGGTTAGGAACTTCTGTTTTTTTATGCCCAATTCTAATGGAACAATGGAACTTTCTAGTCCAGTTATAGGTAGTCGGAGGTAGGTAGTCACATCATGAGTCATCATGTTTGTTGGAGAGACACATTTGAATATGAAACAAACTTTTCCATTGTTGACACAATTCGGATTGAATCAAACATGTTTGATTTAATGGATACTGGTCTATTCTGTTTTAAATCCGTTATATTTTCACCCCGTCTTCATGTTTGTACTTACCAGTTACAACCTACCGGTACTCAAAATTGCATCCCACTGTGTCAGTAGGTTTTGTGTACCCAGTCACAGTCTAATCACATGTGGAGTAGTGGCAATGTGCACACTGCAGTGAGTGTGAGTAGGGGCCCTATCCGACTTGCCTGCTTTCCTGTGTAGAGCTTGGCCACGGTGGTGAGCAGACGGAGCAGGTGGAGCTCCATGTCTGAGGCGACCCCGCCTTCCTCCCGCCCCAGCAGGTGGCACACCTCCATCATGAGCAGAAAGGCAGCACGCGTCTCCACCTGCAGGGTGCACAGAAGAGACAGGGATTGGAGTTAGGGTTGGGCTGCTCATAATTACACCGGTCTTAACATTGGGCTTTTTCAACGTCAGCTGTGTTATGGCTGGCTGGATCCACATGATCTCAAACTAGATCAGATGACATTTAGCAGTGGACAGCTGTCACAAAAAAGTATGTTTTCTTGCTACCACAAAATTTTAGTAGCATGAAGCTTGGACGAAATTAAGCCAGCTGCTTTGCGATTTGATAGTTTGCCATAGACAAGAAATAACAGCTTTAACAGTTAAGAGCCTAGGCCCACCTCCATCCTAGCCATAGTTTGCACATGCAAAGAATGGTTCTTTAAGAATTTGCCAAAGACAAAACGCTTGGTTGCATACTCTCTGCTCATCTGAATTATCCTGCAGATAAAAGAAATAAGAGCATTTATCACTCAGACTCATTTGAATCTCACAATTGAAGTAGTGTATGATCTAAGAAATGGGAACAATATTATCCATATCTCACCTATACAACCCACCTTCTCATTGAAGCCACAGCAGACACAGTGTTGTGAATCCGTGTAAGGGTTAGCATGTTAGCAATAGAGGCCACCCCTCTGCCTTCAAGTGATATCTTGAGGGGAAACATTGTATTTTTTATTGAAACAATATTGTAAAACTTAATTTTTAGTGTAACAACATTTACTATTATACTTACACTGTACACACCTACAACTAATCCTAACCCTATGGTAGAGTGAAAGTACATAATGTTACATATTAATGTAACTGATGTAACAGGGACAATAAAATAAAGTGTAACCAACAATACATACAAACAAACTATTTCAATGTATTGTTCATGTATAGATACCATCTATAGATACTTTACTGCTATCTTCATCATCATCATCATCATCGTCGTCATCTTAATGGTATGTTGTCATGTGAAGCCATCCAAGATTGAGGTAGACTAGATAACAAAAGTGACCACAGCCCTTTTGTAATGTCACCTGAATGTCACATGGTATCTGGTCCTCCAGCACCTTACAGTGATTGAGACAGTGCTGCAGGACCAGATACCATGTGACATTCAGGTGACATTACAAAGGGTTGTAGTCACTTCTGTTATCTAGTCTACCTCAATTGCTTTTATGTTTAATATTAGAATACTTGATTTTACGCAGTTAAGAGTACAGTTAAGAGTTACAGCTAACAGTACTTGGCAAATGCTTTTCTCAAAAGCGAGATTTATGTAAAACGGCTGTCTAGATTTCCATTTAACTCTTGAGGAATCTCTCACCGGTGTAATTTTTCCATTAAACTGTAACACCAAGTAAAAGTCAACATGGCCTCCTATCATATCAGTTGCCCCGTGTATCATCACCTTAACTGTGTAGTGTGTACTGACCAGGTGTGCAGGCAGGCCGTGCAGAAGGAGCTCAGCAGTGGGCATCTGCCGCGTGCCCAACTTCTCCTTCAGCCTCTGCACCTCAATGCCGTTCAGGTTCCCCTGTCCATCTCGAACCTCCGCATAAAACAGAGACAAACCTCCACTGCCCTAAATAGTGAGACAACATAGGCAAAACAAGTGATGTTTATGAGAATTGAACAAGGATAGCTCTTCCATAGGTAATAGAATAGAATAGAATAGAACAGAATAGAATAGAATAGAACCATATAGAATAGAATAGAATTACACTTTATTAATCCCTCTAGGAAGGTCCTTCAGGAAAATGAAGATTCAAGCAGCAAAGCACCATATCATGATACAGATAGTTTAACAGTATAAAAAAATATAAAAAGTATTGCATAAAAGACCAATAGTCCAAATAGATCTGTCACAGTGCACTTGCATTGTGTTTATGGCGCAGCTCAGCACACATGTTACATGTTAGTGAGCTAAAAGCTGAACTATTACCAAAGTCAGCTGCCTATTCTCATAAGGGAAGCTGATCTGAGATGGAAAATCCCAGCTTGATAAGGTAAAAACCCTGACACATATCTGAAAAGATTGTTTTTTATTTAATCCGACCATTTCCTGATTCGACCATTTTCTTTTATACAGCCTTTAAATACTTCCTGTAGAGTGTTATTTTTGATAGAAGTGATTATTTATGTTATTTATGGTTTTATGTTTATGTGTATATTTATGGCTACTGCGTGTTTGACAATTTGGAACAAACACGGTGTGTTTACATTGTCTCCTGCTTAAGTTTAAAACTCTGCTAACACAGTTAAACAAATGCATTTACATCTCAAGCTTACCACATTAATCTGTCCAGACAAAACAGAACAAAACAAACCTGTTTAGTTTGTCCGTCTTTGTCAGGTATCCGTGCCAGTGTAAGTGTCATATCTGCGTCAGTTGCAGATGTAAACCATTTAAAGCCTTGGAGCTTGTAGGTACCATCAGCTTGTGGCCAGGCCACTGTCTCAGTTCCAGCAGCTAAAAAGTACAGACTAAATCAGACAACTGCATTTTTGTGTATGCGATGGTGACTGCTATGCATTAAATTAGTTGTGTTGGCTTTCAGTTTGTACTATGGATTTTTCATTATTGGTGCTAGACATGCCTAAAAAGATGTAACAAATATATTACCAAGTAAAATGCAAAAATGCAGGGCTGTACAAAAAAAGTTTACCAACCAACATCAGATCCCCCCTTGCGCTCTGTCATCCATTGACCAGAGGTCCAGAAACGTTTGGGGTCACGAGAGGTGAGCCTCTGAAATGCCTCTTCCACTGACAGAGTCCTACCTAATGACTGGGTGACAACATGGGACATGCATGAATACAAGGCACTGCACATAAGATGCAGCAGCTGTGCTATACAAACAGTGGAGCGTGTCAGCTAAGGTAGAATTGACATTTACTCTTAATGTGTATGTGTACATCTGATTTGGGAAATATGGTATGATATGTGAAGCGTGAAAGCATAGCTTATAGTAATGTACCATTTATTGGAATTAATTTTTTTGCAATATGTATGTACTGCATGCAGTATTCCATGTAGCAAATGTTTGATATATTGCACACCCCTAACATATTCAGACCTCGATTACTTTTGCTGCTCCATCCGTCATGGCGAGAGGGCAGGTGTACAGGCCGGCTGAAGGTGCATAGAGGAAGATCTTGGACATCTGGTACACCCGGCTAAATGTAAACAAGCAACAACAGGTTCACTCAGCTGTGTCTAGCTGAGATTAAGTCATGTCCTCCAAGAAGTAACGTTGACACACACCTGCTCTAAGCAAAACACCCATTAAATTTGCTTTTTGTTAAAAAAGTTACAAAATATACACTTTTAATCTTTGAAGTGGTGTTAATCCATTTATTTTACACTGCACCTTTTACCCAGTTGCATATAAAGAGTATGTATACCTAGCCTGGCTGTCGCACCAAGCTTGTAGAAGGAGCTTGGTCTGGCAAAGATCCCATAGACAGGATGTTCTGAGAGAAGGGATCAACGGAGGTCTATCAAATGCCTCTGTATACTACTGGACATAGCGACAACCAGTCAGACCACAGACATGTGCATAGCAATGTTTTTCATTGGCTCCCTATTTCAAGGGCAAAGGAACAGCCGGAAATAGGCCAGTTGGTCAGGCTGACTTGAATGCAAAATTCTATGCAGCATCACAGGCAGTATGGGTAGGCCCAGGCTAAGGTTTACCCATATGTCCATCACAAAGCAAATTGACAGGAGTTAAATACCAACTGAGTGACTCACCTCCACTCTCCATAGTGCCTCTCATACCCTGCGGCCACCAGTCCCTCCTCTGCGGAAATCTCCTTCATGCGCACCCAGGCGGGACACGTGAGGATGCGGTCCACCCTGCGTCCCCAAGCATCAAAGTGCTTTAGACGCGGTGGGTTCTCCTCACACTCTAGGCCGAGGGCGTCGATCTCCTCCACAATGCGTTCCCCAAATTTAGTCAGGTCATCGTCCACATCCTGGGAAAACAGGATAGGCAACAAATGTAGTAAGGGTTGAGGCGTCATTTACCATTTAGTATCCATTACAGGTCTGAGGGCATTTGCTTAAAGTTTGTCTGTCCAACTATGATTGCAGCATTGTGGACCTGCAGCCCAAAACAGTACTATTAACAAACAAAGCAAGAACTAAATACATGTAAGTAATAAGATACAATTAGATTACATATACTTTAAATAATCCCAAAGGGATTAGGCAATTTCCATGGTTTCAGCAGCCTTAAAAAACATACATCAAGCTCACATACATACACAGACACAACATTTTTACCCATAAGACACAGCTGTACTACTAACCACCCTCTCAGACACACAGACCCCGAACCGCTGTGAGGTATCTGTGAGGTAGTCTATAATCCAGTAGGTGATGGTGCTGTCCACAATTATGCGCTGCAGCTTTTCACCCAGCAGCACAGGCTGGACTGTGTTAAATGTACTAGAGAAATAACCGGTCTATAGTCATTAAAGGTCGATGGAGAGGGCTTCTTTGGGGCTGGAAGAAGGCAAGATGTCTTCCACAATACAGGCACCCTCCCCTAGCCAAGGCTAAGATTAAACAAGTGCCCTTAGAACTTTAGGACCCTGGGACTGATGCCATCGGAACCTGTGGCCTTGTTCAGACGGAGTTTAACCAGCTGCCTTTTTTGCAGCTCTTCTTCTTCTCTCTGTCAGCCTCACCTAAAGTGTCTCTTGGTCACCCCTTCCTGAAAGCTCTTTTTTCTCTTTTAAGTTTACACACTTAAACTCAATCTGCAATTGTGAAAGCCATTGAAATGACACACAGTCTAACCTACCCTTGAAGGTAAATGTCGCCGCAAGTAACTTCGCAGTAAGGCATCTTCTAGGAAGGGGTTCTTCAGGAGAGGCTTGTCTTGGAAAAACGTCCCTATGGACGAGCGGGAGAACACAGAGCCCTCAGGGAGCTCGACAGGCTGCTCACAGGAGTCCGTCCAGCTCTGCTGAACACTACTGCTGCATGACAAAGGCCGACTCAGTGGGAACCAGACCCGGATACCAGTGCTCGCAGCTTGTCGGCCGAACCAAAGAAGGGCCATGGGAGATCTTGGAAAAAGTCTGTGGAAATGTGATAATGCACATATAGAGTTGAATAGAATAGAAAACTTTTACTGTCATTGTACAACAACGAGACATGCTGCAAATACAACAAAAAACTGTTTCGTCCTAATATAAACACAAAACAAAAAAACGATCATATGCCGAGGAAAACTGGGAAGTAAAAAAGCTAGACCACATTATTTTCAAATAACTTTTAGCAAGCCTATTGCTTTACATGACCATGTAAAAATATTATTCACAGTACACATGCTTTTTAATGTCCACCTTAACATAGTACTGAGAGTTCAAAACTTTAACAATTCAACACTGTTGGATTGTAGCCTACTTGGGTCCATTTCATTCAGTTCTGTTGTTTACAAGAAGACCTATGAGGGGAGGCCACCCATCTCCGTGTAACTAGGTCCACACAGGACACTAACCAGCACACAGACAAGTTACATAACATGCTCCTACTCTTATGCAGAAACCAGTGCAGCGCACAGCACAAGTCAAGGGGAAGAGGTAATTCAAAATTCCACTGATAACGCTGCGGCAATGCTGATGTTCACCATGCAATGACTACTGGAGATTAGCGGTATTTAATCAGTTGTGGCCTATTTTAAAAAGGTCACACAACAGTGTAAGTGTTTCCACTGCTACCGCGTATGAGTAGGCTAAAGGTCGCAGCAGCAGCTGTAGGTAGGTCTGCCTGGATTCACCCCTACATAGCGTCCAAGCGAGGACATATGACTGCTGAACAGTTTGCAGGCAGAAGGTAAGTGGGTCAAAGTGCAGGCAAAGAATTTGTGGTCTAGTACTCTAGTAAAGAAGATCATTGATTAAGTGTACAACAAATAATTAAGATAACGCATCAGGTGCAACAGCATCGCCATGCATTTACAAGACACAAACTTGAAGATTAGCCCATAGAATAAGGCGGTTGTCTGGTCGCAAGAAAGTAGCCTGGTAAACCAGACCCTTCGTACTTAGTTTTGTACAGAAGGTCTTGCGCTGGTCTAATTGAAATGGTTGGTCGTAGGCAGATCCACCTCCAGAAAGAAAAAGGTTTCTCAAATACAGCACAGCCAGACCCTCTGAGTCAAGTGCCTTTGACCCATTATGGGTTTTTTTTTATCTGACAGGCTAGTTTGGTAGACTACTCCATCTGGCTGCTGTCAGATCTTTAAACCCGTTGCCTATTTCATACTGACCAAACAAATCTAAAACTTTATAACTTACCTTACCCTTTCTGTGTCTTTGTTGTGTTTACAGTCTTCTACGAGCCCAGGAACTTTGGCACGTTCAATGCGTCACAGTGCCACCACATGGTTAGGAGTGTTTCTACCAGGCAATTACCATCGAACCACTTGTTTGTGTGAGTGAACAAAATATTATGGAGCTGTTATTGTGCCGATAAAATTATATATTGTATTGAATTGTATTTATGTTTCATGTGTTAATAATGTATCAAATAAACATAAGCAGAGCTAAGATGTTTCCACAGGTCATTATTAAACCAAAAATCAGACACCTAATCATTGTTACAATAGCAACCACAGGAATAAGGTGAATAAGATGTGTGATTACACATTACCAGGTCTAAGCAGCAGATATTTCCTTTTCATTTGTGCAAACATGTACAGTATGTGACAGACATGTGGTGAGCTGTGTTGACATATTTTTTCTCTGGCATCTTTGGTCTTTCTGAAATTAAAAGGTCCCCTTTGGATACTGTAGATTTGAATGTCAATAGTGGAGAGAAGGAGTGTGAAACTGGGGAGAAAAGAAAATAAGACAGAAAAACAGGGAAAAGAGCTGAAGAGAGGGGTTGAGGAGCAGGAGAGACAGGTGAAAGAGATACAGAGAATAAATGAGGGAGACTGCAAAACAGAGTGGAGGCAGAGCAAAGACAGAAACTAGAATGGCGATTAATAGACGAGAACAATGCCAGGCGATGTAGAGAAGGATGATGGAGATTTTGAAACTCAAAATGCAGATGCTGCAAAAGAGAGTAGACCAGGAAGAAAACACAGAAGAGATGGACAGAATGAAAGCTGAGTTGGTGAAACCAAGGATGAAGACACTGAGAGAGGATAGTGCAAGGACAAGAGGTGCAAGACACATCGACAGAATCGATAAGACTAAAGATGATGGGTATCTTGAAAGATAAAGAAATGATAAGGGAGATGCCAGTGATGGAGGTTCAGAAAAAATGAGGTTGAGAGACTAGGAGCTGGGACAGAGTGAGATAGAGAGGATCATAAAAGACAGAGGGAGGAAATAGAAGATGGAGAGGCTGAAAGTGGAGGCAGAGCAAAAAAATAGAGGAACAACAAAGAAGGATAGAGCAGTTGGAGAGACTGACAGCAGAGTTGATGAGAAAGTGGATGGAGATGGAAAAAAGAAAGAGAAACTGAAAGTGGAAACTGAAAAAGAGAGGATTAACAAAAAAGAATAGCAGCATTGCAGAAAGCCAGAGCCAAAGATGGTAAGAAAATGGACACAGGCTGAGACACTTAGAAAAGAGGCAGGGCAAAAAAAGAGCACCAGAAAAGAAAGATAATGGAAATGGAAAGAAGATTAGCAGAGATGGTAAGAGAGAGACTTGAGGGCAGTATGGAGCCCAGGGTTACATTTGAGAAAGGACATGCACCTGTGATGCCAGTGAGTAAGAATGGGACAGCTCCTCTGACCCAGGTTAGGGAAATAAAGGACATTACATGTTCAGACAGGCAAATAGAAAACACAAAACACAGGATGAGCACAGATAAACACATCACCCTAAAGAGAGAGGCAGAAAAAAAAAAAGAGATGGACACAGCAAGAAAGAAGAGCAAATTAAGAAAAATGGTGTCAAGTACAGCCCTGAATACCCAATTAGACTCAGATGACTTAGAATTCCTCCGAAAGAGAGAAGAGGAAAGAAAGAGAAGAGAGATGGTGGCAAAATGACAGAACAAGCAACCCCGAATAAGTGTTGACAGACAAATTACTCTAAAAAAAGAGGAGGAAAAAAGAAGAGATATGGAAGCTGCAAGAAAGAAGGAGGATGAGAAAGTGATAAAGTGGCTGGGTTGGTACAGAACACCTGGTTAGACTGGGTTGACTTCAACTTCCTTCGAAAGGGAGATGGGGAAATAAGGGCAATTACCATCGCAAATGCAGGAAAATTCAAAAGAACACATGAAGACAGATCAAGAAAAAGAGGGAGGCAATGAACAGCTTGAAAATTCCCAGTGAAGCAAAAAAAGAAAAGAAAATTTGTACTAAAATGGATGAAGAAGAGACTGGGGTTTTTAGACCACTGAAGAAAAGCAGATAAGGACCACACACACACACACACACACACTTGCATGAAAAAAATCTTTATTTTAAAACACAAATAAAATGTATTATTCATCAGAACTGTGAATCAGCTAGTTTATTGCACGCTACAGCCTTTTCAACAGTTATTCAAAATTCTTCCTCTGGTGATCAGAGTTTATTACTCATTATTGGTTAGCACCTACGTATCTTTTAGGAATGATTACAGTACAAAACCTTTATCACACACCCTTATCCAGTGTGACTTACAGTTAACTAACTAACTTTAAACGCTTTAAAGTCACAGTTGAGGCAAAACCTCTGATGAAACTTGTGACTATCTGGTGCATTGAGGCATTAGAAGAACTAGAGAGAGTGACAAAGTCCCACTCCCATTCTTTTTAATAGCCAATGTTAGGAAAGAGAAATTCAGCAAAAAATGATTTTTTTTCCTTGCTTGATTAGTTTAAGTGGAGGGATACTTTCAAAGGGAAGAGCAGGACACTACACCAGCAGGAATGCTACTCCGACAACAGCAGAGGGCCTGGTGAAGATGGCCAGTGGCAGGCCAGAGGCTCTGAAGAAAGAGACTCCTCTTGAGCCAAGACTGGTGTTTTGTCCTTGACCTGATTAGCAAGTGAACATTTCTTGATGAGAGTGTCCATCAAAGCACAACTGGTTGTGCAGCCTGAAAAATGCACAATGATGACAGAAGCGAGAGAATTGCTGGAGGAGAGGAGATAAATGCTGCTGCATTGGTTTAGTTAGAGAGAGAGTGGGAGAGTTAGAGAGAGACCACAAAAGAGATGGCTAACCAGAAAGATAGCACAACCCTTTCTGTCACACAGTAGCATCATTCAACAAGGAAGGAGAATCCTGAGACGGTGAGGGAGCAGTTACTGTAGGCCAGTGGACATCCAACCAAGATCAGGGAGGAAATGGACTCAAATATCAAGACCACATTTATGTAAATGTATGTACAATTACACATATATAATACAAACATGTTTTCCTATATGAGTTAATAAGCTTTAAAACTGTTTAATTTAGATGGCATTATTGTTGTTTCTCCTGAGGGTAGATGACACAAAAAAGAGAATACTGCATTGGGGACCAAGCAATTATCATTTACTAACACTTGTACTGGTCTACAAAAGCCTGAACACAATTCTGCAACAATACGATGACAGTGAATCATCCCAGAGAAGCGAGCCCGACAAGAGCTATAACACATTAAAGCCTAGTTGATAAGAATCACAACCAACTGATTATTCAAGGCTCCATCCCACATGGCACCTCACAGCCCCTGTAGGCCATTGCCATATTGCAACTCTCTCTCTCTCTCTGTCTCTCTGTCTCTCTGTCTCTCTCTCTCTTTATCTCTCTTCGTCTCTGTCTGTCTGTCTGTCTTTCTCTCTCTGTGTCTCTCTCTCTCACTTTCTCTCTCTTTCTTGCTTTCTCTCTCTCTCTCTCCCTCTCTCCAAATCCAAATATGGTCATTTTGTTTATGTAAGCAAAACTGCACAAGTTTAACCAAAACTAGAATAATATTTAGAAGCATATATTTTCATGCCAGTGTCTAAATATAGGCATTTCCATTTTTTACATATCATATCTCATTAAAGAAAGATAACCTGCTTTACATAAATGAATACAATAGTGAAAAGAGGATAAAGGGAGGGTAAACTTAATTATAAGGAGACAAATGCATTTGGCACACAATCTTCCAGTACTTCATTCTATGTGCAGTAAAGGATGCCCCACCCTCTTTAACTGGGACTCTGGGCTGTAAAAACTTACAAGAGTCCATGCTCTATTTTCTATACACATTAGAGATGCACTTAGGGGATCAGTTCCATGATTTATAGACCTTATACCATCTAACCTAAATATTTGAAACTGACTAATTTTAATCATTTTGAGATGTAGATTGTCACTTTTTCTTAAGAAATGTATTTTTTTTATTGTCGATTAGGTTGTAGCACTCAGTTGTATGATAAATAAGATTTGAAAAGTTAATGAAATCCATAGTTTCAATAATAAGGCTGTAAAGAGGCCGTATTTATGATACAACACATGCTTACACTACACAGGGTCTCATAAGTAAACGCACTAAAAAATCTTTCCAGCAGGTGGCAGTCTTTATGAAACATTTATTCTATCTGCCAATTATTTCTAGCAGAGACGTAAAAAGCATGTAGGATTGCATATCAAGTGTCTAGATTTATTCACACATAAATGCCACAAAGCAGGATAGGCTCATGAAACTACAGAAGACCATCCGTACTGCAGCCAACGTTAAGAACTGGCCTCTATATAAACAACATCTCTGTATTACAGTGTGGTATGGTAGCCGTTTCTACATTTTTTAAAGCTCAATGATTTCAGTGACAGTCCCGAACTCTTCTGACTGACAAGACCATACAAAAAAGAAAATAAGAAATGTCCGAAATAACGAGCTATGTTTCCTTTCCAGGCGACGGTAGAGCCAAGCCACACACCTCCACATAAACGTCATCACGTTGACTGTCAAAACACGGAAGTACAACACAGACTGTTCCCACGACTGGTGTTATGTCGTGTCTTATGTCTTTCTTTTTTGGTTTAGTTTAATGTCTTTGCAATGTCAGCGAAGCCCGAGGAGGAGTTGATAAAGGAATGGGAAAGGTTGGAACGTTTAGTTTCTTCATGCCGGTTATAGTTTAGTTAACGTTTAGTTTCTTCATAATAAGTGTTTTTCACGCTCATTATAAGTCACGCACGCTCGACCAAGGCAGGACAGTCTAGCTTGAACTCTTTCAGGGTAATCCATAGGTGCAGTAGGGTACTGTTTCATAGATGCATTTTTGCAAATGCACTGGCTGTCAGCCGGTGCAGCATGCATTGCATCTGACTGATTACTTTCTGAATCCCTGATGAGTTCATTTCTGATAAGGAAATAAATTAAGTGTTTACTCACCTAAGGCAGATTTCTGGAGCAGGGGACCAAATAAAAGCCATGAAGCCTGCAAAGAGAGAAAGTCCAAAGCCACCCCATTGTTTCATCTAAGCTTTGTAGTGCACAGATCAGAGAAACCAGTCCAACATAGTGCTTTTGAATTCACTATGCTGTAGTACAAGACAATCTTCTGTGTTGTGTGTTCTGTTGTAATGACATTGGCCTTGACACACACCCTACAATTTCGTGTTCTACGGTGTAAAGCAACATTCTCCTTCTTAGGTATGGCTCTTGATTGGGAACAGTATTAAACATATGAGAACACATGTTGACAAAACGGTGCTACGATATATCACTAAAACGCACCAGTACTGTTGTTGGTGTCTTTTAGGCAGGTCTGTTGGCTCCGGGTAAAAATGCCTTCATATCTTTAAATAGCTTCATCGTTTTCTTTCACAGTTTGCAAAAAGCAGGTTCAGTCACTTAGCTGGGTATGTTAATTCAGAGCTAGTGGTAATCTTACTAATAGATGGGTCTTACAGCTGTAAAATAAGAACACGGGGCTCTAATATTTGGAGGTGTCCCATTTTTCTTCTTCTTCTTCTTCTACTTCTTCTTCTTCTTCTTCTTATTATTAGTATTAATATTATTATCATCATCATCATCATCATCATTATTATTATTATCATTATTAATAATAACAATAATAATAATGATAATAATGGTAATAACAATAATAGTATTATTATTATTAATAATAATCAATATTAATTACTTTACATTGGTGAGTCAGTAAACGTCATACTTATAAAAATACCTTCCTGAGCTGGCATTCTGATTGAAATGAAATATGAGAATGTATGTTAACAGCACAGAAAATATTACAAAAACACACCGTGAACAAACTGGCTAGCTTTTACAATACCAGTAGCCTACCAAATGTGGCTTACTGAAAAAGATGCCTTCATGTTTCTATACTCATGTCTATCCTCATATCTTTATACTCATAGCTCGGATAGTTTTAATGGGCAAATGCAGTGTTTGTGCGTAAGACCATGGGCTGCTGTTCTGTTCTGTGTGCAGAGAGCAGTCACGGCTGAAGGGGATGCTGCAGGTGGGGGACACTGAGGACTGGCAGAGGAGCCCCTGCTTCGCCGGACTGGAGCGGGTCGGAGGAGTGGACCTGTCCTTTATCAAAGGGGATGACGGGAAGGCCTGCGCACAACTGGTCGTCCTTAGCTACCCAGACATGAAGGTAGTGAACATAAAAATATAAACTCAACTAAGGATAAATAGGATGGTTTTAACAAAAAGAAATGCAAAAAAACTAGTCTTTCCTGTTAACCAGTCTCCTTCCATAGCCTAAAGGTATATTGATTGTACAGCAATGTCTATTCTCAATTAACTTGTGTTGCCGACAGTACGAAAGTCTGTTTATCTCCACTTCAGGCTTTTTATTGACTGAGGTGCAGGCCACTGTGTACTGATATTGTCCAGTGTATTAGAAACTACTCACTTTTTTGACGGTGACGATGCCTAATAAAATCTTCACTCTTCTAAGATGTGCTTTTGTGGTTAAGCTGTCATTACACATGTCAGTCAGGCTGTTAGCCATGTAGTAGTCTATAAGTTGGGATATTGACTTAGTCTGAATGATTTTTATTTATAAAAGATGCAAGACTGTATACACTTTTTGGCCATTATTACACACTGTCTCATGTACAGCAAAGACTACAGACAGCTTCAGATCCAGCGCTTAGTGGCTGCTGAATTCTGTTTTCTTTTGTTGGTATACTGTAAAGCACAGCTGCTTTGTATAAGAGATTTGAGTTTGGCACAGTGTACCTGTTGGCTTTAATCATTCCAATATTTTGATGATACTCTATTTAACTCTCTTGCAACAGTTGGCACACCCTCTGCTCCACCACCCATCCCCCCACCACCACTGCCACCACCACCGCCACCAACACCGCCACCCCTCTCCCTTTAGTTATTAAGCTGGCTTGTTGTTCCTGCCCTCATTTGCTGATGTAATCTACAACACTAATTAGATTCTCTTCAATAAGCCTGTCACATCGATTTATTTGTGTTCTCGCCTCCGCTGCCAGTGTAATCTTCCTTCACCCCTTCCTCCCTCCGTCCCTCCCTCCTTCCAGTGCCTCCTATTCAAAGCAACATTCCCTCTCCCCCTGTGTTCAATCTAATTCATTGCCTGTTGCAGCGAATCTTCGTGATTTGCACAGACAAACAAAGACACAGATGTTTAAGAGCTCTGAGATGTTTATAGCTCTTAACCCCCTGGGTTTAGATGGAGGGGCAGGCAGTTAATAATGGAGCAGTCAAGTCTGTGTTGATCTTTCAATGAAGAGTCCTCTGCCTGTCTTGTGACCCTTTCTCCTCTACTTTAGTGGTTCTAGGGCTCTTTTTTAGATTCTCCTCTCTTCTCTCTGTTTTTTTTTGTGATCATAGTTTACTCAAGCTAAATGAAGGCCTCTTAGGGTTTCTGTTGGTTTGACATTTAAAGCCCACAGCTCCCTGAAGAGCCTAAACCCTATAGAGTGGATGGATGGTCTGCTAATATCTGTTTGCTATTTTAATCATGGCTGGTTGCCATGGCACCATGGATTTCGGACGCCTTTCTAGTAACTCTACATAAACTGTGCGACAACTTTCTACTTATTTTTATGTTATTAGTCTAACTATTTTCACCATTATGAACTGCAATGATCACATATGACAGGAGAACACTTCTGAACATTGGCTACCATTGACATCACCTGCTCAGTGAAGTTTTATCCATTGAAACTTTGTTGCCACCTGAGCTAATTTGTGATGCAGCAGAACTCCACGGAGACAAGAATGCACCCCCAAAGCACATCCCCAGTGGTGAAAGAAGCATCGAGGAAAACGAGCAGGAGTTCAAAACAGACTCAGAAATAGAGCGCTTTCATACCTCTGCCAAGTATTCTTGCCAAGTGCTAGCCAACATTCAGTCCTTGGAAAATAAGAGGGATGATTTAAGAGCAAGAATAAGATTTCAACAGGACATGAGAGACTAACATCATTTACTTGCCCAAATCGGTTCAGATCAAGCTGTAACACCATCCAAAAAACGTTTTTGTCAGGAGGATGGACAGAACACCAAATGCTGGTAAATCCAGGGGAGGAGGTGTCATAGTGAACAACAAATGGTGTAAACCTACTATTATTACTATCCTGTCGAATTCTTGTTTACCTGACCTGGAGCATCTTACCATTATGTGTCGCCCATTCTACCTTCCCCAGGTGTTCACTGTGGTCATCGCTACAGCTGTCCACATCCTGCAGTATGACCATGCTGCAGTATTCCTCATGCCAGAATATATACAGAGGTTTAGACAAGAGTTTACAGAAGTGGTAATTAGCTTTGTCAGTATGCTGGCTGAGGAGGTACACACTGTCATCATAAGGACCTTTCTCAACCAAAAACCATGGGTAGATAAATCGGTCCGGACTGCTTTGAACAAGCACATAGCTGCATACAACACAGGGCTCATGTTAGGGAATATGAGTGAATATAAAGCGCATATTACACACTCTGTTGAGTGGTGAAGGCTGCTATTCCGATACAAAGAATGAATGGACTCTCACTTTTAATTAAATGACCCCCAGCACCTATGGCAAGGACTAAAGACTATCAGCGACTTTGGCAACAAAACCATCACTTCAGGCAGGCCTCTTTCTGACTCTTTACTGGCTGACAAATTGAAACTCTTTCAATGCGCGATTTGAATCTATCTGCGCAAGCGAGCCGACTAGAGCAACATTAGGGACCTGTTCCATCAGAGATGAGTGCATGATCTCTGTGTAAGAAGAGGAGGTTCGAAAGGCCTTGAAACGTGTAAGCGTCAGGAAAGCCGCTCGCCCAGATGTGTGTTAAAATCATGCACTAATCAGCTCTCTTGTTTGTTTACTTTAATTTTTAGCAACTCATTAACTCAGTCAGTGGTCCCCAATTGTTTTAAAAAATCTGTTATTGTTCCTGTACCTAAGAACAAGAAGTCCTCATACCTGAACAATCATAGACCTATAGCTCTCACTTCACTAGTGATGAAGGTTTTTCAGAGGCTTATTATTAACTGTTATTAACTTATTAACTGCAAACTGTTTCCAATTAAATATCAGAAAAATGAAAGAACTAGTTGTGGACTTCAGAACAAGATGGCAAACTCACTCCTCACGCATGCTAAACACAGCCCAGGTAGAGAGATAGTAGTTTTAAATATCTGGGAATGCACATCTCTACTTGACCTGAGCTACTAACACCCAAGCTCATGTTTAAAAGGCCAGACAACAAATATACCATCTTAGACAACTGTAGAAATTCAAAATCTCTCCAAGAATTCAGAAAATGTTTTATACTGGGGCCATAGAGAGCATACTGACTCTACTGAATGTATTACAATGTGGTATGCCAACAGTTCTGCGAAAGACTGCAAGGCCCTGCAGCGAGTCGTGCGTGCTGCTGAGCGTATCTCTGGAACTGTTCTAGCCTCTCTGCATGACATTTACATCAGCCTGTGCAAGACAAGTCCCATTAATATCATGAAGGACTTCACCCACCCCACTAACTGCCTGTTCAGTTTTTCCACAATCAGGCAGGCGTTTTTGTAGTGCAATGGCAAAAACTGAAACTGAGAAAGAGTTTTTTTTTCTTCAGGCCATCAGATTCATCAACATGGACATGCCTGCCAGTTTAAAAGCTACATAGCCTGTTATTTTTCACTGCCCACTATTTTTCACATGTAGGCCTACATGTATGTATGTATTTATTTATTTATCAATATTAGTATCCCTTAAATCTATCTTTTCTTTTTACACAGTTATGAAGTTAACCAGTCTACATTTCACTGTGGGTTGTACATGTTATAACTGCATATGACAAATAAATCTATCTTATCTTATCTCTCTCTCTCTCTCTCTCTCTCTCTCTCTCTCTCTCTCTCTCTCTCTCTCTCTCTCTCTCTCTCTCTCTCTCTCGCGCGCGCGCACGCGCGCGCGTGCGTGCGTGCAGGGATGCATGTGTTTATATGTGTGCGCATATGTGAGTGCGTGCGTGTGTTCATGATTGCTCCTTATGGCTCTGTCTTGGCTCTTGTGTTCCCCCAGGTGCTCTATGAGGACAGTCAGATGGTGACGCTGGATGCCCCATACGTGGCTGGCTACCTGGCCTTCCGGGAGACCCCTTCGCTGCTCCAGGCCCTGAGGAGGCTGGAGGAAACCCAGCCCATGCTAATGCCACAGGTCAGCGTTATACCTGGAGGTGGGAGTGGGTAACAAACTACTCACTGTTATACAAACACACTTTCTCCCTCCGTCCCTGCTCTCACATACACCCATGCCCAATAGTTTTCTAATGTTCTAAACACACGCACTTAATGTTCTCACAATTTCTAATATTCTAACAACCGCACACGCACACACACACACACACACACACACACACACACACACACACACACACACACACACACGCACACACTCACTCACCAGTCCCAGTCCCAGTCCCCTATGCAGCCTGCTTTGCTATGCTGTGTCTCAGACTTGTGTTCTTACCCCCATGGCTTATGTGCTCCTGCCTACCACCTCCTTTCTTTCTGCTTTTTATCCAGCCAGGCTGCGTGAGGAGCTCCAAGTCCATTATATGGCTCTGTAGGTGCACCTTTCTTTCTCAACTAAAGCCTGTTTGGCTTTCTCCTTCTTCGGCTTATTTAATGCCTTCTTTATTTCTGCCTTCACATTCTCTCTTCACATTCTCTTTTTTTCTTCTCTCTCCCCATTCCCCACCTGTCGTGCATTTTAAGTCTTTTCCCTGGTTGTGCATTCTAACTCTCTCCTTTTCTCATTCTCACTCTTGCAAACTCATTATCTGCTCATTACACAACACTATATTTCTTCATCTGTCTCTCTCTGTATCTTCATTCTTTGCCTCCTCTCTCTCTTTCTCTCTCTATCAATTTGTACCTCCATTCTTTGTCTCCCCCTCCTCATTTTCTCTCTCTCTCACTCTCTCACTCTCTCTCTATCTCACTCTCTCTCTATCTCTCTTTCTCTCTCTCTCTCTCACTCTCTCTCTCTATTTCAGTCCTCTGTCTCCTGTTTTACATTTTCTTACAGAATTCTCCACCCCCCCCTCATTTTTTCCCTCTCCCTCCATACGCCCCCCCCCCCCCTGTCTACTCCCACACATTCTTCCCACTCACTCCCCGTGCCCACACCATCAGTGGTGCGTACCGACAGCAAGACTGTGCCCTCGGTATGTCTCTCCAGCACCCAGCCATCTGAGCATCCCGTCAGGCATAGAGCGCAGACTCTCCCTCTCTTTCTCTCTCCCCCCCCCCCCTCCCTCTCCCTCTCCCTCTCCCTCTTCCTCTCCCTCTTCCTCTTCCTCTCCTCTTGTCACAACTCTGCCAGGAGCCGGCAGTCTTGAGCTGCAGCTGTTGCTGCTGCCTGTCGCTCATTTCCCAATCCTTACTCATCTCGCCAGTGCACTCACTTCACTGAGTTATACACAGAACAGCAGACTTCTCATAGCAATTAGGAGTTTGTGAGTGTGTTTTTCATAATGTGGGGTTTAATATCAGGGGTTTACAGGTGTATTTTATAATATTATGTTAGGGGTTTGCTTGTATATTTTACAATATTGTGTGGGTTGGCAAGTGTATTTTTTTTAATATTGTGTCTTGTGTTTTGTCATACTAGCTGCTTATTCTGTCTAAATAATATTAAGGAGAAAAATTGTTTTGAATAAAATAAAAATTGTAAAACCCATAATGGTGGAGCAGACTCACCACGGGTTCTTCTGACTTACACAGGTGGTGCTGGTTGATGGGAACGGACTCTTCCATTACAGAGGTGAGAACAAACATTCGTTCCTACACCACAACTTCTGTAATGACTCGTTCACTAGTTTATTATCGATTTACATTTACTCTACATTTACATTACATTACATTTAGCTGACGCTCTTATCCAGAGTGACTTAGAGTGTATTAGGTACAGGGATAGTCCTTTTGGAGCAGCGTGGGGTTAGATGCCATGCTCAGGGGCACTTCAGTCATTGATGAGGGTGCAGGAGGGTGCTAGTTATTTACTCCCCTACCCACATTTCTTCTTACTGGTACAGGAATTGAATCTGCAACCCTCCGATTCCAAGACTTATTTACCATTACATGTCAGCTGTCCTGACATTCAATTACATTTAGCTGATACTTTTTTGCAATGAATTAGGTATATGGACAGTTCTCATTGAGCAGTGTGGTAGTTAGATACCTTGGATGAGGGTGCAGGAGACTGCTGGTTATTTACTACACTCATCTCACCTACATTTTTCCTACTGGTAGACCTGTGACCTCACAATCTCAGACCAACTCTCTAAAGAGTAACTGCAGCCTTAAATATGTTTTTGAGTTCTTAACTAAGTAATATGGCTGATTTGTGGAGGAACACACAATTATTGGTGTTAATGTCAACAAATTTTGACTGCATTGTGTGGCATAATTCATGATGACACTGTGTACCAAGACTAGACTGACAGGCCATAGGGGGTACCCAATAATCACAGGTGGGCAGACATATTTCCCCAACTTCACCAAAAGAAGTGATTTATGCTACATAGCAGTGCCTCTACCAACATCCCTGTCCTTTCATCAGCCTTTCTCCTTTAAAGTCTTCCCCTCTCATTTTAGAAGCTTTTCTCAAAAACGTGAAGTGGGTGTGTTAGGGGTTGCAGTTGGTCTTTAAAGGTGAACTTTCATCGTTATTTTTATTCATATTTCTGTGTCGCCAAAATGGTTAAATGCATTGTGCGTCATTTCTGTGAAAAACTATGTCCTAGATCTCTTGCTTGACGCTGTTTTCTGTAAGCTAGAACAGGTCTAGTGGTTGAACGACTGGCTTTTCGGTGTCCCTCGTGAATATCCATGACGTGTCAATAAGGCACTTCTGATTGGGCAAATTCGCTGTCTTTCGCTCACCTAGCTTCTGTCCACTGTTCTTCCTCTGTGATGTGGGCATGCCACACATGGCTCTGGGCGGGGCTTACGACCTAGTGACGTAGATAGGTTTAGCCTGCTCTGATCCGCTCGTTTTGGTTAGCTTGACCCTTCAATGACCAGTAAAACCATGAGGGTCAAATTTCACGTCTTGGAGTGCTGCGTGCATATACTGCTTGTTGTGACCCACCACATTGTAAATAGAGCTACTCAAAGTGTTTTTTAGCGGAAGGACCCCTTTAACCATTAGGCCACACCTCCCCCTTTAGGCTACTGCAGTTCCCTGTCAGTACATTTAGTCACCTTGGATTTTGCCTTGGCTTGGCTTAAACCTCCTTGGCCTCTGAATGTGGATGTGTGTCTTTGCATCTCCTGTAGAGTTTGGCCTGGCCTGTCACCTGGGCGTGCTGTCGGGTCTGCCCTGCGTCGGAGTGGCCAAAAACCTGCTGCAGGTCCAAGGTGTGGTGCGGGACGAGGAGCACCACTCTCAGGTGAGTAGTACACACACACACACACAAAGACACACACACACACACACACACACACACACACACACACACACACAAAGACACACAAAGACACATGCCTTTGTGCTGAGGTGATCTGTCCCTTATTGATTTGATGCTGTAATTGAAAGGTGTACCTGGTTGAAGTGGAGCAGACCCATTTCAAATTTAGCATCTCCCACTGACAAACATGTTCAACATGAAGGTCCTTTCTGCCCTTCCTTTTTGTATTCTCAGCTGTCAGTGCTGTGCACTTTTTAAATGGTTTCTGTTATCAGCTTTTTTGTCCATCTCTCTCTCTCTCTCTCTCTCTTTCTTTTCTCTCTTTCTCTGCCACTGTCTCTCTCACACTCTCACACCCCCACTCTCTCACTCTTGCTCTGTGTGCATGCTTTTGGAAAATAGTCTTTATTTATGACATTTGATAAAGCTGAGCTGTACAAAGCACACTGTCCTTGAACAGCTTGTTACACTCTCTGTGAGTTTTAGCCGCCCCCTCCTCCTGGGTTTGTTTTTGTTATCTATGATTCGTGACACTTGCAACACAAAAGCCTCTTAGTTGGAGCTCTGACAGTTATATCATCACTGTAAAGGTCGTAGTGGGAGCTCCAAAAGAAATTGAATGTTGCTCTTGCAGAGATTGTACATGGGCCTTTTAAGCCATCACATTGACACGTCATAGACCAGTAGTTTTCGTGCCATGACTGTCTTCTATACTGTATCATCCCTATACAAGGTTGTGTGGTTTCTCTAGTGCAGGCTGACTTTAATCACTTTACTTTCTCTCTGCCAAACTCAGTTGTTTCTGTCAGTTGTATGTCTCTGACCAGTCTGTGCTTGTGTACTGTATCTCTGAGTAGAGGGATAGTGCAGAGACCTTGTTTAATGCACAATGCTCTTGTCATTTAGCACCTCCGTAGTACCTCCATTAAATATTGTATTGTGCTACAGTACTACTGTAAGTCAACTCTACAACGGCTACGGCTTGCCTTTACCAAATTTATTGGTTACCAAACAGCGAACAGAGGTAGAGTTGCTCGGTGTGAGGGCTGAAAGCGATGGCGCTGAACTTAAGCGTTAGGTATGGGTGTGCATTCTGTAAATAGGCAGTTGCGATTGGTTCACGGAAGGTCCACAAAAACGTATGTGCCCACCGTGAAGTACGTGTATGCCTCTGAAGAGTAGCCAGACACTTTGCACAGAGTAAAACGTAGTCTGGTTCACCAGACTGCTTATCATAACGAAGGGGCTGAACTTAATATCAGGCAAGTGAAATCATACTTTAGGTACGGGGATATTCACCTTTGCCATGTGTACCTGAAATAAAAGGTAAAGTCATGTCCACACATCCATATGGAGGCTGGTTGATCAGCCATTCCTCCATGAGTCCCCTTTTCTTGCAATTATGAGTGAAGCTCCCGAAACCAAGGCAAATATTAAAGGAGGTATGTGGGAGAGAGACTGCAATAACCCGGGCAGGAAGATATGTTTGAAGAGAAAGCAGAGATGTTCTCAGGTTGTTTTTTTTTTTGCTTTTTCTTTTCAGCTGCTTAAGAGCAGAAACTGAACATGAGTGCAAAAGGCTCTCCTGAGCAATAAAGCTCTTTTCTCTTCCCTTGGTACGACTTGGAACAGCCACTGCTGACTCCATGCCGCAATCCAGACCTGTGCTCAGTCTGCTTCAGACAACAGACTATGGGCAAGCCCTTAACCTTTAAAGCTACTTCCAAATCTCCATTAGGTTTCAGGAACTGTATATATTTTTCCAGAATTGTGACCTTGTTATACATACATGATGTGCAATTATTGTATGATTTAGATAGAACAGGCTTCTATCAGAGTTTGTAGGTTTTGTTGAAAAGAACTCTTGAAGACCCACCATTTCTGGAAGCACTTTCTATTCTAACAGTGCTAACCTTTACCCTCCACCTACAAGCAACAACTATGTGTGCTGGTGTTTTGTCTGTTCTCCTATGCTTTTCCATGCTTTTAGTTTGTGTGCTGTATTGTCCTCTGTTTTACGTAAGTTTGGATAAGAAACGTCTCCTATGTAGTGTAGTGTAATATAATGTAAATTTAATGTAACTACTATATCAGTGTAATGTAAGTGTAATTAAATGTTGATGTAATGTAACTATGATATCATTATGTCATGCCTTTTTTTGCTGCCAGTAACAACAATCTAGGCATCCAAAAATGTCAGTGGAGGTAAATGATATGCATGAAAATAAGTTCTTGAAGGCTCCTCTGGTGAATGCCAACGTGCTTTATGCTGCTCAATAAAATGGCAGCAAACGAGAGCCCGGGGGTTTGTCAGGCACAAGCAGCCATGCGACACCGTTCATAAAACCCAAATGAGCTCGGTGTTTGGTAGAAGACAAAGCTGGTGGAGGGCTTGCGTCTCACACTGCAGGCAAGTGCATCATAATGGCACTTGCTCACAGCATCAAAATGAAGCCGGTGGCAAGCACCTCCACACTAACACTCTCCAAGACACACACAAACACACACACACTCTTGCTCGCTTGCTCACACACACACACACACACACACACACACACACACACACACACGCACACATGCACATACACACACATACACATTTAATTGCTTTTACAGTATTTGGACCAAAACGACTTGCAAGGACCACATGATCCAAATATTTTGGGACGAGTCAATAACACAATGACATGCTTACAAACGTTTTACAGGTCCTTCTAATACACACGCACACACACACACACACACACACACACACACACGTTTATCCAGTGTTATTTGGTTAAGCAGAAGTACCAGTGCCACATTTCTTCCTTGGCCTCTGGGAGTAACTGGCAGTGGCCCCTTTTCTTCAGCCCTTTGGCTTTTGTGATTGTGCCCATGTTGGTGCCCTCCCGTGGCAGGCTGGATTATGGCTAGACTCCCAGGACTGCTCATGTAGACCATAGCAAGGCCATAGGCTCCAGATTCACCACTGGGCCACACAGCCGAGGGAGCTCTGCAGAGGAAATGGGGGCTCATTTGACTTGGCCGCCCTCATGGCTGGTTGGCTCAAGATGACATCAAATGAGGAGGAGGTGGGTGCTATGGTGCCATGGTTAGAGCACTGGCACCATAAATGAGCAAGTGCCCATGGGGACCAAGGTTCGAATCTGGCCTTTGGCATGTCTCAACTCTGCGTCACCCCTGTCTTACTTATTTTCTCTCCCAATCATCACTATGCTATCCAAAGAAAAGTCATAAAAGAGCAATATACAGTACCGGTCAAAAGTTTTAGAACACCACACTTTTTCCAGTTTTTTACTGAAAATTCAGTTTATTGTGTCATTGCACTCTAAAAATGAAGGCACAGAACAAAGAAGCAATTTAAGTTGAAAAAATATCGTGAAATCAGTTTATAAACCAAAATGTATTCTAAACTTTTGACTTATCAAAGTAGCCACCTGAGCATACTCGTGGCATTCTTTCTGCAAGGGAAATCAAATATTCTTCAGAAAGTTTTTCCAAGAATGCTGTGGTAGCCATGTTGGTTGCTTGAAGTTGTTGTCCTGTGAGCTGCCTATCACACAATTTGTTAACTCTTAGAGACATGTTCTCTGATTCAGTTGTGGCTTTGGGTCTGCCAGACCACTTCCTGTCAGTTTCCCCCAATTTTTTTGAGTGTCTTTTGATGGTCAAGAAATCTGTACTCACTGACACCTTGACTTTCTTTTGCAATTGTGCTGTAGGAAAGACTAACACTTTTAAGTGTTATGATGGTCTGTCTCTCTCCCAATGTTAATTTCCCCTTTCTTGCCATTTTTGTAGCATTACACTACTTTCAGCAGTACAATACTGTTCACCTGATGCTCCTGAGGGTCTGGTACCACAGTGTGTGTTTCAACACTGCTTTTATACCAACATTGGGGGTTGTAAGTAATCAAGAAAAGTTGGAACACCTATAGGAATTAGTAGCTGTCAAGGCTGATTTAACCTTCATTGCTGCTGATCAGGTAACCAACTGAAAAAGGCCTTTTTTGTATAATTCTTAAATGTACATTATTTTTCGGTTTTAGGTAACCATTTTTTTTTTAACTCTGGCTGTTCAGTACTTACCTTTGTACCATTTCAGGGTATTCATTGAACTTTCACTACTTGAATTGCAATAAATAACTGGAAAAATTAGGGTGTTCTAAAACTTTGGACCGGTAGTGTATATATAAAAATGATAGAGATCTAATAAGATTTGCCACCGACTACATGGAGTAATGACAAGCTGTCAAATCAGAAAACAGGTGGCTTAAGCGTTCTTTTCTGGCACAAGGTTTTAGGATCATGTGATAAGTTGATGTGGAGCACATTGTGTGCCATGTTGCAGATGCAAGAAGTAAATCCAACCATATGGAAAGTGACGACTGCCATGTGCAACATCCCAACCCCCACCGCCATCAAGTCCAGTCAATGTGTGCTTGGCTGGGAGACCTGCTAAGACGAGTGTCATTTGAAGTACTACATGATGTCTAGCACCTTGGGGATTTTCTGAAGGGTGTTTGGCAACTCTCCAGATCTCCAAATTGTGTGGGTGGATGTCCACCAATGTGCCTGTTTCATTTTTTTTAATAAGTAATACCGCCAACATATCTTACAGTCCACCCCATTCCCTAAACCAGACAGGCACTCTAAATTTTCAGTCTCACTTAAAGATGGCCGTCAAGTCTCCATCCATTCCTCATCCTTGACTTGACATACAGCGATGCATCTCAGGAGGGTTTTCTTCAAAAACATACTCTGGAAAGGTATATGACTGTGATAAAATCTTTTACAACCCTCTTTTCCCCCCGCTACCCAGAGGAGAGGAGGCTGCCAGTGACAGCATCGCCACGGTGACGACTTCCATCTAGGATGCTACTGTACACCGCATCCCTGTCACTTGCTTAGCACTCCCCTGAGCCAAAGAGGAAATTGAAAAAATAAAAATACATTTTTAAAAAAGCCAGCGCGTTCTCCAGCTCACTGTTATTTCCACTTCAGGCAAGTCGCTTGGGAAGCCCCCGTCGCCACCGATCGTCTCTCATGCCATCAGCCTTGAGGCTTCCCGCCCAAATGTGGTCTGACTGTCAAAAAGCTCCTGAGGCCCCCAAAGGCACACACTGCATGCAGCACTACAGTACACCCACCAAGCTCCCTCTTTTTGTCATTATCCTGTTGTCAGTGTAGTGGGGTGACATCTACCCAATACAGGGCCATTTTAAAGCAGCCCTGTCCACACAGACAGTAAGTGTGGTGTTTTTAGGCTGCTGTGTGGGTGTCCGTGTTCAACCTGTCCTGCAATGGAATAATATCGTGACGAGAGGGGGAGGGGGCGCCCCCGTGTCTCCAGCCGCCGTCTGCGAGGCGTTTTTGAGGTGCTTTCCTGTAATTGTGTTTGGCTGGAGTGGCTCTGCAGGCGGCCTGTTGCCAGTAATTTGTTGGTGAAAAGTGATGTTTGTGTGTGTGTGTGTGTGTGTGTGTGTGTGTGTGTGTGTGTGTATGTGTGTGTGTGTGTGTGTGTGTGTGTGTGTGTACGCGTGTGTTAGGGGGGTCGTGTTGTGCTGAATCAACACGGCGTGGTGGCCTGGCATAGGGGGAATAAATGTATCACAATCGATTTTCCCGCCGATACACCTCGAAAAAGGCCCACACTGTAGTCGGTCAAGAAACTCTCATGAACAGTGCTACAATGCAACAATTTCTAGATCTTTCGTTTTTACTGTGAAGAGGACTTTAAGCTCAGCCACTACCTCTAGTTTGGATGGCTCACTTGGGAGTGAAATTGCTGATATGAAACTAGTTTCATTCCAGCAGTCATTTATACCGTGACTGTTTATATTGTAATGAAGTTACTTCATTATTAGCAGGGTGTAAGTTATCAGAAAGACCAGTTTTTATTTTTGTTTAACTCTCTAATCACTGTATTGTTTTCACAAGAAATAGAACATTTTTGGGGCTTTTGTTATTTTTAGTTAGCCCAGTATGTTTTGTTTATAATGTGATATGTACAGTGTTGTACATACTGTAGCTGTGTGTGTAGCTTTGGACAAAAGCATCTGCCAAATACTAGAACTGTAACTGTACTGTAATGAGAATGAACAGAGAATGACACTTGTGCTTGGTTTTTTGTTGTTCATCATATCCCTCATGTGCAATGAATGTGTATATTACAGACCCAGTGATTTAAATGTAGAGCTGCCTTTCAAGGTCATTAGATGTAGATGCATGCGGTGTGTTACAAGTGTGTCAGTCATGCAGACAGACACGCACGGGTGAGATATAACTGTCATGTGCGAATGTTGATTTATAGAGGTGAATTCAGCTCACAAAAGGCAGCAGCTGGTAAGCCCCCCCCCTCAAAGTGCCTCGTAAATGATGGATAACCTGCTAGAGGATTGCTAGCCTGTGTCACCAACCAAACCCCAAGCCCCTTCTCTTGTTCTTGCCACTTTGTGTCTGTCATATTCCCCTCAAAGCCTCTTGCTTTCCAGGTCTCTTAATGCCACATCTGTGGGGGGTATTTCAAGTAAGTGGTTTACTGACTGACCCAGATAAGTTAACTCAAAGTGGTAAGCCTCCTAATAGCAGAGCCCTATGTGTTTAGTTTACTAAGATAATTATGCTGTATCAGGAGGTTTATCACTTGATCTGACATCATCATCATACTGCTGCTCTGTTCAGTAACATATTTGGAACTGTGGGAGTGAGCACATTCAAAGCGCTTCTGATGTTTTAAGTTTATTCAACATTTGAATGAATCTACAAACAGTATCACAGTAACACTGTGAAATGCGTTTGTGACTTGTTCCCATCAACTGTTCAGATTGAAGGTGCCCTGGCAAAAATGTCTATATGATTTCATTTGCTGTATTTGGGGTTTAACATTCTGTGTTTTTTTTTCTCTTTTTATCCTTTGCCTTGTCTTGTGTTGACTGATTGTTCATGCCCAAACAGCCTTTAAAAGGATGCCCCGTAAATGATGGATAACCTGCTAGAGGACTGCTAGCCTGTGTCGCCATGCAAACCCCAAGCCCTTCTTCCTGTTTTATGTTTTATGTTCCACTCAAAGCCTCTCGCTCTCCAGGTCTCTCCCTGCCACAGCTCTGTTTAAGCCCAGCAACTGAAAGCTCGCTCGTTTGATTCCACTCTTTTCTTGGCTAGGTGGAAGTGTCCTTGAGCGAACACTAAACCCCATCCTGCTCCTGGTATACTGAGTGGCTTGGCTTGCACAGCAGCCTTCGGAAACGGTGTTTGTTATGGGTGCGTGGATGGGAAATGAATGTGAGGAAAGCACTTCAGAAAGAATGCGCTTTATAAATGCAGTCCATTCACGATTACCACAGTTTAAGGCCCAGAGCCGTGCGGTGAAGAGAAACAAACCAACCCAGTTGCTAGCCGGAGACACTTAAAAGTAGATTGTAGAAGTAGAAGTAGATTATGCCTTTGCCTCCTCCGCTGATGCTCTGTGCTGGCACCATGTCTCCCCCTTATCTTTCTGCCGCTCTCTCCAGCTCTCAACAGGTCTCTCTGTCTTGCCGAGCGCCCACCTGTCTCACCTCTGCCAGGTGTCACGGCAGCCGACGTGGAGCATCCATCACCCCTCGCACCAGCCCGTACTCCCCCCGCCACCCCCCACCCCTCCAACGCTCGGCCCCATTATCGCTCTAACTGCCCGAGCAGCTTCATCATCAGGCTGCCAGAGGCCATCCAAACAAGGGCCATATGCGTACATTAACATGATAATGTCTCTGGCCTTGTGTGGCCACTTACTCAATCACTTAACGTCCACAAGCCCAGGGTGGTAACCTTGTGTGGACTGGTGCATACCAAGTTTGAGTGTGTGTGTGTGTGCGTGTGTGTGTGGATGAGGCAGTGGGGGCATTGTGTGTGTCTTATGCATGTTGTGTACAGAAGCAATTGTGTGTGTGGTTGCTGTGAGTTGTTGTGTGAGAGTGATTCAAAGGATCATCTCTGAAGAATTCACCCTGTGTGACCGACCTCAGCCAGTGAGACGTGCATTCAGATGCCAGTCTCATTGCCATTCGAATGTGACATTGTGGAGGGGAAAAAGAGAAAGAGGTTTCATTATGGCAAACTGCTGCCAGAAAGTAAAAGAAAGCTAGAGAGAGGAGGGGGTGAGATGACTCTTTTTTTTCTCTACTCTCTGACAGATCAATGCGCTGCAAAAAGGAGGAGATACCTTTCCCCTGACCTCCGAATCCGGCCGAGTGTTGGGGAAGGTATGTCGGTAGCACAGTCGAGTCTTTGTTAAATGCCAGCGCACTGCTATTCCCGTCTCCTCAAAGGGCTTTAGATGAAAAATGTGCCCGTTGTATGAAGTGATTTTATCCAGACATTTTTCTTTGTAAGATTACGACCTTCACTTTGAATAGTGCCATGAAAAAATTGTCTTGTTCACTGAATACAGAGGCTTCTATTGCTGTGCATCTGTCTCTCTCCCACTTATCTTGTCTATTTCTCTGACTGCAGGCCCTGCGCAGCTCGAACAAGAGTACCAAACCCGTGTACGTGTCGGTTGGCCATCGCATCAGCCTGGACACAGCTGTCCGGCTCACCCACGCCTGCTGTCACTACCGCGTGCCGGAACCCATCCGACAGGCAAGCCAGCACCCCACACTATGCCATATTATGCCCTATCAGAGGAAAATATTGGGTTACACTTTACTTTGATGGCGTCTGTTACAGTGTATCTACATTATAAAGTACAGTGTATGAAGTACACTGTAATAAAGTGTATAACAACATGTAGCATGATGTACTTACACTGTACCACAGTGTCAGAATAAGGGTTAATGTTACTTTGTACAGTGTAAGTACATAATGTTATATGTTGTTACATGTTGATACGCTGAAAAATGGATTTTTAAAATATTCGCTCTTAGAGCTGTCTTGATTTAGTCTTTCAAAAGAAACAAATAATATTTGATATTAAGCTTTTTTATCTTTTCTCGTACGATTTTAGAAATAACAATTCGGATTCAAGTAAGATCTGGCCTTTGTTTCAGACCTCTTAAATTAAACTTAGAAATAGTGTCTAGCGAAGCCTGATAAAAGTCCAATTTAAGTTTAACTTCAGATCTTAAAATAGTCTTATACTGTTCCTTTTCCCTAAGGGGGTTATAGGAGAAACAGATGAGAAGTGAGTAAGATCTTAAATTATTTCTGAAAGACAATATGTCTGATAAGACTGTATAAAAAAGTAATATTTTCCTCTGGGCTACCAGTCTGGCAAGGAATTTAAAACCCCTGCCATGTATTTCTTCTGTAATGTACACTTAACAAAGCTGATTTTACTAAATAGCTGATCTACCCGTCTGATAACTTTTGTGCATATTAGGATCAGCGGGTTGAGAAAATGGTTGGATCAGATATCTGGCAGGGTTTTTACTCTCCCATGCCGAGATCCATCTATGCAGGCTGTCACATCATCATCATCATCATCATCATCATCACACCACTTGCTGGCTTCTCACTCATGTCTCTTCTTCTCCAACCCTGCCTGCCTACCTGCCAGTACTCCTCAGTGGCACAAGTTGATTAATTCAGCACACCTGATTTAGTTTATCAAGAGCATCTTAATTAGCCCTGTTACTGTCGTCTCTGCTCTGGAGCTTTGGGGAAGTAACCCCACACTCACTCAGAGCAAACCACACTGCTTGTCACTGGCTTTGACATTTCAAATTCACATTCAAAGAGCTTCTGAGGAATCTAAAAACAGTATCACAGTAGCACTGTCAAACACCATTGTGACTTGCTCCTAATATCGGTCCAGATTAAGGGTGCACTGGCTGAAATGTCTACCTGATTTTACTCTCTGCTTTGTCACTGGCTAGCTCACTGTTAACAGCCTCTGGCAACAGAACTTTATTTCTGAGTTTTCATTGCTACCTTTACTTTCTCAGCTGTCACCATGTTGGGAAAAATAGACTTGCCCGTTATTCTTGGCCTAACTAGTTGCTTATTTCGTCACTGCAACACATCATTCTTTGTCAGAGGTGTGTAATCCAGCTTTAGGGAAAAAAGGCCAAACCACATGTTTTTCCAACCATTCACTAAACCATCTGATTCTAATCAGCACAGCTCTTCGGCGAGATAGATCAGGTAGTT